>ML688488.1:373750-412741 GCA_007922175.1 Pelusios castaneus
GCTGCCCTGCAAATTTCGGTAATTGAGATATTGCGTGAAAAGGCTGTCGTCGTCGCAACGGCCCTGGTAGAGTGGGCTCTTATGTTAGTTGGTGGAGGGAGGCCTCTCGCATTATAGGCTTCCCGAATGCATGTGGTTATCAGCTTTGAAATTCTCTGAGAAGAGAGGACCGAGCCTTTACACCTGTTGGCGATTGCAACAAAGAGTCTGTCAGATTTTCTAAATGTCTTTGTTCTTTCTAGGTAGAAGGCGATCGCCTGCCTGACATCGAGGGTGTGGAGACGAGCTTCATCCGGATTGGAGTGCGGTTTAGGAAAGAATACAGGTAAGTCAATAGGTTGATTCAAATGAAATGATGTAGCAATTTTGGGGATGAACTTTGGATGAGGTCTCATCGTCACCTTGTCCCTATGAAAAACTGTGAAGGGGGGTTGTGACATTAGCGCCCCTAATTCGCTCACTCTTCTGGCCGAAGTGATGGCTACTAAAAAGGTGACCTTCATTGAGAGATGCAGTAATGAGCAATTTGCGAGGGGTTCGAAGGGAGGTCCAGTAAGTGTCTGAAGGACCAGATGAAGATCCCAGCTCGGAGGTGGCAACCTTACCTCAGGGTAAAGGTTCTGTAAGCCTGCCATGAACCTCTTTAACAATGGGTTCAAGAAAATAGTTCCGAGTCCTGTTCTGGAGTGGAAAGTTGATATAGCTGCCAGGTGGACCTTTATAGTACTATTTGCTAATTTCGATCTTTTCAGGAGCAGCAAGTAGTCCAGTATATTTGGGATCGAGGCCTGGAAAGGGTCGATACATTTTGGTTTGCACCATTCCATAAATCTTCTCCATTTCATTAGGTCAGTACGTCTGGTTGATGACTTTCTGCTATTTAGTAGAACCTCTCTAACTGATTCTGAGCATTCGAGTTCATCCCGTGTGAACCATGGAGCAGCCATGCTGTGAGGTGCAGTTTTTGAATGTTCTGATGCAGAGTCTTGCCACTGTTCTGTGACAATAAGTCCCGGTTGAGCGGAAGGGGCATCGGTGGTTGACTGGAGGAGGAGGGTGAACCACGGTCGACGTGGCCATGCTGGGGCTATCATTATTACTATTGCCTGGTCCTGCCTTATCTTGACCAAGGTCCTCTGTATAAGTGGGAGCGGAGGAAAGGCATATAATAGGCCTACTGACCATGAATGGAGGAATGCATCTCCTCGGGATGCCCTGCCAATTCCTGCCCTGGAGCAAAATTGGTGGCACTTTCGATTTTGATATGTGGCAAAAAGATCTATCACTGGGTACCCCCAGCGGTGACAGATACTCTCCCACACTGTTTGGCTCAGCTCCCACTCGTGGTCCATGGGGAAGGATCTGCTGAGTTTGTCTGCTATTATGTTTCGATTTCCTGGTAAATAGGTCGCTGAGATAGTCACCCCTTGGATCACGCACCATCTCCACAGCTTCAGAGCCTCCACACAGAGTGAGGGAGATCTTGTGCCTCCCTGTCTGTTTATGTAATACATACAAGCTATGTTGTCTGTCATAATTCTTGTGTGGGTGTTTTTGATTCTCTGGAGGAAATGTGCACAAGCTCTGCGAACAGCCCTTAATTCTAGAATGTTGATGTGCAGATGGGACTCCAACATAGTCCATTTTCCCTGCACTCTCTCGTTGTCCAGGCATGCTCCCCAACCCATGAGAGAGGCATCGGTCAACATCCATAAAGTGGGTGTCATCTGCTGGAAGGGTACTCCTGTGAGGAGGTTTCGAGGTGACTTCCACCATTGCAGGGTTTGCTTTATGGCCCCTGGTACTGATAATGTCTTGTGGCATGGATGCCAGTGAGGTTTGAAGAGTTTTGAGAACCAGAGCTGAAGTATCCTCATGTGAAGGCGAGCATTCTCGACCACTGCTGTCGCGGCCGCCATGTGGCCTAAGAGCCTCATACATGTCAGGGCATCTACTGTGGGGGCAATGCATAACATATCTACGAGGGTATTGATTGCCTCGTGTCTGTCGTAGGGAAGAAAGGCTCTTGCTCTCCGAGAGTCTAGCCTTGCCCCTATGAAGTCTATGACCTGAGAAGGTACCGTGATTGATTTTTTCCAATTTATGAGGAGTCCCAATGTCTGGAAGAGCTGAATAGTGCATTGTAGATCGCCCATTGCTTTCACCTCTGAGCCTGCCCTTAGGAGGCAATCGTGTAGGTAAGGGAAAATCATGATGCCTTGCTTTCTTAGGCAGGCTGCTACCACGGAGAACACCTTCGAAAATGTTCTTGGGGCCGTTGAAAGGCCGAAAGGGAGGACCGTGTACTGATAATGCCTGTTTCTGACTCTGAATCTCAAGAATCTTCGATGCGATGGATGTATCGAGATATGAAAATACGCGTCTTGGAGGTCGAGGGATGTAAACCAGTCGTTTGGTTCCAGGGCAGGAATGATGGATGTTAGTGTAGTCATTCTGAACCTTTGTTGTGTTATGAACTTGGTTAACCTTCTGAGATCGAGGATAGGCCTCCACCCTCCTGATTTTTTCTTTATGAGGAAGTAAGGGGAGTAGAAGCCCTTGCCTCTGTGAACGTGTGGGACTTCTTCTACTGCTCCTAGATGTAATAGCCGCTGCACTTCTTGTTGGAGCAATTGTTCGTGAGGTGTGTCCCTGAATAGGGACAGGGAAGGGGAATTGTGGGTTGGAGGTGTTTTGAATGGAATGGTGTACCCGGTGTTGACAATCTCCAGTACCCATTTGTCCGATGTAATGGATCTCCATTCGTGGAGGAAGGCTTTGAGCCGGTGTTGAAAGTTCATTACCTGCCTTGGATCTTTGTTGACGTTTAACGATCCCTCGACCAACGTTTCAAAATTGTGGCTTAGTTGGGGGGTTCTGAGGTGTGGTAGAATGCCCCCTGTTCTGCCTGCGCCTCTGGGCTCGGTATCTGCCCCTTGAAGGGTCCTGTGTCCTGAAATTCTGCCTGGTGTAGTGATACTGGAACCTTGGATTATATGGTTGGTATCTTTGCGGACGTGTCCTGGTCATATTGGGGTAGATACCAAAGTTTTTTAATGTGGCACTATCATCTTTTGAGGAATGCATTGTGTCATTTGTTTTTTCATAGAACAGCTTCTTTTTGTCGAAGGGGTGGTCTTCGATCGCTGTCTGTAATTGGCGTGGGAGGTCCTCAGAGTGCAGCCAGGCAGATCTTATAACCACTCCAGTGGCCATGGACCTCGCCGCTGTATCTGCTACATCCAAGGCTGCCTGGAGAGCCGTCCGAGATATCAACTGGCCCTCTCTAATTATGCAGTGGAACTGTCTTCTCCTAGACTCTGGGATGTCCTCAATGAAATCCGCCAATTTCAAATAATTTGCATGATTGTAATTAGCTAGCAATGCTGCATAGTTTGATATACGCATTTGCAAGGAGGAAGAGGTATAGACTCTCTTCCCAAATAAATCCAACTTCTTGTCTTCCCTATTGTGTGGTGCGATTTTGTTATATTGCTGTTTGTTTCTTCGACTCGCTGCCTCCACTACTAGCGAGTTCGGAACAGGATGAGTGAACAAATACTCCGAATCCTTGGCCGAAATGTAGTATCTCCTGTCTGCTCTCTTGTTAGTCGGAGGAGCGGATGCAGGATTCTGCCAAATTATGTCTGCTGGTTCTATGAGTGCGTTGTCCATAGGTAGAGCCAGCCTTGTTGATGGTCTGGTGTTCATGATGCTAAGCAGTTTGTGATGGGACTCAATTACCTCTTGGGACGTGATCTCCAAGGATTCTGCCACTCTCTTGAACAGTTCTTGGAACTGTTTAGCATCATCAAGTGACTGTGACGAAGACGATGGAATAATGATTTCGTCCATCACAGAGGATACTTCCTGGGGTGGTGAGAGCAGGTAAGTATCGTCACCTTGATCACCCTCATCGTGTGATTGCGATCGAGGAGAATTATTTATTTCTTCCATTCTGCATTGAGGTGGGTCTCTGCTCCGTATCCTTGGTGTCCTATGTACGGGCTGTCGTTCATGGCAAAGCCAATGAGGGGGGTAAGCTGGCCGAGGACCATACCACCCTTGTTCATAATATGGGTATGGTGCTCTGTCATGGTGGGGTATCATGAACCCCTGTCCATAGAAAGGCTCATAGGGGGGCAGTTCCCCTTCTGCCTCTCCATCACTTGACGAGTCAGGGGGAGAAGTGCTCTGCTGCTGCTGTGCCCCTCTGATATAGTGTGCAGTAAAGCTAGGGGAGGGAGAACTATCCCTCCCTGCTGAGGTATGTTTCTTTTTCTGAGTCCTTTTCCTTGCAGGAGCCGGTGCCAAGATGGTCTCCTGAGGCGCTCTCCACGGTGCTGAAGGCTGCGGTGCCGGGGGGGCATTCTGCCGTGTCAGCTCCAGCTGAGCGGGTGAGTGTTGAGTCATTGGAGCCTGCGGCTCCGGGTGGTCAGCAGCCACTGTTTCTAAGCTCATAGGCTTCTCCGGTGCCGAGCCTCCTTGCGGTGCCGGGGCTCCCTGCGGTGCCGACCCTTGGACTGCCCTCTGAGCCTCGGGCATTTTGTCCGTTTGGTCAGAGCTGCTGACTGCAGCCGCGGCTTTCTTTTTTGAATCCGAGCCGCTTTTTGTGCCAGAGGAACCTGACGCCTCTTTGGCACGAGTCTTCCCTGGTGACAAGGAGAGTTGCTTTCTTTTCTTCTGCTCTCCTTGTGGGGGTGAGAGATGTCTCTTTCCTGAGTGCTAGGTCGGAGAGAGAGAGCGCCCACGACCTGAGTCTGTTGGTGGTCGCAACGATTTTTCCATCAATATTAACTTGAGTCTAAGGTCTCTATCTTTTTTTGCCCTAGAACTCAAGTTTTTGCAGTGGGGACATTTGTCTGAAATATGTCCCTCACTCAGACATTTGATGCAGATGGCATGACCGTCTGAAGCCGGTATAGCGTCCCGGCATTTCTCGCACCTCTTGAAGCCAGGCGAAGCCAACATGCTGAGAGAGAGTGCGAGGTTTTTTTTTTTTTTTAAGAAAGAAGAGAGTTATGGAAAATGAAAAATAAAATCAAATTAGGCTGGTAGAAGGAAAAACCTAGGTCTGAGGGAACAATTTCTCTGTGAGGGAATCAGTGCCTGACTAGTGACTCCGGCGGTAGAGAAGGGAATGGGCGGTTGGAGCCGTGCGCGTTCTAACAGCAGCAAGGGATGCCGCGAGACAGCTGTCTTGCGTGCGTGGCTCCAACAACCACTACTTTTAAATCTCTGACTGGTGACTCGGCGCGTGCCAGTGCACCTCAGGTGGAGCACCCACGGGGACTCCTCTCGAGGGAGAATGTATTCATTATTCATACAAACTTTGTATAAATTACAGCCAGATGAGCATAGCCATTATCTCCTTCCTTCATTTTTGTAGCCTCCACCAAAAATCACAAAACATCCACTAGTGGGCGGTATTGCCCAGGTTGAAGATCACTGGCCTACAAGTACCTAGAAGTCTACCACTACAGGACATATCCAACAAGGAAAACAACAGAATACCACTGGTCATCACGTACAGCCCCCCAAGTAAAACCTCTCCCGCACATCATCAAGGATTGACAATGTATCCTCGAAGATGATCCCTCACTCTCTCAAGCTCTGAGAGGTAGGCCAGTCCTCGCTTACAGACAACCCCCCAGCCTGAAGCAAATACCCACCAGCTGCTACATACCGCACAACAGAAACACTAACCCAGGTACCTATCCCTTCAAAGAACTCCTTTGCCAACTCTGCCCACATATCTACTCTATTGACACTATCATAGGCAGAGCCCTGCAAATCCATGGATATCCACATCTGTAGACACGATGCAAATATCCGCGGACCATCGAGGCAGCAAGCCTCAGAATGGTCTGGGGGAGAAGGGAGCATGGAGCTCCCTTCTGCTGTGGACCACTTGACTCCCTTGTGGTCCAGACTGCTCAGGTCCTGGGCAGGAGGGAGCCCTTCTAGCTGGGACCGAGTGGTCTCGGGGCGAAGGGAGCCCCGTGGCTCCTTTCTGCCCGGGAACCAAGCGGCCCCAGCAAAAAGGGAGCCATCAGCTCCCCTCTGCCTTGGACCCCTGTGGGTCCAGCAAAAAGGGAGCTGTGGCTTCCTTCTTGCTGGGACCCGAGGGGGTCTGGCTAGAAGGGAGCACGGGGCTCCTTTCTGCCGGGACCCCAGAAGTCCCAGCTAGAATGAAGCCCTGCGGCTCCTTTCTGGCTGGGACTGTGCTCCAGCTGCCAGGCAGCTCCGAGGCTGCCTGGCAGCTGGAGCGCCGGCCATGGCCGGCATGGCAGCGCTACAGCTGCTGGGAGGCCTCTGGGGGCTGCCCGGCAGCTGGAGCGTGGGTCTTGGGCAGAAAGGAGCCCTGCGCTCCCTTCTGGCTGGGACCGCTCGGGTCCCAGCTAGGAGGGAGCGTGGGGCTCCCTTCGGCCAGGACCGCTCAGATCCTGGCTAGGCGGGAGCGCGGGGAGAAGGGAGCCGGGACGAGCTGCTAGCGGCTTGTCCTGCAGATAGCCAGTCCTGCGCATGACTGGCTCTCCCCTGGACAAGCCGCTAGTGGCTTCCTGGGAAGAAGGGAGCAGGGGCTCCCTTTTTCCCCTGCCCTAAGTCAACTAAGTTGACTTAGGGCATCCACACTGCTTAAGTTGACTTAAGAAGTCGATTTAAGCATTAAAGTCAACTTTAAACTATGTTTAATAAGTTGACTTTAAATTTCCTTAAGTCGACTTAAGCAGCAGCTTAAGTCGACTTAAGAAAACGCCACTGTGGACGCAGAGTAAATTAAGTCTATTTAAGCCTGCTTAAGTCGACTTAATTTAATAGTGTAGACGCACCCTGAGTAACAGACATGAAAGGTTCAGCAAAAAAATCTTCACAAACAGACTTCAGGGTGAAACTGCAGAGCTGGAATTCATATGCAAATTAGACATGACCAAATAGGGACTGAATAGAGGCTACAAGTGGCTAACCCACTACAAAAGGTAATTTTCCCTCTTTAAACATTCTCGCCTTCTCATCTCATCAACTGTTTTTAATGGCCCATACCTGCACTGTTTGAATTGAATTGACTTTGTTACCTCACCCTACATGTTTATATATCCCTACCATACTGCAGTTTTCATTTCATACATCTGAGGAAGTGGGTTGTAATCATGAAAGTTTGTGTCTTAATAATTTTGTTAGTCTCTGGGTGAGTCTACACTGGCAACTTAGGTCGACTTAAGGATGCTTAAGTTGACGTACACAAAGCCGCATCCACACTGGACTTTTATTACGTCAACTTAAGCGCTTCCTTAAGTCGATTTAATAACACCACCTCTGAAGGTGGACTTAAGCCTTAAGTCAACTTTTTAAGTTGACTTAAAGCCAGCGTGGATGGAGAATAGCGCTAAGTCAACCTTATTAAGTCGACTTAAAGCCAGTGTGGACGGCTATGTCTACTGTTAAGTCGACTTAACAGAGTTGACTTAACTTTACAAATGTAGACATAGCCTATAAGTGCCACAGGACTCCTTATTTATTTTCCTGAAATAGACTAATACGTCTACCCCTTTGGAAGTTTTCAAAATGACTGAGTTACCTAAAATTCTGGGGCTCATGAATCTCCATACTCTGTAGGATTAGCTCACCTTTCGCTGTATATTAAGAAGTCAGACTCTATAATCCACATGCCATGAGCCTATCAACAGAGCCCTAGCTGCTCACCTCATAACTGTGTGTTGACCCAACAAAGACCTTCCCAATATCTAGCTGGTCAAAGCTGAAGAGGAGCTTGGGAGCCATCCCTTCTCCTTTGATGCGTAGCGGGAGCCGGGTCTCACGGCCTGTAAAGAAGATTCAATTTTCAATACAGAAAATACAGGAATTTCCAGACTGGATCAGTCTCAAGGTGCATCTAAGTCCAGTGTGATGCTGACTGACCAGGTCACGCTAAAATGTATTCAGATTAATTCACTTGTGTAGATCAAAGTAATAGTTAGATATATAAATGTATAGTCAGATGTTAAACTTCATGAAAACTAGTGGAATGTTACTGGTATTGTTTTTGCTTATCTGTTTCTGTCATGATGTAATAGCAACACTTATATGGTAAACAGCCTTGTAACTAAATTACCCATTGAAGAAATCTTATGAAATGTTAATGAAGGACTTAAGGTCTTTAACAGAAATGTTAATTTCAAAGAAAGTGGCAATTATATATATGTTTGGAGGTCAAAAGACTAAGTGCATTTAGTCAGTGCATTCCAACACTTCAGCACCACCCACCACAGCTTCCAGCATCCCCCACTCACCCCAACATTCCCCACTCCCACACAGCCATCCCCCTCTTGCTCCCAACCTCTCATCCCATGTCCTACCAACAACTCATCCCTCCTCCTCTCCCAGCATCTCTGAGACCTTCCTGAACTCCCACCAGCAGTCAATGCCTTGTGTGACGCTGTCCGGATTTAGGGACCCATTTATGATATTATTTTGTATTAATATTTTATAATTGTTATAATCCATAGGAACTATGCCATGTTTGGTGTCAATAGAAAGGTAATAATTTGTGGGGAATGATTATATAGCTTATGTGTAGGATTCGTATTCATATTAGAAATTAGGAATATGATTGTTATATTTTAATTGGTGTGAGTCTGGGGAAATTCCCCAGACTGAATGTCTACCCAGCCATTGTCCCCCTAATGGCCCATTAAAAAAGCTCCCCAGTATAATGGGCCGAAGGAGAAGACCTGTTGACCCACTAGGACTTGAACATGTGACTCAACTCCAGTTTGATTGGAAAGAACTGCACACAGCATGGAGAAGGCCAGAGGTGATAAAAGGCAGCAGCCCCAACTCCATCTTGCTCTCAAGTCCCCAGTCTACAGCCAACACCCATCTCTGGAACTATTCCTCTGAGACTGGACAAAGGATTGAGGCCCACCCGGGTGCTGGGTGTTTACCAGAGGAACAAGCCTGCAAACTCCAGAGGAAAAGCCTGCAAACTGCTCAACATGAACTTTAAATCATTTGTATGTATGTGATTCGCTTTGACCTTTAACATCTCTCATATTTTGCTTCTTTTCTTCTTATATTAAACCTTTAGTTGTAGTTGCTAAAGGATTGGCTACCAGTGTGGTATTTTGGGTAAGATCCAAACCTATATATCAATTATAAAATATTAATACAAAAATAATATCATAAATGGTTCCCTAAATCCAGACAGCATCACACCTTGCTTCCACCCCAGGTGAGGGTGGCTTCTCCCTGTCCTGGACACCCAGCTCCCGCTCACTTCCATCACCTGTGGTGCACTCACACACCTAAGCCACATAGGCTTGGCATGATGGGAAGAGTGGGCTAAGCAAATGTGAGTGAATGGTGTTGTGCTCAGCTTGGGGCATTTTTCCTGGTTGCTGGGGGCCCTGCGGGAGAAGCCCTGCACAAGTGCCTGGAGGACACTGGTTAATCTGGGCCTGTGTGGACATACTGGGCGGGGCACATAAGATTTATAATCATCTTCAGTAATTCCTTCCTTGATTCTAATTGCTTGGGATTTGTGGGTGACACAACAGGCAAGGAGACTTGATCATTTAATACATTAACCTGGTCTCTAAATACTGTACATATGTTTGTTTATAGAAAATCATGTTTTGTGGTTTTTTTATAACTTTCATTTTAGCTATTCTTTGCAGCTCAGAGAAATGGATGGACAGATCACCAGATTGTTAATTTAAAGGACTGTTTGGCACCGGACTCAAGAATCTAACAAGACCTTTTCCATACTGTGCTAATATTATCTAACTTAGGGCTCAGTCCTACAAGGGGGGCTAAAATAGGTCTTTACAATGGAAGCTGGTTGCAGTCTTAACTATGAAAAGGCCACTTCTTTCCTTAATCCCTCCGGATTTACTTCTCAGAACTTTCATATATGCTGGGTTGAACTAATAGGAAAGTGGAAGAAATCTGTTTATATATGCAGTGAAATCCAAAAGTGAGTTTTAATTGGACTGTTCTCAGCCCTTCCATGTTTGCTTTCTCCAAATACTCAAGAGCTTAAATCTTACTGGGGTGTGTATCTTGAAAAGCTTATTCTAAACTCAAATATTTGCCCAAAGCAAATTTCAAACAGCCTCTCTTCTACACTGTCAATTTTGCCAGCTATGCTCAGGGCCAGATGAAGGCCCCTGGAGGCTCGGGGCAGCCCACTCTTGTGTTTCCCTCCCACTGCAGCCCTGCCTGGGGGTGAGGCAGCACTCAGCGCTGAGGAAGCTGGCAGGAATCACAGACAGGCCACCCGCAGGGCTGGTACTCAGTGCTGGGGTGAGGCCCAGCTGGACCTTGGGGGGAGTTGGGGCCTTGGGGCCAGAGGCTGCAGTCTGCAGCACTCCCATCCCGCTCCCAGGCTGGCTGGTCTGGCCCTGGAGCACTGGTACCAGAGGTCTCACTGCAGGCCAGCTGGCCCCACCCCTGGAGTGCAGCTGCCATGCACCAGCCTCCACCCCCCTCTGGGGCAGACCAGCCAGTCCAGGGACGGCATGGGAGCACTGTGGACCTCAGCCTCTGGCCTAGGGACCCCCCAGCACCAGCCATGCCCAGCACCCCCCAGTCAAAACCCTATGCAATTACTATGCAAATAGAAAGTACTCGCTTAACATTTGCAACCTTTAGCTTAAAGTCACAGGGAAGTCAACAGATCAAATGGCTATTGCACAGATCATAGATTATGTCATCCAGCTCAAGGGGAGTCTCGCTGCCGACAGATCAAGGGCCTGATGTTTCCTCCATCTCAGAAACCCACAGAGGGGGCTGATTCACTCAGAGAGAACCAGTGGACAGGAACACAGGGAGATAGAAACATGCGCCGCAGGCTGACTTTATTCTCCTAGTCTAAACTGGTTGAGCTATCCCATAATATTCTAGCTCGGTTAGCTACAGCAAGCCAGGCAGGACACAAAATACACACTCAGGACATACTCCACCGAAAGACCCTGCAGCTGCCCCCTCTTGAAGACTACGCTACAAAGTGCTGGGCAGGACAGACATCAAGCCACAGAGGAACTGCCCAGTTCCAGGAACACCTCAGACTCCTTACAGCAGAGCTTAATGGAGTTGCTTCTAGCAGAAGACCCTTCCATGCCAGTGTCAGCTGGGATGTGCATACAGTCACAAAGGATATGTCTACACTGGCAATTTAGGTGGACTTAAGTAGCCTTAAATTGACCTAAATTACTCCCCATCCACACTGGGCTTTCATTAAGTGACTTAAGAAATTCCTTAAGTTGACTTAATGAAAGTTTAGGTTGACTTAATAAGAACCGCTGGTTAGGTCAACCTAACCCTTAAGTCGACTCCTTAGGTCGACTTAAGCACAGTGTGGACATGGATTAACCCTTAAGTCGATTTTATTAGTCGACTTAAGGGCAGTTATGTCGACTTACTAAGTCCCCGTTCAGGGTAACCACTTTGTTAAGTCGACTTAAAGTCAACCTTATTAAGTCGACTTAACAAAGTTGACCTAACTTTTTCTAGTGTAGACATAGCCAAAGGGAGCAAGACACAGGCTGTGCTCAGCCCTGCCTGGTCCTCCGGGGACAGCAGACATCTAGACTCACTGTTCCTCCCCTCCATTCACATGCAGGCAGAGAAGCATTCGGATTACAGGACTTGATCTTCCTAGCACTGACAGAGCCAGTCCTTTCTGTGAAGCTGCAGGACTGCCCTAGGAGGGGGGCTGCCCTTTGGCTGTGTGGCAAGAGATGTTAGGACAGGATTCTGCATCATATGAAGTCATGCCATGTCCTCGGAATGAGCCACAGTGCAGGCAATGATGGGGAGCTCCAAGCCAAGCCAGTAACAGTCCTCACATGTGGGGGAAAAACTGCTTTACTACACACTACATATGATACAGTGGTAGTAGACCTTTCATTTGACCAAGACCATGTCAGCGTATTTAGTGACTTCCAGATGCTTCATCATGCAGTCATGCCTTGGAGGGTGCTGAGCCCCACCAGAAAACCACCCCCCACTGTAACCAGTGTCAGCAATGCCACGACATGAAAACCACACACACCAGTATGCCATGCTTACTGGGCAGGTGGAATGCAGTACCTGAGATGTCACAGTAGATGGTTCTGTGATAGACTTTGGCTTCTCGGGGCTTAAAGATCACATTAATTTCAGCTGTAGAATTTGGCCAAACATCTCCCTCCTAAAATAAAAAAGAAGAAAAGAACAATAGGCTTGAGGGAAGACATTAAAAGCAAAATTAGTTGAAAATATTAAATTCAACATTTTCATCTACGATCTTTACATTTGTGGTCACAAAACTGCATCCAAAGTCAGTTATAGATGAAAAATGTGCATGTACAAATCCAGAAGATAGGCCTGCTAAAAACATTGGTCATTGGGCCTTACCTCTAATTTTGCATTTTGGCTATGATCATGAGCTACTGACGCGAGTGACTCAGAAATCTAATGGGCATTTTCCATCTTTAGCTCCCACATTTCTAATTTAACACCCAGTCATCTTCTGTATATGGGAGCTGAGGGAGCTCAGTATATGCAGGAGTGAGCCGTATGAACGTATGTAACTCTGAAAAGAGCAATACAATTTTCTGAAGACTGAAAATGTCCTTTTATAGAGCGAGAGTGAGAATTGAAATATTTTTCTTTCAGCAAACAAAAGAATTAATCTTGGATAGTTCCCAGTCCCTTTACACACCACAAAGCCCCAAAGCTGATTGCAACCTCTGGTACTTGACTCTTGCAATATAAATACTAAATAATCATCATAACTCCCTTGATTCCAAAGGGAGCTGTGAGCCTTCAGCATCTCCTGCAATGCACTGGAGGGTGCTGAGGTAATTGGCTGATGTGACTGCAGAGACGTTGGCAATTATCTCTGAAAACTCGTGGCAACTGGGGGGTCCCAAACAATTGGAAAAAGGCAAAGAGAGTGCCCATCTTCAAAAAAGAGAAGGAGAAGGATCCAGGCAACTACAGACCAGTCAGCCTCACCTCAGTCCAGGGGCATCACTAACCCAGTGCCCCGAGACCCCAGCCATGGCAGTGCAGGCACAGAGAGCCTGCATCTACCCTGAGCTCCCCCCACGCCTGCCTGGGAGGAGGGAAATTTAAATCCTTCCTCTCAGGTAAGGGAGAATGGGAGCAGTGGTTGGCAACTTGCCCCAGCCCTGGGTCAGGGTTAGGGCTAGCTGGCGGCATCTGGCCATAGCCCGAGACCCGAGGCCTGCAGCAGCAGGGGCAGAAGCCAGATCCAACTCTGGTCCAAGAAAGCCACAAGCACGGGATGCGGCTCCCACCAGGGACCCAAGGCCATCACTGGCAGCAGGATGTGGCCCCCACCAGGGACCCAGGGCTGCCACTGGCAGCAGGATACAGATCCAGCTGGGAATGCTGCATGGCTACTGCCACTGACAGGATCTGGCCATGGCCACAGGAGCCCAGCGGGGTTACCACTGGCACCCAACTCAAAGCCCGGCAGCCGCAACAGGTGGCTGGCCCAGCCCTGGGAGCCATGGAGGCAAGGGGCCTCCATGGTGGGCTGAGTGTAGCAGGGGGGGGAGGGGATGAATTCGGGCAGTGGGGGGCAAGTGAGGAAAGGTTGGTCTCAGGGCCTGTGCCCTGAGTATTTTTGGAGGGAGCAACACTCCTGCCTCAATCCCCAGAAAAATGGAGCAGGTCCTCAAGAAATCCATTTTGAGGCACTTGGAGGAGAGGAAGGTGATTAAGAACAGTCAACATGGATCCACCAAGGCAAGTCATGCCTGACAAACTTGACTGCCTTCTAAGATGAGATAACTGACTCTGTGGATGTAGGGAAAGCAGTGGACATGATATACCTTGACATTAGTAAACTTTCAATACAGTCTCCCCTCCCTCCATATTCTAGTCAGCAAGTTAAAGAAGCATGGGTTGGATGAATGAACTATAAAATGGATAGGAAGCTGGCTAGATCATCAGGCTCAACAGGCTCAATGTCTAGATGGCTCAATGTCTAGATGGCAGCCAGTAACAAGCAGAGTGCCCCCGGAGTCAATGTTGTGGCTGGTTTTGGTCAACACCTTCATTAATGATTTGGAGGATGGGATGGATTGCATCCTCAATGAGTTTGCAGGTGACCCAAAGTTGGGGGAGAGGTGGTACATAGGTGGGAGAGTAGGGATAGGATACAGTATGATTAAGACAATTTTGAGGATTGGGCTTAAAACAGCAGATGAAGTTCAACAAGGACAAGTGGAGAGTCCTGCACTTAGGTTTTTATGGCCTGGCTTGACAAAACCCTGGCTGGGATGATTTAGTTGGGATTGGTCCTGCTTTTTGCAGGGGGTTGGACTAGATGACCTCCCTTCCAACTCTAATCTATGATTCACACAAGTTTGATTTAATGTAAAATCTGTCCCAATGGCTGCAAGTAGAACAAAACCCTGCCCAAGTTATCTGAGGAGAGGTAAACTGAGACATAAACAATAGTTTTCCTTGGTTTACTGAATTGATGTCTGTAATAATGACTCAGTGCTCTTGGTTTACTATTCTCCCAGTTAAATATAATTGCCATGACATATTTTAGCTATTCACATACACAGCTGTGCAACACACAGGAAAAAGATTCACAGCACAGACCACCAAATCCATCTTCCTCAGCTCCCCTGACTCCAAGCCCATGCACAGCACAATGCAGCTCTGCTACACACACACTTCCTCTGTGCTGGACACAGATCACAACACCCCAGGGCCAAGCAGGCCCCCCCCCCCCCTATGATTCAAGAAAAAAGCCAATGAGCCTGGCCCAGAGGGGCCAGGTAGCTCCCTACCAGTGCTGAGCTCATGGAGCCAGCAGTTGCAGGATTTGGCAGCCCTCATACAGAGCCCAGTGAGGCTGCCCATGTCTGGAGCCAGCATCCTGGCCTGACTCCTACCCAGCCCAGTGATGGAGCTAGCAGCTGGTCCAGGCAGCAGGCACAGCTCTCCCCAGGTTAAGTCTAGTATAGAGCCAGCAGAGGGCTGGGAAGCCCTTTCCCCCAGGCTGTGCCATGTAGCTACCATCTCAATTTAATGGGCAGGGAAATTGAGGCACATATTACAGAAGGTACTTGAATTCTCTCCCCATAAGATTATACCCTGCATCCATGGTACAGCAGGGAATAAAGCCCAGGGTCCTGACTTCCAACCCCCCTGCTCTAATCACTAGAACCCACTCCTCACCCAGAACAGCAACCAGAACCCAGGAGTCCCAGTTAAACCCAGCCCCAAACTCTGTCCTTGGTCTATTCTTTGGTCCCTCTCTCCTCCTTCTCCTCTCTTAGCCCCAAGAACCAAGCTGGGATCTATCTCACCTGAAAGACCTTCTGATATTTGGGGACTCTGGTGGTATGTGGTCATGGTGGAGGGATCCCAAGTGGGAGATTTGTGACACAGCCATGAGGAGGATGGAATGGGGTGTGGAAGGATAAAAGTGATGAGGGATCAGAATAGAGTGAAATCAATCACACACATGCCAGGTCCCCATCATGTTTAGTGACAGTTGCATCATCTTTCCAGGTCAAAGCTGCTTTCTAATCCAAGGTGAGTTCACCGTGTGAACTACTTATCAACCCCAGAGATGCCCCACTGAGCTTGGTCCTATTATCACAGCCCAGACGCTAATGGAATCACACCAGGCAGAAGCAAGATCAGAATTATCATTCTGGTTTCTGGATTAATCGCCGTGTCTCTTCTCCCCAGCCCCTGATCCCCACCGTGTCTCTTTTCTTTCCCAAGCCACTGATCTCCGCTGTGTCTCTTCTCCCCAACCCCTGATCTCTGCCATGTCTCTTCTCCCCAGCCCCTGATCCCTGCCATGTCTCTTTCCTTTCCCCAGGCCCTGATACCCACCCTTTCTCTTTACTTTTCCCAGCCCCTGATCCTCGCCGTGTGTTTTTCCTTTCCCCAGCCCCTGATCCCTGCCATTCCTCTCTTCTTTCCCCAGCCCCTGATCCCCAGGGTCGTCCCGTGGGGGGGAGCAGGACCTGGGGCCAATTGGCCAAAGCGGGGCCCCACCCTAAATGCTGTAGGGGAGTGTGGCGGGCTGACCGGCCCGCTCCGCCCCCCAGGGAGCCGGCCCTCGGCCAGGATGCAGAGGCTGCCGCCTGCGGGGGTAGGAGGGGGGAGTCGGAGCCTGCTCCGGTCCCAGTCCCGGCCCCGGCCCTGGAGGCCGCCTGCGGGAGAGAGCCGGCTCCAGCTGGGAGGCCGAGGCCGCCTGTGTGGGCGGGTGGAGCCGGAGGTGGCTGCGAGGGAGAGCCAGCCATGTGAGGCACGTGTGCCCAGACACCGGGCCCCACTTGTTCTGCCCTTGGGCCTGCCTGCTCTGCCCTGGGTGCGAGGAGGGCCGGCCCAGGGGCTAGACATAGCCCTCCTGCCCCACCCCACTGCCTTCGGCTGGCTGCCAAAGGCAGCGGGGTGGCCGTGGAAGGAGGGGCTGCGGTGCATGCGCGGGCCCCGCACTGCCTCGCTGGGAGCAGGACAGCGCGGGGCCCATGTACCCGCAGGGTCCAGGGTGATTGTCCCGTTTGCTCCCCCCTAGGGACAGCCCTGCTGATCCCCACCTTGTCTCTTCTCCCCGGCCGCTGATCCCTGACGTGTCTCTTTCCTTTCATAGAATCATAGACTCATAGAATAATAGGGTTGGAAGGGACCTCACGAGGTCATCTAGTCCAACCCCCTCCTAAAAAGCAGGACCACTCCCCCTAAATCACCCCAGCCAGGGTTTTGTTTAATCGAGCCTTAAAAACCTCCAAAGATGGAGATTCTACCACCTCCCTAGATAGCCCATTCCAATGCTTCACCACCCTCCTAGTGAGAAAGTTTTTCCTAATATCCAACCTTGACCTCCCCAGCTGTAATTTGAAACCATTGCTCCTTGTTCTGTCCTCTGTTACCCTTGAGAACAGCCTAGGCTCCCTCCTCTTTGGAGCAACCCTTCAAGTAGTTGAAGGTTGCTATCAAATCTCCCCTCAGTCTTCTCTTCTGTAGACTAAATAAGCCTAGTTCCTTCAGTCTCTCCTCATACATCATGTGCCCCAGCCCCCTAATAATTTTTGTTGCCCTCCGCTGGACTCTTTCTAATTTGTCCACATCCTTTCTGTAGTGGGGAGCCTAAAACTGGACACAGTATTCCAGATGCGGCCTGACCAGTGTCCAATAGAGGGGAATTATCACATCCCTCGATCTGCTGGCAATACTCCTACTGATGCAGCCTAATATGCCATTGGCCTTTTTCGCAACAAGGGCACACTGTTGGTTCATATTCATCTTCCCATCCACCATAACCCCCAGGTCCTTTTCTACAGCACTGCTACTTAGCCGATCGGTCCCCAGCCTGTAGCAGTGCATGGGATTTTTCCGTCCTAAGTGCAGGACTTTGCACTTGTCTTTGTTGAACCTCATGAGGTTTCTTTTGGCCCAGTGTTCCAATCTGTCCAAGTCTCCCTGGATCCTGTCCCTGCCCTCCAGAGTATCTACCATTCCCCCCAACTTGGTGTCATCCGGAAACTTACTAAGCACGCAGTCTATTCCATCATCAAGTTCATTAATGAAGATGTTGAATAGAACCGGCCCCAGGACCGACCCCTGGGGCACTCCACTCATTACCGGTTGCCAACCAGACATCGAGCCGTTGATTCGTGCCCGCTGGGCCCATTGATCTAACCAGTTTTCGATCCACCTTACGGTCCACTCGTCCAACCCATACTTCCTTAACTTGCCGATGAGAATGCTGTGGGAAACCGTATCAAAAACCTTGCTAAAGTCAAGGTATACCATGTCAACGGCTCTTTCCGCATCCACAAATCCAGTCATCTCATCATAGAAGAAAATCAGGTTGGTCAGGCACGATTTGCCCTTGGTGAATCCATGTTGACTGTTCCTGATCACTCTATTTTCCTCCAAGTGTTTCAGGATGGATTCCTTGAGGACCTGCTCCATGATTTTCCCAGGGATTGAGGTGAGGCTGACCGGTCTGTAGTTCCCTGGATCCTCCTTTTTCCCTTTCTTAAAGATAGGTACTATATTTGCCTTTTTCCAATCCTCTGGGACCACCCCCGTTTGCCGCGAGTTCTCAAAGATAATGGCCAGCAGCTCTGCAATCACTTCCCCCAACTCCCTCAGCACCCTCGGATGCAGTTCATCCAGCCCCATGGACTTGTGCACATCCAATTTCATTACGTGTTCCATAACGTGACTTTCCATCACCGAGGGCCACTCTTCTCTCCATTCCCCGTTACCCCGTGTAGTAGCCTGGGAGCTGGCCCACCCTGTGAAGACTGAAGTAAAAAAAAGCATTGAGTACTTCAGCCTTTTCCGCATCATCCTCCACGAGGATGCCTTCCCCATTCAGTAAGGGACCTACACCACTTCTGATCCTTTTCTTGTTGCTGATATACTTATAGAACCCCTTTCTGTTATCCTTCACATCTCTTGCTAGCTGCAACTCCAATTGTCCTTTGGCCTTTCTGATTTTATCTCTGAAGTCCCGAGTAATATCTTTATACACCTCCCTTGTCATCTGTCCAAGCTTCCACTTCTTGTAAGCTTCCCTGTTATGTTTCAGCTCCCCGCAGAGTTCCCTGCTAAGCCACGCTGGTCGCCGTCCACATTTGCTGTTCTTTCTGCACATCGGAATGTTATCTTCCTGTGCCTTTAACAGGGTTTCTTTAAAATACAGCCAGCTGTCTTGGACACCTTTCCCCTTCAGATCAGCCTCCCATGGGACCCTGCCCATCAGCTCCCTAAGGGAGCCAAAATCTGCTTTTCTGAAGTCCAGGGTGTGTGTTCTGCTTCTTTCCTTCCTTCCATTGATCAGGATCCTGAACTCTACCATCTCATGGTCGCTGCTGCCCAGGTTGCCATTTACTTCTACTTCCCCGATCAATTCTTCTCTGTTTGTGAGCAATAGGTCTAGAGGTGCAAGGTCCCTAGTTGGTTCCTCCAGCATTTGTACTAGGAAGTTGTCCTCAATATTCTCCAAAAACTTCCTGGATTGCCTGTGCACTGCTGTATTATCTTCCCAGCAGACATCAGGATAATTGAAGTCCCCCATAAGAACCAGGGCCTTTCCCCAGCCCCCATAAGAACCAGAGCCTTTCCCCAGCCCCCAATCCCCACCGTGTCCCTTTCCTTTCCCCAGCCCCCGATCCCCGCCCTGTCTCTTTTCTTTCCCCAGCTCCTGATCCCCACTGTGTCTTTTTCCTTTCCCCAGCCCCTGATCCCCACTGTGTCTCTTTCCTTTCCCCGGCCCCCCGATCCCCGCCATCTCTTTTTCCTTTCCAGCCCCCAATCTCCGCCGTGTCTCTTTCCTTTCCCCAGTCCGCACTCCCCACTGTGTCTCTTCTCTCTAGCCACATCCTGATCTAAGTTTGTATGAAATTCAGGACATTAGATCACAGTGCTATGGCACAATGAGCTGAAGAGAAGGGAATAGAAAGAGAAATGTAGATATCTAGTACCTGTGTTCATCCCAGTTTTCACTTCTGCACTCCTCACAAGCCAAATACTGCATTTTTTTGGGTCTAGTTCATGCTGTCTCAGATAAACTCCTTTTGGAAGGCAAATGAATAGTGAATGGAACCAAGGCCATAGATTAAATTCTGCATTGGGGTATAGTTAGGGAACTTAGGAATGGAATTTTTTTTTCCCCAAGCAAAAGGGCTTCCTTGTCCATATATGTCCAAAGAAGTAGAGGGAAAACTTGCAGTTTTTAGGGCATATCTGAAAGTCTGAGACATAGGTACAGGGGGCTAGAACCTACGAAGTGTCCCACAAACCTTACATCTGCTATGGCAGGGTGACTCGCTCTGTTCTATCTATACCTGAGTCAAGGTATTTGGAATGAGTGCAATGGGAGTTAGTGTAACTTAAGACTGACAAGGTCTGCATTGTATTACACAGGGAAATTGCCTGTATCCAAGTAGATGAGGATATAGAAAGTGAGCCTTAAATACTTCCACCCAGAAATTTCTCTCCCAGACTCTACAGAAGACCAGCTGCATGAGTTCTTGCTTCTCTGGGCTCAAAGGAAGGGAAGTCTCCCAGCCCGACCTTGTGTCTCTTCTCCCCAGCCTGACCCCTGCGTCTCTCCCCTTCTCTCCAGCCCAACCCCCACGTTTTAAAATTTTAATTTTATCCCCATTCATAGCACAAAAGACATTCATGACCACATGGCAAAATACAGGTGACAAAAACTGTGAGGTGTAGATGACAGTAGAGGCTAGATAGGCAGCAAGTATCATTGTTTCACATTTGTTTAGTAAATTAATAAAATTACAGTATTTCAGTTTAACATTTTTTATTAAAGATTGAACAAAAAGACATCATCTATGCATTTCTTTTAAATTAAGGTACTTAGGGATGCTGATGATTCCGGCGCCAAAAAACTGTTGCCCATGCGGCGCCATGCCTCACAAATTGCCGCTCAGCAAGTACCATAACTTGCTCAGCTGCATCATCAGCTTAGAGGGAATATTGCAGGGGAATCAGCATCCCCTCCCTTCACGTGGTTGCCCCAGCAGTGACAGGAGACTTATGCCTCTCTTTTAGCTGCTGCCAGAGCCAGGGCAGGAATCAGTCATCTGGCAGTATTTTGCCCCCCCCCCCTTCCCCCATGGTTTCCCCAAGAAGCAGGTGGCAGTGGCAGGACTTTTTCTCCCCCCTGTGCCTACCTTCTGCTGGGGCCAAGTTGGATGGGTGGACAAGTTAGGTCAGGCACAGGCATCATTCCCCTGCTTTCCCCACTCAGTTATGACTTTTGGCCCTGACTGGGCTCCTGACTCCCACATGGCCAGGTGCTTCCCCCCATCCAGCACTCCTGCCTGACCAGCGAGAGTCACCACCATTACTGTACACCCCACCCCCCAGCTTTGTAACTGGACCCCTGGTGGGTTCCAGAGGTGTAGTTGTGGGTGGCAGTCTGGTGGGTTGATTGCCTGTGTATGATGGGGGGCTGGGGGCAGGGGCAGTGGGTGGGAAGGTTTCTTTTTGCTGTTTTTGCCTGCCCTGCTTATTAGCATATGAAAGCCACCACCCCTGACCAGCAGTAGCCCCAGGGCTGATTTGCAGATCAGGGAGACATTGTTATTAAATGGCTTATTAAAACTGAGTAATCAGTGAGGGAAAGCTGAGCCACCAACAGACCCGGTCCTCGGCTTTTTGTAACCTGCTCCACAATGTGAAAGAAAGAAAGAAAGAAAGAAAGAAAGAAAGAAAGAAAGTTTAATTTCTTTCTTCCTAATTTGGCGCTATGGTCAGACCAGCCCTACCTGCAAATGAAGCCTATTACTAATCCATCAGCTGAATCTGAGCTAAATCACTGATGTACTTGGACAAGAACTTCACCTTAGCTCCTGGCCTACAGGACAGGGATTAGAACAGAGGTATTAGAAATACAGGGCTTGTAAAGCAGAGGAAACCAGGATGCCAACAGGCTTGCAACTGGAACACAGCAGTGGTGTACTGAGAGAAGGCATTGGCCAAGCCCTCCTCAGGGGATCCAACCCTTGCTGTCTCAGGCTTTAACATCCCAGACAGCCACACCAACCCCAGCACAGGCCTGTCAGCAGCCAAGGGCTCCGGCTGCAGAGAGGTGGGGAGCAATGAGCAAGTGTCTTTCAGGCCCCTCCAAGTGTCTTTCAGGCCCCTCCGCTGGGTGCAAGGAGGGAGCCATGGGGATCCCAGACAGGCAAGTGCCAGGCAGTCAAAGACTGCTCCCTCTACCACTGCCGGGCAGCCTGAGGGCATTTGCTCTTGTCACTTCCACTCCCTGCTGAACCCACCTGCCCCAACAGCAGGGAGGGGCAAAAGTGAGGGAGAGTAGGAAACAGATCCACAGACACCCCTCACCTTGGGGTGATTTGACCTCACCTTCCTCTATGTGCTGTTCCCCAGTGTTTGAATCTTAACATCTGCTTTGATTTGCTGTTACAGTCTGACCTGATCCTATGACTTACATTTCCCTGCATTTATTTTCCTCCCATTCTGTAAGCTCCTCATCTTCAAAGTCTCTGAAGTGGGATTTTCTCCCACGAATGCTCCTGCGATAAATACATTTGTTAGTCTTTATAAGTGCCACAGGATTCCTTGTTTGTTTTATTTTAAACCTGTTCCCCAGGGGAATCCATGGTCATTTCTTCACAAACTGGTAACAGTGCATTAGGATACTGACAGTGTGGGTCTGTGTGTATCAATGACTTAAGACCTTTACATCAGGGTCCAGGACCTTCTTGGTGGGGTTCTCAGGGTTCAGCAGACTTCGAGCTTCATATAGTCAGGCTTGACACCATTGGAGATGTGAGATAAGGTTTCCTTCCAGATGGCGAAGGGTTAACTTGCTGCAAATACACCCAGTTCACCAAGGAAATATTATCATAACATCAGCCCAATGAATCCAGAGTCCCGTCACTTTGGAGTCTATTAATGTCACTGCTGTTCAGGCCCAGCATGAAGGTCTAGACAGTGTGCTTTACCCTGGGCCCAGGGCAAGGCCCTGATCCCTTTAGGAGGTTCAGCTCTCAGCTTCACCTTCCAGCAATGGTAACTCACTTCAGGGCACTATTTCCCCTCCCCTTTGGGCCGCAGGAGAGGGCACATTCAGCTTAGCCCAGCAGGGTTAAAAACATCTGAAAGGCCGGAGCTGTGCCCAGGAAATGCAGTTCCTCAGACCTACCACCCCAAACCTGGCAACATCGTCATCAGCTCCACGCAGCAAATGCCCCCAGCCCAGAGGAACACACAGACCTACCCAGTGCTAACTTTAATGGGGTTATTTCTAATGTACACTCAGGTGAAATCTGGATCAGGCTTGGCATGCTTAGGGCTCAATCTTGCTTCCATTCAAGGCAATGGCAAACTCCCTGTAACTTGAATGGTGTAGGCTCAGGGTGCTGGATTGACTGTGTAACAAAGTGCCTTTTTGCTGTCTGTTTAGTCTGGATTGCCAGCTAGTCCAGCTCAATGAGCTGTTTATTTGTTTCAGTCACAGACATATTGGCCCTAAAACCCATTCTCCTCAAGCTGGCTTGTTCATCACTCAAAGGCTGATAGGTGGAACAGCTCTCATGTTAACAGAAGCAAGTGCAATGAAACTCATAAGCAAAGACAAATGTATACTGAAGAGAGAAAGCATTACAAAGTACAGGTGCCCTGATGATTATGTTTCTGCTAACACCAATGCAGCTTTCTAGCTGAGTGGGTTTAGCTGACTTTGGGATTTGATTAGCTCCAATGCCAGCACATCTGTGACAATGTTACCTGGCTGTTTCTGATCTCAATAACAGCACTAATAGAGACAACTTGGCAGGACACAGGAGGCAGGGCCAAGAGCCAGGGACAGACCTGGCAAATAGGCCAGAGTCAGGCAACTAGCTTAGAGGCCTGATCTCTGAAAAGCTTTGACTATAAAAATCAGTGCTCTTAGAATTTTGAATGTTTGCAGTGAAAATTTCAGCAGAATTTGGGGAAAAAACAAAACCAAAGCCCCACCTTCACTGCAATTGGCAGTGGGCTGGTCTACCAGTCAGTCAGTCTGACTCCAAAGGCAGATGCTCGCTAGGGGGCGAATCAGTTCCATTTGGGAGCAATCTGCCTGAGCCATATATGCATACCCCAACAAATCTCGTCAAAAGGAGAAAAATCTCAGTAACTGTCACCATGTTTTCCTGCGGCGTTACATATGCCAGGTTGTAAACTAGAGAAATGCTGAGAGTTATTTTTCCTGGGAAATTCCAAGTGGCTGTAGAAGAGGCTCCTTACCTTTCTGTAATGGGAGAACAGGAACCTCTGTGTAAAAGACTATGCTTCACTACACACTATGAGGCTAGCTACCGCAGGCACCTGTGCCTCAGGACACTTTTAGAAGAGAACAGGTTAGCCTGGACAACCACATCCTCTACAGGATGATACTTGAACTGAAGAGTGGGAAGCAACAGGGGACACCTATTCCTAAAGAATTAGCAGACGCAAACCTGCAAACATGATATTTTATTGCATAAGACTTTATGGCAGCCTGAAAGAAGATAACATTGCCACATGGCATAAAATGCAAAGGGGTGTTGTACCATGAAAAGCACAAAAGGAGATACACATGCTGTTTCTTGGTTTTGTTACATGACTGTGTAAAGCAGTGCAATGCAGAAGTGCTGAAGCCAGTCATTAAAAGCAAAACTTAGCACATACATCACTTGAGATGCTTAGAGCCATAATGGGCCATGTTTCCAAAAGTGGTCATTACAGTTGAGTGCCTTGCTACAGACATGTAGGGTTTGGCACTCAGCAATGATGAGCACCCAGAACACTATCTAAACCAGTGGTCCCATCAGCTCCAAAAATCAGAACCTAGGACATCTACAGTTAAGCACCCCAAAATCAAAGCATCTCTTCACCTTGCTCTGCTATAAAAATGCCAGGACCATCACAACCTGGAAATCCCAGAAAGAAAGATTTCCAGAGGGTCAGCATTAATCAGGAAGGCAACAACAAGACAGTGGTGACTTGTCAAGGACAGTGCGATGGTAGCAAATCGCTATCCTCCTTGGTTTTCATTTCCAAGGAGTCAGCTCCCTTGTGTCCCCAATGTGACTCACAGCTAGTGGCACAGGATGCTGCAAAAAGAAATCTGCACAGAGTGAACTCGTTGTCCTTTGGTAGCCACCTGGCCTTCCACCGAAGCTGTTGCTACTGATATGTCTATTTGCAAAAATAAATTAAACCAAATGTGAAATGCAGTTAGAAAGTCAGAGTTGTGTAACAGTTCATTTCCCATGGGTTTGGAAGATGCTCAAAATGTTTATTATTCATGTGATCATTAAGACATTCTTGGTCTTCAAAGCGTCTGATGAAGTGGGATTTTCTCCCACGAAAGCTCATGCGATAAATAAATCTGTTAGTCTTTAAAAGTGCCACAGGACTCTGTTGTCTTTCTACAAAAGACTAACACAGCGACCCCTTTGGAATTTGACTCCTTTTCATTGCCACTCATGTTAATTCTCTATCAGTTAACATTTTCTGTGGTCATTTCTCTAAACACAACAAGCCTACTCCAAAGTGCTATGTTTGTGGAAGGATTCAGGAATGACACTGTAGGGCAAATTCAGACATAGCATGAGTCAAAGTTGTATGGAAAGAACTACATGGAGCTGATCTTCCATATCTTTCCTGCATTTGGCCCTGTATCCCTAGAAGACCTCTTGGTCTTGGAGTTAATGTCTGACCTGCAGTGGCCAAAGCATGATTTATTAATCTTGGAAAAGCACATATGCAAGATGCACCCAAATCAGCACCTCTCTAAACTGCAAATTGCAAATGTATGTCATATGGGTACAGAGAATAAATAGCCATATTTCTATTAACACCTGCCATGGAAAGAAAGCTAAATATATGTAGAGTTAAAATGTCCTAATAATATGACTTCGCTCCCACATAGAAGCATTTCAGCTATAGATCTCAAAGGACTTTACCAAGGAGGACAGTATCATGATCCCCATTTTACAGATGGGGAAACTGAGACACAGAATATTAAAATATCTTGCCAAAGGTCACTGAGCAACTCAACGATGGAGCTGGAATAGATGAGACTAGCCCACACTGCCAGCTAGAAACCAACTTGTTGATCTAATGGAATAGTGTAGATAAGTGCACTTTCCCATCACCCATTAGAAGCTTCCAATTAAGAAATGACCTTACAATTTGCCATTCAAATCTAGCTGGAAGCCCTGCAAAGCAGATAGTCTCAGGATATCAGCTAACCAATGCCTGTGTTTGTTTATGGTGTGATCCATTGGGGGAAGGGTTCTCAGTCTGCCATCACTTACCACTGGCTCAATAGTGAAGATGTTATCAGAGAAGAGCATGGAGGCTCCTTGCACCATTGCCCTATGGTTCTGGAATTTGCGGGAGAGAATGGAAAGGCGCTCTTGGAACATATGGTCTGCATTGCATTCCTCCAGAAACTGACTGGTCTCATCATCTTCCTGAGTGTGCAGTCTGTGACAGAGCCTGAAACCAAAGAGAGAGACAAACGAAGCAGATAATTGAATAAGCAACATATGACTAAGGGCTGTCACTTCAGTGCAGGAGCAATGACTCTCACACTATGGGCACAAGGGAGCAGCTTAATGAATCAACTGCTTTCCACCTGAGGATAATAGGGAATTTTACTCCAAGCTTAGTTGTCAGTAGAGGTTCCTCTCTCTCCCTCCCTATTTCAAGGTGCTGAAGAATAAGATTTTTGAAAGTCAGGCATCCCTCAATAACAATAAGAAAGTCAATGAGACTTGTGTGTCTAAGTTCCTGTTGCTCCACAGCCCCTACCAGTGGATGGTATTTTGTGGAGTCCGCCTACCCCCTTAATCAGACGGTCCTGTACCTGAAGCTACAGGAAGTGCTGCATGTGGACATCAGGTAGGAGCAGGTAAAATTCACCCAGCACAGCAGAAAAGAACATTTATCACTGGCAGGGGCAACAGCAGCAGTGATCAGCAGAAAGAATGATATTTGGATAAGGACTATGGGTGGATTTTCAAAAGCAATTTACAGGCACAAGTCACACTGACTTTCCTGTCCCTCTTTGGGCTCTTAGCTTTCCCATTATAAAAAGATAATATTTGGTTTGCCCAGTGAAATAACATTTTCCATGTCCATAGCACCTTCCATCTGAGGCACTCCAAGGACATTTTGAACAGTAAGGAATTAAGCCTGTGAGGTATGTCTCTCCATTTTACAGACTGAAAAACTGAGGCAGAGAGCTTAAGTGACTTGCTCAACACTGCATAATTAGCCTGTGGAATTAGAAGCAATACCTACGAATTTGCCTCCCACCCCATCCTATTCTTAGACTTCCAGAACTGCCTTCCTGCCATATGTGCTTGGTCACTTGGTTCTTAAGCTATACTCTCCATAGCAAATTTCTTCCTGCCTGGAATATTTGTGTCCAGTCAAAGAGGTGTTATGCCCCACTTTCTAGCTAGAAGCAGCCACAGGGTGACAGTTCTGTGGCAGAGTGTGGAAGGCACCATCTGGAACAAAAGGGGCAGTGAAATGAAAACAGACAGTGATTATTGCCTGCAAAAGTCAAATACAATTAAAAGGAAGTTTGCTCATGGTCAATGCTAGCTTCACAAAAAGCCTCAGGCAAACTCTGTCACAAATACCAGGGCTGAAAATATCTCTTGGACTAGCGCTGCATTTAGTTCAACAGGAAAATTATCTCTACAGCAGATATAAAATGCTTTGTATCAGGCTGGCTTCCTGCCACAAAATTCAGTACCTGTAATCCCACCTGTATCACTGTGTGATAACCTCAGGACTCCCACACAGGACAGCCGCAGGACACAGGTAGCAGTAGAGAGCTGGTTGAATGGACAAGTGGCTAGCCCTTTGCTTCTCCTTGTTTTCTAGGATGTACTGCAAGGTTGCCTTTCTTTCTGTCTATGCCTTGCCATGCACTCAGCTCTCCTGCCACTCTTCCTGATGTCAGCAAGGGGTTTGTGCTGTGAGACTACTCCAGGCAGGAAACAAATGTATCATTTTGTGATGCCAAGCAGGGCTGGGCTAACCAGTGCTGCCCTCGTGGGTCACATCTGCTCTGCACAAAGCAAGCTGGGATTTTGTGTCCTGTAGGGTCAGCACGGTGTGGGCTGCAAGATGCTGTGTTTGCAGAGTTCAATGGGGACAATGACTCGTGCCCCTGGGGCATCCTCTTCTTCACTGCATCTGCTCATTTTGTAGTCTTTAAGGTGTCACAGGACTCCCATTGTTTTTGCTGAACACACATTAACATAGCAACCCCTCTGAAACAATCCAGAATGGAATTTTGTCCTGGAAGTTATCAGAAAACCAAATACAAACCCCGGCTGGGTTTGGATAAAGGGAAACCGTGACATTTCTAAGGGGCGGGGCTAGGAGGGACACATTTAGGGGCCTGCTAGGGATGGAGGACATAAAGGGATGCAGAAGAAACCACAGAGGGAAATACAAATAGAAGGTCACTAGACTTTCCTTTGGAATACTGAGCTTGCACAGGCATCATACACTGTGTAATTAAACACAGAGAACAATGGAAAACAAGTTATGCCCTTCGAGGCATCATTGACCTAATTATGTTGAATTTTATTTGCTCAGAAGCCTTTAAGAACTGTGCTCCAATCTAAGGCACTTCCCTAATCAGCAGTGGGCTAAAGTGTGGCTTTTTTACACTTACTTCCAGCCGAATATGAAAAGCTACAGACAAGATCACAAAATCACTTAGGCTTTTCAGGGCAGTTCCTAAATTCTCCTCTGAAGCTGTTAAGTGCAACCATTAATGTGCACCTGAAATTGGACATACAACAGCTGTCCCATAGTGAAGAAAGTTCCTGTGATGGACTGGCCAGGACCACCACAGGACTGGCATCTCTTACAGTGATCTAGGGAATAGTTTGCACCAACACTTCCATCAGCAGCCTGTGTTCCATCACTCTTCCTCGGAGTCCACTGTTAGTCCCTCGCACTGCCATCAGGACCCACACTGTCTTCTTCAGGACTCGGTCTTGCGGCCAAGCCACAACCCATGTTCCTCCTATGTTTCCAGGGGATTTAACAGTCCCAGCTCCACCACTCACTTCAGTGACCGCCACAGTCCACTGCCACCCTACTGGCAATCTGGGGGAGGCACCAGGGCCTACCCACTTCTCCAGGCCCTAGCCCAGGAACACTATGTGCAGCCCTCTTTCACCACCTCTTCTCCCAACTTCTTCACAGTCTTCCCTGGGCCACTTCCTCAGTGACCCAGTACCTCTTCTGCCCTTGTATCAGGGCTTCCAGCTCACCTAGAGCCCCAGCAGTCAGCCACTGATCTGTCCAGGGTGCTGCTCTTCTTTAGCCTCAGGGTAGCCACACTTCCCTCCTGAGCTCCTAGGGGTGACTGCCTTGTGCTGCTTGACATCTTCCTTTTATTCTAGGCTCCTGGGTCCTGTTGGCTCTCCTGCAGCCCCTTCCTATGGGCTGCCATTCTCGGGGCCCTCTTAAACCCTTCCTAGCCAGTGCGGGGCAGGCACCCCACTACAGTCTCCCTCCCTCTCTGTTTTATCCCAAATAAGGTCTTTGTCCTATGCTTTCCTGTGCAAGACTTTCTCCTCACACTCTGACCTAGGACTCTTTTTGCTGGCCTTACATCCTTGCAATTTTTCTCTGTCTCTAGCTGTTCTCTCACTGCTACGAGCACCGAATGCCATTTAAACACAGGAGCAAGCTTACGAGAGCCACAGAAGACTGATTGCCCCCTTCTTATACATGCTTATACCTTGCTGCCTTGACCCCATAGCTGCAAAGGGAAGACAAATTTCAGAGGCTTGATAAGTACGAAGGGAAGGCATCCCTAACTCCTGAGCACTCTCTGGGTTCCAGGAGAGAAACCCATACACACTACACTCCCATTTCTCCTTAGGCTTCTTTTAAAGGGCCAGGAAAGGGTGTCGGGGTGTTCTGTCAGGGAGGGTACCCTAGATGGAGCCCACAGGGAAAAACCCATGCAATTCTCAGGTGTCCTTTTATTGATCTCATCCTATGGATAGAGGGTGCCCATAGCCCTAAGCTATTTGACATGCACAAACAAGTGCTGCTGGCAAGTGCAAAACATAGGTTCCCAAAAGTGCCCAGTTCTGGGGATATCAAAGTAGAGGCTATGTTGAGAGGGTACTGAAAAGCCCCTTTGTCTATTTGTTTGCAGTGACATTTTGAAGAATGAGTCTCTGATGCTTCCAGCACAAACGTCCCCAGGTCACTGCTGCAGGCTGAAGCACATTTTCCCCACATATTAAGTTTGGATGTTCTCTGACAAGAGATTCTCATTGACAAGAGAGAGTGTTCCAAAAGAAGTGGGATTTCACACCAAGACCGTAAATTAACCAAGCACTCTGAAAGGCACAAAGGGTGCGTCTACACTAGTAAATTAAGTTGACTTAAGCAGGCTTAAGTCGACTTAATTTACTCTGTGTCTAAACTGTAGTTTCCTTAAGTCAACTTAAAGGAAAATTAAGTTGAATTAATAAGACCTCGTTTTAATTCGACTTAAGCCAGTGTGGACACCCTAAGTCGACTTATGAGAAAAGTCGACTTAGGGCAGGGGGAAAAGGGAGCCCCTGCTCCCTTCTCCTCAGGAAGCCGCTAGCAGCTTGTCCTGGGGAGAGCCAGTCCCTCATGGGGCTGGTTCTCCTCAAGACTGGCAAGCTGCTAGTGGCTCATCCAGGCTTCCTTCTCCCCGGGACCACTCAGGTCCCGGGGAGAGGGGAGTGCAGGGCTCCCTTCTGGCCAGGACCCCAGCGGTCCTGGACAAAGGGAGCCCCGTGGCTCCTTTCTGCCTGAGACCCGAGTGGTTCCGGCCAGAAGGAAGCCCGCGGCTCCACTCTGCCCGGGACTGCTGCGGGTCCCAGCAGAGGGGCCTGATTGGTAGAGAAGTTTTTTAGGTTTTGCTAATATTTCATGGTAGAAATGTGCATCCATTTCAATATGGGAAGCCATCTGTCCATGACATTTATTAGGTGTTAAACAGAAAGACTAAAGAGGAGGTGGGGCCAGTATGGAAACTGCTGAGAACTACTGCCCTAGAGGCTAGTGGAGCATTTCCCAGATTTCAGTGATTAGAGTGAAATTTAATTTGCTGTAATCTACTCAAGAATGGTGAAGATTGAATTGATTTTACATGCCAAGATTGACTGCCAATACTGAAATCAATCTATATTTCAAATTAACCTTAGCTTCTGTTGTTCCTCCTCTTCTTGAGTAACAAAGACCTTCCACTGGAAGTGTGCTATGATGTTGCTGCGGTTGTGTATAATCACTAATCTTTGGTTTGCTAAGGTAATATATGTCTTCTCAATCATCAAGGAGTTCTTATCCAACCTGATGTTGACGTCTGTGGCAGCTCCATACAAGCTTATGTGGATATCTTCACCTACAATAGAGCAAAGGACAGCAATTCAGTGGTCGTGGCTAAATGAATTTTTTGCTTAGGGCACTATATAAATAGGGATCTGTAATGAAATAAACGAATATATTTAACATATCCGCATGGCAGACATGATCCACAGCAATGAGGATTCACCACTGGACTCTCCCACGAAAAGAAAACAGTTATGGTACACTAGACTGTAGTGGGCAGACCCTAATTCTGGAGCTTTCTGGAAATGCCCATTCTGCAGACTACTAATAATTTAGCCTGTGATTTTCAAAGGTGACTCGGTGATTTAGGGACAGTCCTGTTATTTGGGCCTTTTTCTTATATAGTTGTCTATTATCCCCCAGCCCCAACCTGATTTCTCACATTTGCTATCTGGTCCTTCTATTAGTGTTCCTAAATCATTAGGATGCTTTTGAAGAGTCCCACTTTAGACAACTCTTGCTCAGGGCCTCTTGTGTACTTCACACTCAGAGCTGATCATGGCAATGCCCCTTTCCTGATCACCTTACACTGCCAGAACCTGGGACAAAAGGGAGTTCAGACCGACAGGTGGCCAGAGAATCCAAAACGGAGCTAGGCACAGCCAGCCAGGGCCTCTTTTGCTAGATCAAATGCCCTCTGATTGCTGTAGTGTTATGAGAAGGACAAAGATAGATTGACTTGAACGCACTGAACTCAGGCTCTGTGAAGAGTGGCCACTGCCTAGCTGGCCTATTACAGTCCTCTTGCTCTGCTATTGTTGCTTACACCAACTGTGCTGCTGAACATGCTCACAGCTATTTTAATAAAACTTGCCAGGAAATCTTTGCCTTCAACCAATTCTAACCTTTTCCTCCCTAGCTGCTGACTGACCAGAGCCATGGCTACATGAGTGATAACACCACGTTACAAGTACCTGCCAGCACTTCTACAGACACAGCTAGGGCTCCTACCTAAAACCCAATTGACACAACATTCTTAAAGCTGACATCTAACAGTTTCCAGCAAGGCAAATGCAGGGCATGTCTGAACTTGGAGGCACTAGCATGAACTCCTGTTAGCATTCAGGTGATGTGTTCCTGTGAGAGGGAAGCAAACACCATAATAACATATTTTCTTGCTGTCGTGGACTAAGTCCCCCCACTGGCCACCCAGGTGGGCAAAATCTGAGGGGTGCGAGCAGTAAGGGTGTCTCCGTAACTTTACCAGGTCACTAAACACTACCCTTTGAGTCAGCACAGCCTAGCGGCCAGAGTCAATGCACAGGCCCTTGGATCAGGGCTGTATGGCCTAGTGGCCAAAGAGTCAATATGAAAACCCTTAGATCAGGGCAGCACGGCCTAGCAGCCACAGTCAATACACAGACCCTTGGGTCAAGGCAACACAGCCTCACCATGGGGGTGTGGCACCCAGACCAGGACCCTATCGGTGCCGGGATTATGGCACCCAGCCAGCGGGGATCCAGACCGAAACACACTGGCTCCCAGCCATACCACCCCAGCTCCACAACCCAGGCCCCTGGGCTACTCCAACTCGAACATGTAGTTATTCCCTGGCGTGGTCTCGGTCCGGGCCTCCTCTCCTCCGATGTGGGCTCCCAGCTGCTGCTCTGGAGGATCCTGGAGTTCTCAAGCTGAAGCCTGTGCCTGCAGGTCAGTCTCAGGGCAGCTGTCACAGTATGTCTGCTCCAGGTGGCTTTCTTCAAGGTTTCCCTCTCCCACCGCCTGGGGTTGATAACATTCCTGGGCAGGAGCTTCCCACATAGGTCCTTCCTCCTCACCGGTCAGCCCAGACTGAGTTGATCTGCTTCCATTTATACTAGGGCAGCAGTCCGAGCATGCCCAGCCAGACTTAATAGGTGGGGTTTCCGCTGCCCACAAGGTTTGCTGGACCTCTGTAGTGCGGGGTAGGCTCACCCCATCATACACTCTCCCCATTATTTCTGTTCCCGGGGAATGTTTAACCCCCACCTCTCCCTCTTCTCCCAGTTGGGAAAAGAAATCTGCATTAGTGTTGGCCTTACCAGGTCAGTGAGCTACGCGAAAGTCATATATGTTATTTATAATTCGAGGGTCATGTCCTTCATTGCATGCAGCCAACATAGGCATGCCTGGTCCGTTACCAACGTGAAATTTGATCTGAGGAGGTAATAATGGAGGGCATCAATAGCCCACTTTGCTGCCAGAGCCTCCTTTTCAACAGTGGAATATTGAGTCTCTCTGGGAAACAATTTCCTACTTATATATAAAATGGGGTGCCCTTCTCCATCTACTTCATGGGATAGTACTGCACCTAGTCCCACCCCAGCTGTGTCGGTCTGGAGGATAAAGTCTTTCTTGAAATCCGGGTGTATAAGTACCGGCTTGCACATCAGCTGTTCCTTCAATGTTTGGAATGCTTTTTCGCACTGTGACATCCACCGCACCTGCTTGGGCTCTGAGTTCTTGGTCAGGTCGGTCGGGGTGCCGCGACTGTTGTGAAGTTCAGCACAAAGCGACGACAGTGACCAGCCAGGCCTAAAAACTGGCAAACCTGCCTTTTGGTCTTTGGAGTCAGCGTGTTGGTCAAGGCCTGAACTTTATTGACTAGCGATCATAGTGTTCCACCCCCCCACAACATACCCAAGGTAGGTTACCTCCTTCTGCCCAAGATGACACTTGGCTGGGTTGGCTGTTAAACCTGCTTCTCGGAGTGCTTCCAATACCTGGGTGTGGTGATGAAGTGTTCTTCCCAGCTGCCACTGTAGACCACTATGTCATTTATATGCGCTGCTGCATACTGGTCATGTACCTGCAACACCTTATTCATCAATCGCTGGAAGGTAGCCACAGCCCCGTGGAAGGTAGCCACAGTCCCGTGGAGTTACGAACTGGAAGAGTCCAAAGGATGTGTGGAAAGCCATCTTAGCATGGGCTTTGGTGTAAGGGGTATCTGCCAATATCCTTTGGTGAGATCTAGTGTGGATAGATACTTGGCCCCCCCAGGCACACCAGTAGTTCATCTGTGCGGGGCATTGAGTAAGCATCAAAACAGGAAATAGCATTTACCTTTCAGAAATCAATGCAAAATCATAGGGTTCCTTCCTATTTTGGCACCAAAACTACTGGGCTACACCACTCTTTCTTTGACTCCTCTACTAACCCCATCTCAAGCATAACTTTGAATTCTTGCTGGACGGCTGTCATGGGAGTGGTTGGAGACCATCCCTCACCTTCTGTCCAGGGGGTGTAGTGATATAGTGGCTCATGAGGTGTGTATGGCCTGGGCGCATTGACAGGACAACCTGGAACCCATACAGGAGGTTCTGTAGTTGTTCGCATTGTATCAGAGTGACGTCTTCTCCTAACACTGCTGGTCCGTCCTTCTGAGGGTCACCGATCAAGGGTCCAAGCTCTCATTCCAAAGTTGGTGAGGCAACCCAGAGTGCTTCCTGGGCTTTCCAGGCTTTCAGCAGGTTTATGTGATAGACACGTGCCTCCTTCGGGCGGCCTGATGGCTTGATTTCATAGTCCACAGGTCCTACCCACCAGCTCACCTCAAAGGGGCCTTGCCACTTGGTTTTGACTTACTCGAGGGCAACAGGAGTATGACGCGGTCTCCAGACTTGAAAACGCAGGTCTTCGTTCCCCGATTGTAATATTGCTGCTGTATCTCTTGTGCTCTTCGCGGGTTTTCCTGAGCAAACGCCCCAACGTCTGTAGTTGGTCCCGGAGTTTCAGCACATAGTGCACAGTTCCATGGACTCAGGTCTCATGTGTCTTCCACTTTTTCTTTAATAGATCTAATATGCTTCTAGGCTGTCGTCCATATAGGTGTTCAAAGGGCAAAAACCCAGTGGAGGACAGTAGGACTTCCCATATGGCGAACAGTAGGGTGGGCAGCATCATGTCCCAATGACGGGGGTCATCATCCACAAATTTACAAAGCATGGCCTTTAGCTTGCAATTGAATCATTCTACCAGTCCGTCTGTCTGTGGATGATACATGGAGGTCCTTACAGTCCTAATACGCACGAGTCGGCACAACTCAGCTATTAGCCCTGAGAAAATGTTGGTTACTTGGTCTCTCAGGAGCTCCTTGGGGATCCCAACCCGGGCAAAAATCTTCAGGAGCTTTGTCACAATATATGAGGCTGTAGGGGTGTGGAGGGGGACAGCCTCAGAGTATCGAGTTGCATAATCTACAATGATGAGGATGAAGCAATTCTCCATTTGACTTCATTCGAGGGGTCCCACCAGATCTAAGCCCACGCGCTCCAATGGGGTTCCCACTACTGGCAGCGGCACCAGCGGGGCTCGTCACAGTGTATCTGCTCCAGGTGGCTTCTTTCGAGGTTTCCCTCTCCCACCGCCTGGGGTTGATAACACTCCTGGGCAGGAGCTTCCTACATAGGTCCTTCCTCCTGGCCAGTCAGCCCAGACTGAGCTGATCTGCTTTCATTTATACTAGGGCAGCAGTCCGAGCATACCCAGCAGGGCTTAAGGGGTGGGTTTCCACTTCCCACAGGATTTGCTGGGCCTCTGTAGTGCAGGGTAGGCTCACCCTGTCACACTTGCCATACAAGGATGTAAGTCCAGGCCCCGGTCCACTGCCTATCTTGAAAAGGCCTTTCTAAAGCCTCTTTTTGCAGACATGGCAAGACACCCCAAAGCCCAAAGGCTGGCCTCTGAGCACTGCCTGAGCAGCGAGGCTATGTGCTTGAGCATTCCTCTCAGCCAAGGAGGAGGACTCTCCCACCAGCCCCTGGCAGCAGAACCATTCTGAAGTCAGAAAGGAAAGTCTGCTGCTCCCCTAGGGACCCAGAACACAGTAGATAGGAGGGCAGCCATTGCATGGTCCTGCCCATAGATGCTTGCTGTGGAGCATGCATAGAGAGCCCCCATCATATTGCACTCCTGGCACACAGGGACTGCGTTTGTCCTGTATGGCGCTTCCCCAACCTTCGCCCAGGCTCTGTGCAGTGCAACAATGCTGGTTCTGGCATGAGAGGGTGTTCCATGACTCCAGGGAATGGAGCCAGATAAGAGTGGTTCCCTGCTTCTAGTCACTCTCATTGCCCTGCTTCTAGTCACTCTCATGAGTGTGTGGAAGGCATGAACTAGTCTCCCTCTGACTCAGCATGCTGTATGTCAGGAACCTCCAGATAGCTTTAACTATCAACACCAAACCATGCACGCACCTTTAGCCCTAACAACAGGCAGGCTATATTTTCTGGCTACTGATGATGTGTCCATGGCAGGGACAATTAATGAAACCATATAAAGACTTACATGCATTGCAAACTTTTCCTGAAACACAGATTGATTGATTGCACAGGACTTGCCTGGGCTATGGTAAGCAGATAATTGTCTCTCCATACCCATATAAACATTGTCTTCACTGTTGACAATGCTCATGAGGTTTTGGGGCCAACTGCAATGTTGGTTTTCTGGTGCAGACATCTTAGTCTACACTGCTGAAGACAGGATGATTTTTCCACTGGGTGTAGGCTCTGGTTTGCATAAGAGAAGGTTATTCACCCTGTGCAGTATCTGAGGTACTCCAAGATGTGTCTCTCCCTGGGTGTGCCACTGTGGATGCACCAGCACCTTTGTATCTGGAATCAAAGATCTTCAATAGCAATGCCCATTGGACTGCACATGCGCACCTCCCTTACCTTGTGCATTGCGCGAGTAGTATAAATAGTGCTGTGTGGTCCAGCTGCCCTCGGCTCCTTCTCTGCTACAAAGCTGTAAATTAAGCTCCAAAGCAAAGGGGAGGAGGGCAGGTAGTGAAGCACCCATGGAGATGCACATCTCAAAGAATCTTAGTTACTGCACAGGGTGAGTAAGTGATAAGCTTCCAAGATGTTAGGAATGGCGCTAACCTGTGTCTACTTTCAAGTCTAGACTTTTTGGTGGCTAGTTTATATCCTTTAGTTCTTGTGTCCAGATTGGGGCTGAATTTAAGTAATTCCCTCCCTTCTTCATATTTATCCCTCTGATGTATTTATACTCCGTCTGATACATCCAAGGACCGCATTAGCTTTTTTCACAGCCACATCACAGGCTCATAGTCATTCTGTGATCAACCAGATACCCTCAGGTCCTTCTCCTCTACCATCACTTCCAACTGATGCATCCCCAGCTTATAGCAAAAACTCTTGTTATTAATCCCTAAATGTATAGCCTTGCATGTTCCACTATTAAATTTCATTCTATTCCTGTTACACCAATTCACAAGGTTATCCAAACTCCCTGTATGATAACCCAATCCTTCTCTGTACTGGTAACACCTCCCAACTTTGTATCATCCACAAACTATATTAGCACATTCCCACTTTTTGTGCCAAGGTCAGTAATAAGAATGTTAAATAATATTGGTCCCAAGACCGATCCCTGAGGAATTCCTCCCTCCATCCTGACAGTTCACCCTTCAGTATGACCTGTTGTAGTCTCCCTTTTAACCAGTTCCTTATCCACCTTTCAATTTTCATATTAATCTCTATCTTTTCTAATTTAACTAATAATTCCCCATATGGAACTTTATCAAATACCTTATTGAAATTTAGGTAAATTAGATCCACTGCATTCTCTTTGCCCATAAAATCTGTTATCTTCTCAAAAAAGGAGATCAGGTTGGTCTGGCACATTCTACCTTTTGTAAAGCTATATTATATTTTATCCCAATTATGTTAACCTCGATATCCTTAACTACTTTCTTTTTCAATTTTTTTTCCAACCCTTGCATACTACTGAGGTCAAACTATTTTCAATTTTTTCCCCAACCCTTGCATACTACTGAGGTCAAACTAACAGGTCTGTAGTTACCCAGACCACTTTTTTTTTTCTCTTTCTTAAACAAAAAAAAAAAAAAAAAGGAACCATTTTAGTTATTCTCCAGTCATACGGTACAACCCCTGAATGTACAGATTCATTAAAAATTCGTGCTAATGGGCTTGCAATTTCATGGGACATTTCTTTAGTATTCTTGGCTGTAGATTATCTGTTCCCTCCTCCCCCGCCCAATTTAGTCCCATTAATCAGTTTGAGTATGGGTTTTACCTCAAATGTGGTAATCACCTGTCTGAGATGCTTACTCACCCAGCTCGGTCTACGATTCTTGCCTATGAATTTTTTCCTCTTCCTTGGGATGCAGGCTTCAGATAGTTCCTGCAACTTTGACTTAAAGTAACTCTAAGCCTCCTCCCTTTTTTGATCCAAGAGTTCTTCATTCCAATCCATTTACCAACTAATTCCCTTAATTTTGTGAAATTAGCTTTTTTGAAGTAAAAAACCCTAGTCACAGATTTATTTTTGTTCATCCTTCCATTCAGTTTGAACTGAATTAGCTCATGGTCACTTAAGCTAAGGTGGACCCTACAACCAGTTCTTCTAATGAGGTTCTCACTACTCACCAATACCTAGTGTACTCCTCAAATTTTCCATCAGAGACTGTGGGAACACATCTCTTTGTTGAGCCAAGACTTATCAGAAGCCATTGACGTTATGGATGTAGCAAGTGATGACTTTCTGGAGTTATATGACTCAAAAGTGGGGTGGGGGTGGCGCTCTTCATGCCCTTGGCCTCATCGGACATGAAACAAAAGGGTCAGTGGATGATTGGTGGATTATCTTGCTGACAATGAGGGTCTCTCCAGGGAGGATTAAAATCCAGGTCTAACACTGGTCGAAGGGATTCTCCATTAAGGTAAGTTTTAGCCTAATGTCCCTGTCTTTCCTTGTTCTTGGTTTGAGGCTAAAGCAGTGGGGAGACTAGTGGGGAACATGCCCATCTCCCCAGCAATGAATACAGTGTGCCTGGCTATTAAAGTAAAAGTGGCCCTGCACAATAAGCACTTCTTAAACCAGAGGGGGGGGTGGGAGCCAAGCACAAGAGTGAGAGGGTAGCTTCCCTAGGGAAGGGAGGAATGGAGGAATGAAAAGTCTATTCTATACTAACAGCTGTAGAAGTGGAAGGTAAAATAGTTGAGAGAAAAGTTTTGTTTTGTGGGGGTATTTTAGAAAGAAAGAAAGAAAGAAAGAAAGAAAGAAAGAAAGAAAGAAAGA
>ML688488.1:429000-469949 GCA_007922175.1 Pelusios castaneus
GGCGGTCTGCCGCCACTGTTTCCAGGCTCCTGGTATTCTCCGGTGCCAAGCCTCCCTGCGGTGCTGAGGCTCCTGCCGGTGTCGGCCCTGGGACTGCCCTCTGAGTCTCGGGCATTTTGTCCTGGCGGTCAGAGCTGCTGCTTGCAGCTGCGGCTTTCTTTTTTAACTCTGAGCCGCTTTTTGTGCCTGAGGAGCCTGACGCCTCTTTGGCACAAGTCCTCCCCGGTGAGGCAGAGAATTGTTTCTTTCTCTTCTGCTCTCCTTGTGGGGGTGAAAGATGTCTCTTCCCCGAGTGCTGGGTCGGGGAGAGAGAGCGTCCGCGACCTGGGTCTGGTGAAGGTCGTAGGGATTTCTCCATTAACATCAACTTGATTCTCAGGTCCCTATCTTTTTTGGCCCTGGAACTCAAGTTTCTACAGTGGGAACATTTGTCTGAAATATGTCCCTCACCCAGACATTTGATACAGACAGCATGGCCGTCTGAAGCCGGTATAGCGTCCCGGCGTTGCTCGCACCTTTTAAAGCCGGGCGAAGCTGGCATGTTAAAAGAGACAAGAAAAGAGAAAAAAAGGAGTTATTGAAAGGAAAATAGGGTGAATTTTGGTCCCTATAAGTAAAGACCTAGGTCTGAGGGGACAATTTTGCTGAAGGGATCTGTTCCCGACTAGTGTCTCCGGCGGGAGAGAAGGGAATGGGCGGTTGGAGCCGCGCACGTTCTAACAGCAGCAGGGGACGCCGCGAGACAGCTGTCTCGCGCGCGCGGCTCCAACAACGACTACTTTTAAATCTCCCGCTAGTGACTCGGCGCGCGCCAGTGCACCTCAGGTGGAGCACCCACGGGGACTCCTCTCGAGGGAGAACACAGAGGTCATATTGGTGTAGACCTCACTGGTTCCGACGCTGGCCTGAGAACCATCTCCGTGAGTAGGGCCTTCAGATGGATTTCCTGGTCCTTCTGAGTCCTGGGCTCAAATGCCTTACAGATCTTACACTTTTCTTATCTGTGTGCTTCTCCCAGGCACAAAAAGCAGCTGTCATGTGGGTCACTTAATGGAAATGGTTTTCCACAGGTAGCACAGTGTTTGAATCCCAGAGATTTGGACATGGAGCCCGAGGCAACCCTGTATGTGTTAACAATGCTACTAATTACCACTAACAATACTACTATTCACAGGGATTAACATAAGTGGTACTCAACTACTCATAAGCACCTAACCTTTCAAAAAGTGTACTGAAAACTTCCCCCAAAGGCTCACATGTGTACCAGCATACCCTGCACAGCCCCAGGTTCACTCACCCTGCCTGAAACCACACACCCCCTACCGCACTCCCAGTCCTGGCCACTGGTGGCCCGACTCCCAGGCTGGATCCAGCCACCATCCCCTGCTCCACCACCAGCCCCAGGCTGGATCAAGCCCCTGCTGCCTCTGGCTATGGGCCAGATCCAGACCCTGCCGTCAGCCCTGGTTCCCAGACCAGATCTGGACCCCGGCCTCTGCTGCCACTGCTACCTGGAAGCCCTGGGCCAGCTCCTGCCTTTGGCCCTGCCAGTCCCAGGTCCCAGGCCAGCTCCTCACCAGTCCCTGGCCAAGGCCAGATGCCATAACCAGCCTCCTCCCCCGTGCCCACCTGGGTTTGGGTCACCCACTGTGGACCCTGACCCAGAGCAGCCGCTGCCCCCACCACCTACCTGAGAGAAGAGATTTAACTTTCCCTCTTCTTCTCCTGCTCTGCACGACGTGCATCACCTGCATGCTGCACAGCAGGAGACTTAAAAGAGCTGGCACACCTTTTTGTGTCTGCATTGCTGGCTCAGGACTCGGAGCATTGGCTTGGACTCTGTGGGCTCATGCCCCCTGTGCTCAGCACCAGCGACGTCCCTGGAGTAAATCCTGAGGACCATCCATGGTTGAGGCCAGGGAAGGTATTTAATACCCAACACAGAGCCACAGTAAGAGAGATGCTGAGTGATGCCCAGGCAGAGGGGTGGTTGTGGTGGTGAGACTGCCATATCCCCGCCAGAGCCGAACTGCAGGGCAGGGGACAAGCAGGGGACAAGCAGCTGCTGCACACTGGGTAACTGCACAGAAGGAGAAGTGCTGGTGGGGAGGAGGGATTTGCATCCCCCCAGCCTCATGTCCCCCCTGCAGGTACAGATCCCCTCCCCAGGGCAGCTGGGGGGTGGGGCTGGAACTCTTCCTGCCCATGGAGGGGGGTGGCTTGAGGGGGTGCAAATGTGATGTCTGATAGCCAAGTACAAGACGGTTACTAACTTTCTGTAACTGTCGTTCTTCAGGATGTGTTGCTCATATCCATTCCAATTAGGTGTGTGCGTGTCATGCATGGCTGCCGGAAGATTTTTCCCTATCAACCCCAGAGAGTCGGCGACAGAGCCCCCTGGAGTCATGCCGCTCTGGAGCCCGTCATTATAAGCGCATAATGTACTGCAGCATGTGCACAGGACTCCAAGGGGCGCTGGAGCCAGGGCCCTATTGTTACTGCTAAGGGGAAAAAACTTCTGATAACCACGTACGGGACCATGCACATACCTACATTATGATGGACATGAGCAAGCACTTGAAGAAGAAAAGTTTGTTAATGCACACCAGGATGTCCAGGACTCCTCCATGGTGTCTGAGGAAACTTTGAAAGTACTCTGCAATCCTCTATCAAAGGTTCCTTGGCAGAACTGCTTTGTATATTCCCCTGCTGTAAGAAACTTTGTCATGTCAATTGGCAATTACTTCTGCAGAGCCAAAGCAGCATATATGCACTCATGCAAAAGATAGACTTATAGACTCTGAGGTCAAAAGGGACCAGTATGATCATCTAGTCTGACCTCCTGCACAATTTAGACCACAGAACTTCACCCACCTACTCCTGTAATAAACCTCTAACCTATGACTGAGTTACTAAAGTTCTCAGATCATGGTTTAAAGACTTTAAGGTACAGAGAATCCACCAGCAATTGAGTCATGCCCCATGCTACAGGGGAAGACCAAAAAAAAAAAAAACAACCAACCCAGAGCCTTTGCCAATCTGCCCTGAAGGAAAATTCCTTCCTGACCCCAATATGGTGATCAATTAGACCATGAGCATGTGGGCAAGACTCACCAGCCAGACACCCAGGAAAGAATTCTCTGTAGTAACTCAGAAACCACCCTACCAATCAAATCATCGGCATATCTACCACCAGGAGTCAAAGATCAGTCAATTGCTAAACTAGGCTGTCCCATCCCTTAAATAAATGTATCCCCTAAATAAATGCATCCAGCTCAGTTTTGAAGCTAGCTAGGTTTTTTGCCCCCACTGCTCCCCTTGGAAATCTATTCCAGAATTTCACTCCTCTGATGGATAGAATTCTGCATCTAATTTCAAGTCTGAACTTCCTGATGGCCAGTTTATGGGTATGTCTACACTAGCAATTTAGGTCAACTTAAGGACCCTTAAGTCGACCTAAATTACTCCATGTCCACATTGGACATTCATTAAGTCGACTTAAGAAATTCCTTAAGTCAACTTAATGAAAGCTTAAATTGACTTAATAACAACCACCCATTAGGTCAACTTAAGCCTTAAGTCAAGGCCTTAAGTTGAGAGTAACCCCTAAGTCCACTTTATTAAGTTGCTTTAAGGCCAGTTAAGTCGACTTAACAAAGTGGACTAAGTCAACTTAAAGTGTTGCCACTTTGTTAAGTCAACTTAATAAGCTTGATTTTAAGTCGACTTAAAGTCGACCTTATTAAGTCGACTTAAGACGGTCGACTTAATTTTTTCTAGTGTAGACATACCCTATATGTATTAGTTCTTGTGGCCACACTGGTGCTGAACTTAAATAATTCCTCTCTCTCCATGGTATTTATCCATCTGTTGTATTTATACAGAACAAGTATATCTCCCCTTAACCTTCTTTTGGTTAGGATAAATAATCCACCCTCTTTGGAGGAGGCTTAAATCGACCTAAACAAAGCCACGTTCACACTGGGCTTTTCTTAAGTTGACTCAAGCATTTCATTAAGTCACTTAAGGAAAGCTTAAGTCGACTTAATAACACCTGGTTTTAGGTCAACTTAAGCCTTAAATCGACTCCTTAAATCCACATAAAGCCAGTGTGGATGGGGATTAGCACCTAAATTGACTTTATTAAGTCAATTTGAAGCGATAAGTCGACTTAATAAAGTCGACAAGGGGCTATGTCTACACTAGAAAAGTTAAGTCGACTTTGTTAAGTTGACTTAACAAGGTCGACTTAACTTTTCTAGTGTAGACATAGCCATTCGGTCTCCTCTCATAAGGCAGGTTTTCCATTCCACAGATTATCCTAGTAGTCCTTCTCTGAACCTGTTCCTGTTTGAATTTATCCATTTTAAACATGGAGGACCAGACACTGCACACAGTATTCTACCCTTGTGTCTGTTATTAGCTTCAGGAGTTAGATATCAGCTTTGATCACCCACCTGTGTAAAATGGTGTTGGTATTCAGAAAAGCATCCCTAGGTGCTTGTAGTGATCCCCTTCTGATAGCATCCAGACCCTTCATCCCCTCTAGCCCCTTTCCCCCCTGCACCAAACTTTCCATGTCTAGGCAGCTAGCCAGGCTCTGTGCTTGCCAAAGGAAAGTGAGACAAAGGTGTTGGTAATGGTTAGGATTCAAGGCTATAAGCACACTCCCAATAGTGCTTCTATCTATTGTTTCTTTTGCTTCTGCTGATGTGCCCTTGAGGACCACCTTGTCCAAACTAGCAGAGTACCAGGACAGGTAAAGAGGACATGTTCAGAGAAGTACTGCCACCATCTGATGCTGCAGAGAATGATACAGAGCAGGGAGAGAGCCAATCAAAAACCATAATACATAGCCAGGAGAGGAGATGGGGCAGAAGCAAACAATAAAGCTGATGGAGGAGCAAACAGATGCTGAGGTCTCTGTGCTGCACTTGTAACACAACCCTGCTTGACTCTCCCTGCAGCCTGTACAGAACTGTATCCATGCCCATCCCTTCACACATTCCCAGGCCATCGCAGTACCACTTGCACTCTACCCCAGTGATATTTTCCTAATGACAGCCTGTCTTACATAAAGCTATAAGAGTCTCAATTCACAGAGTGCTTCTAGGTATCATGCTGCTTGTAAGAAATGGGAATCTGTATATTGTTTAATAAAAATGTAGCCTTAGAAATACAATGAATCGTTGGTGTCCTACACTCAGTGGTTGCTGTTGAAAGTCACACATAATGGCAACTGGCACCTTTAAAGACTATAATTAATGCTCAGGCAGCAATCATTGCAAGGGTCATTCAAGGCGGCAAGTAAAGAACCCCTAACTGAATGCATTACAGAAAGACACATCACTGGGGCTCATTTCCAAAATGCTGCTTCAAAACCAGTCCAATTTGAATAGTCCCCCATTGAATAGTGCCCCCACTCCCACTCACTCTGCCTCAGAACAGACGTGGTATCTGACTGCTCAAAATCAGCCACAACCTGATCCATTTCAATGTTCCACCTGGGGATACTTTCCATTTCACAAATGTAGTGCAGAACACAGCAAGCTACTACGGCCATAGGAATATTTTCCTCACTGAGATCTAACTTGCCAGAAAGACAGCACCGTGACACTTTAATCTGCTAAAAATGCATTCAGTGGTCATTCTGCACCAGCTGAGCCTGTTGTTGAAGCACTCCTTGTAGTTGTCAAGGTTTTCATTGTAAGGTTTCATGAGCCATAGAAATCAGGGGTAGGCTGGGTCTCCCAAAATCTCTGGCATTTCCACATCCTCTATTAGAAACTTCTGATCTGGAAAGAAAGACCCTGCTTGCAGTTTTCTATACAGGCCAGTGTTCCTGACAATGCATACATCAGATGCTTTTCCTGACCACCCCACATTGATGTTGGTGAAATGATCCTGGTGTCTGCAGTATTATAGAGAAGTTCACGTACTCCTTTGCAAGAAAGACTAGAGCCAAAACTGCCATCTATTGCACCACTGCAGTTAAAAAATCCCATTGCCATAAAGCTTTCCACTATTCCCTCACATTACCCACAGTCACAGTCCTTTGTCACAAGACACAATTTTATGGCCCTGCAATCTTGCATCACTGAACCCCATACAGTGGACCTCCCAACTCCAAACTGATTCTCAGTCTGATGGCAGTCTGGCATTACCAGCTTCTACACAGTGATCACCACTTGCTTTTTCACCAGGAGGGAAGCTCTCATCTTGATGTCCTTGTGCTGCAGGGTAGGGGCAAGCTCCAAGAAGGTAAATTTGCACATCCAAAAGTTCTGGAGTCATTGCTTGTTATCCCATACCTGCATAATGATGCCATCCCACCACTCAGTGCTTGTTTCTCAAGCTCAATAGCAATGGTCCATCATGTGCAGCTGCTTCGTGTATGTCACTTGCAGGCACCACAGATTCCTCTTCAGATTCACAGCTCATGAAATACTGCAGAATCAGCTGCATTGTGTTTATAACACTCATCATAAAACTAGAGAGCAGTGCAGGATCTTTCCTTTCAGGCACACAGTTTACAGCTGCTGCTGAAAAAAAGCTCAAAACGTAGTTGGAAGCCCATGGAATAATGAGACAGAGAAAACTGCATCAAGCAATGGTGAGCCCGCCCCAACTATGAAATGCAATCAACTCCCAGAATTCCTAGTGGCCAATGGTGACAAGTTGCAAAGTGTGATAGGTTCCCTCAATCACTGCTTCCTCTGTCGATGGTAGAGCATCAACTGTGGCCTTGTTTTGCCAACACAAAGAGCATTGTGTGAACATGCACAAATGATGTCATTACAGTGGTTTATGATTGCTGACATAATTTATGTAGACTGAACTCTGTAGCGTAGACATGGCCTATGTTAATAATACCTAAGAATCCACTGGCTTCTTCCACTAATAAAGGTTAAACAGGCTGTAGCCGGTTATGACCTGCAATGGAAAATGAAAGTACATTTTTCCAAGAAGATCACTTTAATGTGATGCAGAAGGCAGGTGATTGGGGCTTACATGTAAATGGCTCCCTCAGTGGTCACCCCACACAAAAGAATTAAACACAATGCCAAGGTCTGGTTTTAAATGAACAACGGTCCCTCAGAAAACATAACTCTGTTTTGCATACATAGGCCTGGTTTCATTGCTAACTAAGGGGGCACACCTCCACTGAAATCAATGGAGATTTGCTTATTGCACCAGTAACACATTTGGCACATAGTTATGGTATTCTGTTATGCAGCGATTGCAATGCAGGTGAGTGATTTACTGTTGTTGTGGAAAACCGAGTGTGGCATCTCCAGACTTTAAAGAATGAAAGGCCTAATAATAGTATTGCATTTACAGTTTTTTCTACTTTCTGATCTGGACAGTTGTGCTAACAGATATCTAAACTCAGATTCAAACTGAATTCTGCTCCATCTACACTTACAATGAGAGCCCATCTGCCTCAGTACACATGGCTATGAAGAGACAGAGGTTTTCAGCCCATTCTCCATCTAAAAGAGCAGAAAAATCACAACTGTAACTAGCTCTCAAAATTAAACACATGTGAACAGAAACAAAGACATTCGTTTATTATTCAAAAGAGGTCCCTGCTCTGAAATTAGACTATCTAGCATTGGCTCAAGTAGCTATTGAAAATTGGTCTGATATCAAAGAAATTAAGAACTGCATTAAAATGAATATCCATCAGCATATACAGATGTGGTCAGCAGACACTCAGGGCTTGTCACTGTGAATTTAGTATCACAGTAACATCTATTTTCCATATAGGAACATGATTCAGTTCCTCTAGGTATTGGGGTGGTGAATGCTAATGACACCTACCGTACACTGAAAAGAGTCCTAGCCAATAGCACAAAGTTATCAACACATTATAAAGAAAGCTGAAGCAGTAACCAGATGAGTAATCTCCAGATGTTCACTTCTGAATTCCTGAATTCTATGATTCACCACAATGTTCTGTGCTGCAAAGATGAGCCATTTGTTCTTGCCATTTCCACATGATGCCAGCAGAGAAAGACAGACTGGTCTGTCAGTAGAAAAATGATGGGCAATGCAACACACTCACACTAACCATGTCACCTTAGCTTTCCATAATAGACATTGAGATCACTAGATTTGGGTTAAATAACATAGACTCATAGATTTTAAGGTCAGAAGGGACCAGTACGATCATCTAGTCTGACCACCTGCAAAATGCAGGCCTCAAGACTTCATCCACTCACTCCAGCAATAGGCCACCAACCTATGAAGGAGTTATTTACCTCCTTAAATCATGATTTAAGGACTTTAAGATACAGAGAATTCACCGGCAGATGAGCCATGCCCTGTGCCACAGAGGAAGGCGAAAAACCTCCAGAGCCCAGGCCAATCAGCCCTGAGGGAAAATTCCTTCCCAACTCCAAATATGGCGATCAGTTAAAGCCTGAGCACGTGGGCAAGTCTCAACAGCCAGTTACCCAAGAAACAATTCTCTGTAATAACTCAGAACCCACCCCACGTACTCTCCCCTCTTAGGCCACTTGTATATCCACCACACATAGCCAAATAGCAGTCAATTTCCAAAATAGGCTAATCATACCATCCCCTCCAGAAATTTATCAAACTCAGTTTTGAAAGCAGTTATGGTTTTTGCCCCCACAACTCCGTTGGAAGGCTATTCCAGAACTTTACTCCTCTAATGGTTAGAAACCTGCCTCTAATTTCAAGCCTCAATTTCTTGACGGACAGTTTATAACCATTTGTTCTGGTGTCCACATTGGTGCTGTACTCAAATAATTCCTCTCCCTCCCTGATATTAATTACTCTGATGTATTTATAGAGAGCAATCATATCCCCCCTCAACCTTCTTTTGGTTAGGCTAAACAAGCCAAGCTTCTTGAGTCTCCACTCATAGGGCAGGTTTTCCACTACACAGACCATCCTTGTAGCCCTTCTCTGCACCTGTTCCAACTTGAATTCATCCTTTTTAAACATGGGGGACCAGAACTGCACACAATATTCCAGATGGGGTCTCACCAGTGCCTTGTACAGTAGCACTAACACCTTCTCTGCTTGAAATACCTCTCCTGATAAATCCTAGAACAGCATTAGCTTTTTTCACGGTCACATCACATTGGCTGCTCATAGTCATCCTATGATCAACCAGTACTCCCAGATCCTTCTCCTCCTCAGTACATTCCAACTGATGCATCCCCAACTTATAGGAAAAATGCATATTTGTCCCTAAATGCATGACTTTGCACTTCCTGTTATTAAATTTCATCCTATTCCTGATACTCCAGTTTACAAGTCATACAAATCTTTCTGTAGGGTATCCCGATCCTTCTCTGTATTGGCAATGCCTCCCAACTTGGTGTCATCCGCAAACTTTATTAGCACATTCCTGCTTTTTGTGCCAAGGTCAGTAACAAAAAGTTTAAACAAGATCGGTCCCAAGACAGATCCCTGAGGGACTCTATTGGTAACCTCCCTCCGGCTTGACAGTTCACCCTTCAGTATGACCCGCTGTAGTCTCCCTTTTAACCTGTTCCTTATCTACCTTACTATATTCATATTAATCCCCATCTTCTGTAACTTAACTAATAAGTCCCTATGTGGAACTGTATCAAATGCCTTGCTGAAATCTAAGTAAATTAGGTCCACCGCATTCCCTTTATCTAAAAAATCTGTTATCCTTTCAAAAAAGGAGATCAAGATGGTCTGGCACGATCTCCCTTTTGTAAAGCCATGTTGTGTTTTATCACAGTTACCGTTACCCTCTATAGCCTTAAGTACTTTCTCCTTCAAAATTTTCTCCAAGACCTTGCATACTATCGAGGTCAAACTAACAGGCCTGTAGTTACCCAGATCATTTTTATTCCCTTTCTTGAAAATAGGAACTATATTAGCGATTCTCCAGTCATATGGTTCAACCCCCGAGTTTACAGATTCATTAAAAATCCTCGTTAAAGGGCTGGCAATTTCATGAGCCAGTTCCTTTAGTATCCTCGGATGGAGATTGTCTGGGCTCCCCGATTTAGTTGCATCCAGCAGCTCAAGTTCGGCTTCTACCTCAGGTATGGTAATTTCCACTTTCATGAAGTGAATTTCATGAAGTGAACATTTTGTTATTTTGTTACCCAGGTTTCTCGCGTTAGTATATAAACATTTTAGTTTATACTGCTTGGCCTCACTCACGTTCTTTGCCTGTTTTGGCACAGTGATTCAACAGACAATATCACTCACTAGACTGGCATTTACACTACTCCTTCTCGTAACCCTCATGCCGCTCCCTATTTCTGTGTCCTTTCTTATTTCATTTTCCTCCTTCTCAACACTAATATCAGGCGCGGAGATTATTCGGGCATCTCCCAACCATCTCCCCTGACTCCCTAGTTTAAAGCTCTCTTGATCAGTTGTGCTAATGTCCCTCCCAGAAGTCTGTTTCCCTCCCTACTCAGGTGCAGTCCATCCCAAGAGAACACTCTTCTGTCTATTAATGCTCCCAGTGACCATACATGCCAAAGCCCTCCTTATAGCACCACTGTTTGAGCCATCTGTTTATTATCAGGGTCTTCTCACATCTTTGTTGTCGTCCTCTAGAGACAGGCAGAATCCCACTAAAGATCACCTGAGCTTCTATTTCCTTGAGAGTCCTCCCCAACCTGGCATAGTCACCTTTGATACGTTCCAGTGAGAATCTACCTACATCATTTGTACCCACATGAAGGACAATCAGAGGATTCTTTCTAGCTCCCGTTAAGATCCTCTTCAGCCTCAGATCGACGTCCTGTATCTTCGCACCCTGCAAGAAGCATACCCTTCTGTTCTCGGGATCAGCTCTGGTTATAGGCCTGTCTGTCCTTCTCAACAGGGAGTCCCAATCACATACACTTGCCTTTTCCTGGCAACAGTGCTATTCACTAGCCTACCCCACTGCATTCCGGTCACAAGTCCTCAGTCCTCCTGTTTTTCTCTGAAATCGTTTGCCTCCGCTCCTGAGTCCTTCTAGGGCTCTTACTGGGAGGAATCTCCATTGGCTCATCCCCTCTTTCGATAGGACTAGCTGCTCTTCTCTTTTTCCTTGCACTCCCAACATCAGTCACTACATGCTCTGCTCCTTCATTTGCTAACCCAGCAAACCTGTTTCTGAGCTCTATTTCTCCTTCGCTAGCCCGTCTTTTCCTCTGCCGCCTTCTCACAGTCACATACTTCCACCAGCCACTTTCATCTCCCGGTATTCTGCCCTCATAGTCTGATGGTCCTGCTTCCACCTGCAGGTCTGGCGTGTCTCTTAAAACCTCCTCACCTGTCTGCTCCATCAGTTGTTCAAAGCTCCTTCTAAGCTCAATGAGAGTTTCCACCTGCATCTCTAACCCCCGAATTTTCTCCTCCATCAACCCTATGAGACGGCACTTCATGCACGTATAGGTCCTTGGAGGCAATCCCTCCAAGATCAAGTACATCCCGCAGCTTGCACATCCTGTCATCTGTGCTGTTGCTTCCCCGGCTTGAGTGTCTACTATGGTTGCCTCTATATCTGCCATAGCGCTTCTCCTATTCCCAGTCTGCACAAAATAAATCCCAATACCGCAAGGAAAGCAATACAAGAAACCCACCCTCCCCCAAAATTCCCACTCAAACTCCCCTGTTCACACCCCTGTTGACTGCCCCTGTGTGCCGCTGCTGCTGTGTGCCACTGCTGGCTGGAGTGGCTGCCTTTATAGCTCCCTCAGCAGGGAAGCCCCACCCCTAACTGGGGTCAGCTGATCTCTCTCCACCACTCAACCCCTGCAAACTGAACAAGAGAAAAAAAAAACATGGATCATAGAATCATAGGCTATGTCTACACTTACTAGTGAGGTCGACTTAAGAAGGGTTAAGTCGACCTAATTTAGTCCCTGTCCACACCTCGCTTTCATTAAGTCGACTTAAGAAAATCCTTAAGTCAACCTAATGAAAGCTTAGGTCAACTTAGTAAGACCTGCCGGTTAGGTCGACCTAACACTCCTTAGGTTGACCTAATGCTCCTTGAGGTTGACCTAAGCACAGTGTGGACACAAGTCCATTTTATTAAGTCGACCTAAGGGCAGTTAAGTCGACTTAACAAAGTGGACTAAGGCCATGTCCATGGAAACCACTTTGTTAAGTTGACTTAATAAGGTCGACTTTTAAAGTCGACCTTATTAAATCGACTTAACAAAGACGATATAACATTTTCTAGTGTAGACATAGCCATAGACTCTTAGGGTGCGTCTACACTAGTAAATTAAGTTGACGTAAGCAGGCTTAATTTACTCTGCATCCACACTGTGTCCAGAGTATTTCTTTGTTTTGGCTCTTGTTTGGATTCCTCTGTGCTAAGTACATGTACCCCACTCAGTGACGTAGCAGTGCCCTGAGTCCCACCAAGCAGCCAGAGCCAACGGAGCTATTTTAATTTTCCCACCCTTCTCCACTTCCAGGCATGATGTAGCCTAGGATGGAGCATGGCAGGAAATGGAAACAGCTGGACTCCGCCCTCCGCCATCTATGGAGGCTCCAGTCCCCACTCCAGAGTAGATAAGTACTGCTGCTGGGGAGCCTTGGGAGTTGGGCAGAGATGGGGGGGAGCCAGCAGCGTGGGGCCCAGTCAAGTGGCACAACTTGGGGCCCAGAACCAGCCCAGCCCGGTGGCGTGGCTTGGAGCCCAGCCCCGGCCCAGCACGGTGGCACGGGTCAGGGCCCAGCCCCGGCCTGGCCCTGGCCCAGCCCAGAGGCATTGCATGACTCGGAGCCTGGCCCCAGCCTGGCCCGGCCTGGCAGTGCGGCTCGGGGCCCGGCCCTGGCCCCAGCCCAGCCCGGCCTGGCCCAGGGCTTGGCCTGGCCGAGCCCGGCAGCACAGCCTAGCCTAGTGGAGCAGCTCAGGGCCTGGCCTAAGCCTGGCCCTGCCCAGTGGCGCAGTGCAGCTCGGGCCTGGCCCAGAGCTCAGCCCAGCCCGGGCCAGCAGCATGGCCTGGGCTCAGTGTGGTGACATGGTTCTGTGCCTGGCCCAGCAGTGTGGTTCGGCTCATGATCCAGCTCCGGGGCCTTGGCAGAACAGCCAGATCAGGCCATGGGGCCGGATTGGGCCCATGGATGTGGGGGGGCTTCACAGGGGGCCTGGGGACTGTAAGCCCCGAATTTTTTTGGGGGGGCCGCAATGCCCTTGCCCCTCATCCTGTAACTAAACAAGTTAAATCCCAGAGAAGCAACTCTCTGTGTTTCTTAGCTGTCCTTTTAATTAAAGAACATTTATTGCTTTAAAATAAGTTTTGTTTCTGTGTCCTAGAAGGCAAGAGGTTTTGTGTGCATGTGCCTCAGACTGCACAGCCAGCTACTAAAGGGAAATCAGTTCCATTTTCAGCTGATATCACAGCTGAGGTTCATTCACTCTCCTGAGTAAAGAATAGAGGCAATTGAGGGTACCTTGCAGGAAGGAATTCCCAAGTTTTCCTGGGTTTTCAAGAGGTTTTGCATTTGGGTGGCGGCAGCAATACCACTCCAAGGCCAGGAAACTGGTAGCCTTGGAGAGTTTTAGGACAAAGCTTTAGGGCCAGTGGTTTATAAGGCCTTTTGCAGTGCCAGAGTGGGAAAACAGCCTTGGCAGAAAAGGAAGATTGCTCACCTTGGTGTAGTAACTGGAGTTCTCCGAGATGTGTGTCCCCGTGGGTGCTCCACTGTAGGTGTGTGCGCGCACGCCACACCACGGATCGGACACATTCCTAGCCGTACTCGCCAGGGTCGCATGACCGGAGGGGACTGTCTCGCAGACAGTTTGGCGCCCACAATGGTCGCGTGACCCGATCCTCCCTCAGTTTCCTCTCTAACTGCGAGCTAAAGTAAGTCGCCCAAAGAAGAGAGGGGAGGAGGGAGGGTAGTGGAGCACCCACGGGGACACACATCTCGAAGAACACCAGTTACTACACCAAGCAACCTTCCTTTCTCCTCCGAGTAGTGTCCCCATGGGTGCTCCACTGTAGGTGACTCTCCAAGCTGTACCCTAGTTGGTCAGAGGGGCTTCTGAGGGTGTGTTCTGTATAGTGGAGAGTACTGATATGCCTACAGAGGCATAATATCTTGTTGCTGTATCAATTGCATACTGTTTTATGAAGGTATGGGGCGTTGACCAAATAGCCGCTCTACATATTTCATCTATTGGAACATTTTGCAGGAAGGCTGTGTTTGTGGACACTGCCCATGCAGAGTGTGCTCCGCCATGGTCTGGAAGTGTTGTGCCAGCTATTTGATAGCACGTCCTTATGCAGTTTACAATGATTGTTGAAACTCTGCGCTTAGAAATAGGTGCACCCTTATTTCTTTCTGCTATGGAGACAAAGAGTCTACTTGTGTTTCTAAATGATTTTGTTCTTTCCAAGTAGAACGCGAATGCCCGACGGACGTCGAGGGTGTGCAGGATAGTGTCCTCTGCGTTCGAGTGGGGTTTTGGACGGAATACAGATAAGTATATCGTCTGGTTGATGTGGAAGGACGAGGACTTCTTTGGTAGGAATTTTGGGTGAGGTCGTAGGCAGACTTTATCTTTATGAAAAATTGTATACGGGGGGTCTGCCATCAATGCCGCAATTTCACTTACTCGTCTGGCTGATGTGATTGCGACTAAAAACACCACTTTCATGGTCAAGTGGTTTAATGAGACATTAGCCAGGGATTCAAATGGTGGTTTTGTAAGAGTCCATAGCACAAGTGGTAGATCCCAAGCTGGGCTGGGGGGCACGTGTCCGGGTATAGGTTTCTGATTCCCACCAAGAATCTCTTAATGATAGGGTTAGAGAATATCGATTCATGTTGTATGTGATTGTGGAATGTTGCAATGGCTGCTAAGTGTACTTTTATCGAGCTGAGTGCAAGTCCTTTATGTTTCAGGTGTAAGAGGTACTCGAGTATGTCTTGGATGGATGCGGAGTATGGAGAGATTTGTGACAGAGCACACCACCTGGAGAACCTATACCACTTATGCAGGTAATTTTTTCGGATAGACGGTTTTCTGCTGTTCAAAAGAATGTGTCTGACCGAGTCTGAGCAGAGTAATTCCTGACCTTGGAACCACATATTAGCCAAGCTTTTAGGTGGAGACGTTCAGGATTCGGATGTAGGATTGTCCCTTTGTTTTGGGACAAAAGCCATGGATGAAGGGGTAGCGTAATTGGATTTGTGCACATCATTCGCAGTAGGAGTGAGTACCATGACTGCCTGGCCCATGCAGGGGTATCATCTTGGTCTGATCCTGTTTCACTTTGAGGAGAGTTTTTAGAATTAGCGGAATTGGTGGAAACGCGTAAGCGAATGTGTGGGCCCATGGGATGAGAAATGCGTCCCCTCTGGAACTCTTCCCGATGCCGGCTCGTGAACAGTATGTGTGGCATTTGCGGTTTTGGAAGGTGGCAAAGAGATCTATTGAGGGGTGACCCCAGGATGTGAAGATGCTGTTTATGATGGTAGTGTTGATTTCCCATTTGTGGGTGTGGCTGAAAAGTCTGCTGAGGGATTCCGCCATTGTGTTTAAAACTCCAGGTAGCTGATATGGTTATGTTGTTCTTGATGCACCAGTGCCATAGTCTTGTAGCCTCTGCACACAGGGAGTTTGATCTGGCTCCTCCCTGTCTGTTGACGTAAAACATGCAAGCCGTGTTGTCTGTCATAATTTTTGTGTGCTTGTGCGCCAACTGATCCCGGAAAAGAGCGCATGCATGGCGGACTGCACGAAGCTCTAATAAGTTTATGTGCAGAGGGGATTCTTGTTTGCTCCACTTTCCTGGGTGGTGAGCTTTAGAGCTGGTATGTGAGCTCCCCATCCCATGAGGGAGGCATCTGTGCACATCAGAACCATTGGGGGTTGTTGAATGAATGGTATGCCCCTGTTCAGGTTGTGTGGTGTTATCCACCATTGCAGCAATTGTTTGATCTGTGGAGGAAGGGATATTTGGCGATTGGGGTTGTCCCTGTGCGGTTTGTATATTCTTCTGATATACAGTTGCCGGGGTCTCGTATGTAAACGTGCATGTTGTACCACAACTGTTGTTGAGGCCATGTGGCCTAATAGCTGTATGCACATTAGAACTGTTGTGACCGGTGCCATTTATAAAGTTTTTACTAAGTTCTCGATATTTTGTGCCCTTTGCTGTGGTAGGAAGGCCTTCCCTAAAGTCGAGTCTATGTGGGCACCGATAAATTCTATCATCTGGGTAGGTGTAAATGTGGACTTTTTCTTGTTTATTTGGAGACCCAGGTCCTTGAATAATTGTATTGTTGTTTGCACTGCCCACAGCGTTTGTTCCTGGGATGGTGATTTTATTAGACAATCATCCAGGTATAGGAAGATTGTAACTCCACGTATACAAAGGTGTGCGGTGACTACCGCCAGAGTTTTGGAAAATACTCTGGGTGCTGTTGACAGGCCGAATGGAAGAACGGCATATTGGAAATGACCGGTGCCTATCAAAAATCTTAGGAATTTTCGATGTGCTGGATGGATAGTGATGGGGAAATATGTGTCCTGGAGATTGAGGGCTGCAAACCAGTCGTTTCGGTCCAATGATGGTATTATGGTTGCCAGGGTTACCATTCTGAATCTTTGTTGTTTGATGAATTTGTTTAGCCTCCTGAGGTCTAGGATTGGTCTCCAACCCCCTGTTTTCTTTTCAGTTAGGAAATAAGGTGAGTATATTCCTTTCCACCTGTGTTCTGGCAGGACCCTCTCTATGGCTCCAACTTGTAGTAGGTGTACAGCCTCATGATGGAGGATTGGTTCATGAGAGGTGTATGAGGTATGGGTTTTGCTGTAAAAGGGATGGTATATCCTAGATTGATGACTTGTAGGACCTCATCGTCTGATGTGATCATGGTCCATTGTGAATAGGAACTTTGGAGGCAGAACTGGTAACCCTGTGTTGCTGTTGGTGGTAGGTGAAGAGTACTGGTTCTTTGCAAGCCCTCGACCTGAATGTCAAAATTGCGGTTTGTTTGGTGCGTTTTGTGATGCTGAAGGTTGGTTCGATGATTACCTCCTGCGCTGCGGGCGTTGTCGGTTCCTATAGGTGTATGGGTCTTGTCTCCTGTATTGTTGTCTGCGTTGGAATTGTGTTTGATAATATGAAGAGTAGCGGGGGTTATATGGCTGGAATCTTGGTGGTTTTCTTTTCAGTGGCTGTGGATATATACCGAAGGTTCAGAGGGTGGCACTGGAATCTTTCGATGTGTGCATCAATCATGTCATCGGTATTTTCTGCGAAAAGTTTCTTTTTATCAAAAGGCAAATCTTCTATTGTTGATTGTAGGGGCTTCGGTAGATCTGCTGAGTGAAGCCACAACACTCTATGCATGACAATGCCTGTTGCCATTATTCTGGATGAAGTGTCTGCCACATCAAGATCTGCCTGAAGGGCGGTCCTGGAAATCAACTGTCCCTCCTTTGTGATTGCGTGGAATTGTATTTGTTTTTCTTTGGGAATAAATTAAATAAAATCTGTGAGCTTTAAATAGTTATCGTGGTCATAATTTGCTGATAGAGCTGAGTAGTTCAAAATTCTCAGTAATAAGGTAGGCTATGTGTATGTTTTCTTCCCCAGGAGATCCAGCCTCTTGTCATCTTTGTTGTGGGGTGCTGATTTATTGAAGGGTTGTTTCCCCCTGTGGTTGGCCGCTTCCACCACTAAGGAGTTGGGTGGGGGATGCGTAAATAGGTATTCTGAGGACTTGCCATGTATATAATATTTTTTATCAACCCTCTTTGATGTTGGAGGGATTGATGCTGGCGTTTGCCAGATATTATTTGCTGGCTCCAATATTCCATCGTCCATAGGAAGGGCCATGAGGCCAGATGGTTTCGTTTGTAGGATTCTCCATGGTCTGTGTTGTGAGTCAGAAGTTTCCTGTGTGCATATTTCTTCTGACTCAGCTACTCTCCTGAAAAGGTCCTGAAACTGTTTAAGGTCATCATGTGATGAAGGTGGTGAAGGTGGCGAGTTGTCATCTGGTAGGAGCGTATGGCTTCCCTTGAGAGAATCTTGTCCTGGTTGCTGACTGCCGTCTGTATCGTGTGACGGGTCACCCTGTTGGCAGTGCTGGTATTAATCTGAGTAGATTGGTGATTTTGATCTGGGAGTCATCTCCGAATATCTGGACCAGGAGTCCCATGGAGGTGGGTAGTTATAAGGTGGAGCATACCATGGTGGGGAGTACCACGGGTAATGGGGTCTGCGGTGGCTGTGGTCTTGCATGCCATGGCTGAAGTGTTGTCCCTCGGTACCAGGAAGTGGAGGATGGTAAATGTCTTCTCCTCATTCATAGATGTAGTGAGGAGGCAGGTTCTCAGTCGTAGGGGAATGTTGGTAGTTGTCCCAATGTGACTGAGGAGAGGGAGGGATCTGGGCATCAATATGTTTCCTTTTTTCTTTTTGTTTTCTAGGTGCCGGTGCAGTCGGTTCCAAGTTGGCAGTGGTGGCTGATTCTTGATTTGGAGCCGAGGAGGTGCGCGGTGCCGAGGTATTTGGCTGAATTGGGGCCGCTGTCAACGTCAGCTGTTGAGCGGCCACTTCTTGTAAAGCCGGTGCCGCTCCAGGGTTTACTGCCGACATTGGCGCCGATGCTGGGTCTGGGTGTTTCGGTCCCGACGTTTTCATGGGGAGTTTCGGTGCCGAGTTGTCCCTGAAGGAAGGATCACTGTCCGGAGGATGGGACTACTTGTCTGACTTTCCGGGCGGCGTGCTGGAGGAACCTTGAGCCTCCATCTCAAACGTTCGTCTCCGTATTGGAGATGGTGCCAGGGATTTTCTCCGCTTTTGAATTCCTGGCAGCGGAGTTAAATGTCTCTTTGTCAGACCGGTGGCTGACGACACTTTATCCTGTCCCAGGTCCAAAGCCGGTCTGAGGGACTTTTCCATGAGTAGGAGGAGGATGGTCACGTCTCGCTCTCATACTCAAATTTCAACAGTGGGAGCATTTGGACATATTATGCTCCTCACCGAGGCATTTCATACAAGTCAGGTGGCCGTCAGAAGCGGGCATGGCGTCCCAACAGGATTCGCAGCACTTGAGTCCTGGGGAGCCCGGCATTTTACCGGCTCCCGGGTTAAGTGCTGTCTTCTTTTTTTTTTTTTTTTTTTAAATAAAGAAAGGGTAGCTGAAATAAAGAGAAAATGGGAATTGAACTAAAAAGAAAAAGGAAAAGGGAGAGAATGGCGAGTGAGGTGAAGACAGTTCCCTAACTCCGTCCGTGGCTGCGAGCGGTAAGAGAGGAACTGAGGGAGGATCAGGTCGCATGACCGTTGAGGACACCAAACTGTCCGCGAGACAGTCCCCTCTGGTCGCACGACCTTGGCACGTACGGCTAGGAATGTCTCCAATCCGTGGTGTGGTGCGCGCGCACATACCTACAGTGGAGTACCCACAGGGACACTACTCGGAGGAGAAGTATGTCAAATCAGATCTTTTTGGAATGCTCGTGGCATGCTCTACATTACTGTTATGGGAGTATGTTTCTTGCAACATCATAAATGTGTACAGATATGAAACATGTCCTCAAGTCTATTTCACTTTGCTCAAGTGGGGACAAATAATCAGAACTGCATCTGACACAGCTGGTGAAGGTACACATGCAAAAACAATGGAGATCAAGTGCTTTGGCTGGAGAAGGAAAAGAAGAAGGGGGGGTTAATGGGGGGTTGAGAAGAGAGAAAAACACACTTTGAACTGATTGATCAAGGCTTATGTACCAAGGTCTCCATCTTGCAAGCAACCTCAAGGACTGATACCTACCCACTGGGCATAGTCTTGCAGAAGACCATCATAGCCAGGCCCATATGGTAAACAGAACATGACAGAAACAGTAATCTTAGTTTAGATTATGAATTATCTTTTATTTGATTGTAATAAACTCCTTGACTGATTTAGCATTGATTTGCTATATACTCACTTAAAATCGTGTATTAATGTATGTTTTATCTAAAGGTGTGTGGATTTTGGAAAAAGAGTATAAGTGTGAATGCCTGACTTAGAACAAAAGTTAATGCATATCAGTTTCTTTCTTAAACTGATGGACCAGAGTAAATGAGCTTGCAGTAATAAGTGAAGTATCCTGATCCCTGCAAGATGGAAGTTTTGGGATTTTATCTGGGGGTGCTCATTGGGGACCATTCCATGAGTGGCTAGGGCGAGTGCACTTCCAATGCCTGAGAAACTGATTACATGCAGGAGGCTGGCATGAGCTGACCCAGGAGTTGGGGATCCACCCAGCAAGGTGGGGTGAGTTAGAGCCCAAGAGTGGGGAATCAGTGGGCACAGCAGCACATCAGTCCAGATTTCAGGAGGGACTTCAGAGACAGACACGGTGATATTTCCTTTCCTGGAGGACACTCCACAGCTGCAGTAATACATGGGGTGTTCTCAGAGACTCAGCTTTCTCAGTAGTCCTAAGAGTAATTAATTAAATAATTGAGGCAGAGTTCCCGTTTTCTTATTCCATGCATGTGGATCCATGAAGTAGCTGCCACCAGCCCCAGTCACCTGACAAAAAGGAACCAGGCTAGATTTGCCTTAATAGACTGTTAACTGAGGGAGAGTTAGGTTTCTAGATGCACAACAAGACAAGCAGGGTGTTAATCTGCCATATACACAGATGGCTCCATGGCAGGCAGTTAGCACTATGTGGGAGCAGTTCCAGCTCTTTCCTACTGACTGAGCTGTGCATCACCTATGTACATGGGAAAGCCACTCTCTGAAGATCTCCATTCAAGAGGAGGCAGAACAGCATTGTAATGCAACTTGTGCTCTCAGGTGCTCTCTTTGAGAAATTCCAGTGCTGCCCAATGAATCTCTTGAATCACATCTGTACAGATGCCTAACATGAGGTTGAGATACTACTTTAGCTCTCAGAATCCAAAATTAAATGGGACTTGAGTGTTGCACAGGCCTTGTGCAGTGGGTGAATTTCATACTTGCTTACCATTGTGACGTTCCCATCCCAGAATCTGTTCTGGTGTACTGCTTCACCTCCCCGATCGCAACTCCTCGAGCACAACTTACCGCACTTCACTAGGTGGACCCCCACTCCTGGGTCAGTCCACAACAGCCTTTTGCTTGTAATCAGTCCCAGGCAGTGGGTGTGCACTCTCCAGCCACTTAGGGGACAGTCCCCCAGCCAGCACCTTCAGGCCCAGATATCACACTGGGAACTTTCGTCCTGCAGGAATTGGGACCCTTCCCCAATTGCTGCAAGCTCATAAACTCCAGTTTGCCAGTTTTACAAAGAAAGTGGAATGCCCCCAGCTTGGCTAATTCACACTCTCTAAAATTCACACTGCTTTAGATAAAACAAACAGTAGTTCATTGATTATAAGATGATTATAAGTGAGTATATAACAAATCACTGCACAATCATTTAATAAAGCTGTCAGGAGGTACCACAAGCAAATAAAAATATAAGACACATTCTAACCCAGGGATGCCCAACCTTTCTGGGTCAGGGGCCACATTGGAATTTTTTCTCACTCTGGGGGCCAAGGGTCTCTTTTACCTGGGACCCAAACCTACATTTGCCCCCCCCCTTTTGTCCTCACCACTCTGCACAAAGCAAGAGGGGTCCCAGCACTGCCTTCCAGCTGCCCCAGGCAAGGAGTCCATACTCACGGGGGGGAGAGAGTTTGGGTAGGTGGCTCTGGGGAAAGGAAGGGGCAGGGAGGGGTAGCATACGTGGGGGAGGGGCATGGGGCACAGACAAGAGAGGAGGAGGCTGGGGGCGGAATAGGTTGGAGGTGCTGGGGAGCTGCTACTCTGCCTCTCCCCACCCAGTTGGCTTGGCTATGAGAGGAAGAAAGGAGGCAGGGAGGGATGTCATAGCTGTGGGAGGGACAGAGGTGGCACAGACAAGAGGGGAGGAGGCTGGAGACTAGCAGTGAGAGGGAGCTGCTGATTTGCCCCCACCCCCCACAGCTGGCTCTGCCATGGGGGAAGGAAGGGGGAGAGAGGGGTAGCAAAGCTTGGAGGGGCTGCCGCTCTCCCCTACTGACATGCCCTGAGCTCCTCTCCACCCACCCCTCCAGCTGGCTCCAGAGCTGGAGAGGAGGGGCTGGGCCAACTCAGAGATAGAGAGGAGAGGCGGGGGAAGGGGTATCTGCTCTGTCCTGCTGGCCAGCTGAGCCTGCTGCTTTGCTCAGCCAGCCAGCCAGTTAGCTCTGGGGCTGGAGGGGTGGGGTGGAGCTGACCCAGCTCAGGGCTGGAGGGAAGAGGAAAGGGGCCTGACTTGCTTGCGGGCTCTAACCCTACTGTTCAGCTCTGCCAGCCAGCAAGCTCCAGGCTAGAGGAGAGGGGCTGGGATGGCTTGGGGCTGGCATTGAGCCAGGGTTGCTGCTGAACCCCATGGGCTGGCTAGGGGCTTTCCATTGCCACTTCTTCCCAACCCTCTCCCATGACTCACAGCCAGGGTGGAGAGGAGGGGCTGCTGCTACTCCACCCCGTCCCCTCCCTGGCAGCTTGGGGATGTAGGGAAAGGGCTGGGCCAGCTTTGAGCTAGAGCAGACAGAGGTAGGGCTGCCACTGCATCCTGCAGGGCCAGAGGGCTGGTCTGCAGCCTTTGGGGGAACCACAATGCGGCCCTTGGGCTACATGTCAGACAACCCTGTTCTAACCTAAAAACACTACAACAAATATGTTCAGCCCACCACTCAACTCTGGCTGGCAACCCTGATTGTTTGCATCCCCCTGAGCCATGTGAAATATCTGGGAACATGCTTCACATCTGTATTGTAATGCAGAACATGTTATGAACATTCATAAAGGAGCCCCTTGCATGGCATATTTGGCATCAAACCATGCAATTACATTGCAGAAGTGAACAGGAAAGTTACACAGATCATACCCAAGGGATGCATGGATGTGCATCTTGTGACAACTATACAGGGTGATGAACTGAGGTTTTCGGTGGTTTTTTAAAAGGGCTAAATTGTTTTCACTTCAAATATTGGATTGGATTTTCAAAGTGAATAAGGAGCACAAGTCCCACTGAAAGTCAACAGAAGAGGCAGCCCCATGCTTGGAACACTCAGAGCACTAAAGGTTAGTTGCAATTTACACCTCAATGTCCAGTTGTACGTTGTAAGCTCTTTGTCTTTGTCTGTAAAGCACGGACTTGTGTATGTGGCAAATGATGTGACAAGCCAGTGCGATAAAGTTAGGCTAGATGGCTACCAGAGGGTATTCCAGGGCAGATATGTGAGCCCCAGACTGTTAAAAGCCCTCTTCCCTGTGGAAAGAGAATAGTTAATACAGGACAATTAGAGACACCTGGACCCAATTAAGGGGCTGTTCCAGGTCTATAAGAGAAGATTGCCCTGCCAGAAGGATGTGGGTTGTGAAGGAGAGAAGTTGGAGTTGGAGTTGGAGTTGGAGTTGGAGTTGGAGTTGGAGTTGGAGTTGGAGTTGGAGTTGGAGGGGAAAGGAAAGGAAAGGAAAGGAAAGGAAAGGAAGAGAGGAGAACAAAACAGAACAACAAAACAGAACAACACAAGAATCAGCAGGAAGTTTGAGGCTTCCTTGGGGCTAGCTGTAAAGCTGTGGAGGGAGCACAGGCCCAGCCCACTGGGGAAACCATCAGACCAGGGACTCCAGGGCTGTCTGGGACCCTTAAACGCCCCCCCCATCTCCCATAAGGGCAGAAAGGGGACCCCACGGGACTTCAGCCCAGGCCACCCCAGGCTCCCTGACAGAGAGAGAGGGGCTATAGTTGGGTTTACTGCATGCCTCTACCGCCGGGAGATTCATCTGCTGCTGGACATACGGCCCCCCTGAGGAGGGTTCCTTGCTACACGTGGTGGCAGGAGTAGGATTGCTGTCTACAAGTGCTGAGCACGCTGAGGTAAGCAGGCCTATCTGCAAACCCTGCCAAGTGTGAGGTGGGCCTAGCGAAGGCCAAATACCTTGAGTACATTGTGGGGAGAGGCGTGGTGAAGCCCCAACTGAGCAAGATAGAAGCAATACAAAGCTGGCTCCAACCCCTCCAAAAGAAACCCAGATCCGGGCATTTTTGGGGATTGTGGGATATTACAGGCGGCTTATTCCCCACTTCGCTACCCGAGCCCATCCGCTGACAAACCTGATAAAGGCTCGTGGCCCGGACATTGTAAAGTGGTCTAGCCAGGCAGAAGAAACATTTGTAGACCTGAAGATGACCCTGTGTAAGACCCGGTGCTGATAGCCCCAGATTTCATGAAACAGTTCATACTACAAACAGATGCCTCAGAAGTTGGCATGGGGGCAGTCCTGTCACAAATGCTGGGGGAAGAGGAACACCCAATCCTATTCCTCAGTAGAAGACTCCTTCCCAGGGAACAACGATACGCAGTAGTGGAAAAAGAATGCCTTGCCATAAAATGGGCCATGGAAGCCCCGCAATACTATTTCCTTGGAAGAAAATTTAGCCTGGTTACAGACTAAAATGGATGCAATGCAACAAAAGACCGAAACGCACGGGTAACACAATGGTTTCTGTCCCTACAGCCGTTTCATTTCAGCGTGAAACATAGAGTGGGAAATAGACATGGTAATGCGGATGGCTTATCACAGATACACTCCTATGCGACCCAAGTAGCCCAACCCCATAGTGTTGAGCGGGGGGGGGGGGGGAGGATATGTGATAAAGTTAGGCTAGATGGCTACCAGAGGGTATTCCAGGGCAGATATGTGAGCCCCAGACTGTTAAAAGCCCTCTTCCCTGTGGAAAGAGAAGAGTTAATACAGGACAATTAGAGACACCTAGACCCAATTAAGGGGCTGTTCCAGGTCTATAAGAGAAGCTTGCCCTGCCAGAAGGGTGTGGGTTGTGAAAGAGAGGAGTTGGAGTAGAGTGGAAAAGAGGAGAACAAAACAGAACAACAAAATAGAACAAGAGAACCAGCAGGAGGTTTGAGGCTTCCTTGGGGCTAGGGAGAGAGCCTTCCCTCTCCTACAGCTGGAAAGCTGTGGAGGGAGCACAGGCCCAGCCCACTGGGGAAACCATCAGACCAGGGACTACAGGGCTGTCTGGACTGGCTGGGACCCTTAAGCCCCCCCCCCCCCATAAGTGCAGAAAGGGGACCCCATGGGACTTCAGCCCAGGCCACCCCGGGCTCCCTGACAGAGGGAGAGGGGCTAGAGCTGAGTTTACTGCAGGCCTCTACTGCCGGGAGATTCATCTGCTGCTGGACATACGGCCCCCTGAGGAGGGTTCCTTGCCACATGTAGTGTCAGGAGTGGGATTGCTGTCTACAAGTGCTGAGAACCAACCCAAGGCAAGGTAAATCAGCCCCAAAATGGATGACTTGATAAAAGCCCTGGTGCAAGCCATCGCTAGTCAACAAGAGACCGTATGGGTCCAGGTGGCAGCCCATCAGGAGTAAATACGGGTCCAGCAGGAGACATATCAGCTGCTAATTAACCAGGCAGCTCAAGACTGAGCTACCTTACAGGAGGTCCTAAACCAGCTGAAGGCCCTCACCACCTTGACCCGGGGCCCTGAGGGGGGACACTACCTGAAGAAGATGACAGCAGAAGATGATGTAGAGGCATACCTGCTCACTTTTGAGAGAACAGACTTAAGGGAGGCATGGCCCCAAGAACATTGGGTTAGCATCCTTGCCCCGTTTCTCTGTGGGGAGGCTCAAACAGCTTACTATGACCTGACTGCTGAGGCCGCCTTGGATTACCTTCAGCTGAAGGAAGAAATACTTGCAAGAACCAGCGTGACAGTCGCTGTGAGGGCCCAAAGGTTCCACGACTGGAGGTACCAGGAAGGCCAGGTGCCGAGATCCCAGCTCTTCGACCTGATCCACCTTGCCCAGAAGTGGCTGTGCCCTGATGTTCACAACGCTGAGAAAATTACTCAAATCCTGGTCCCAGACAGATTTGTGAGGGGCCTCCTCCCGGACCTACAGGGGTGGGTTAGCCGGAATGACCCCTGCTCCTATGATGACTTGATTACCCTCATTGAGAGACAGATAGCTGCCAAAGGACTTTCCCGAGCCGTTCAGGAAGAACGGGGTCCAAACAAAAGGACAGCTCCCGGCCCTAGGGCTTGGGCCCTGGGCAGACCTATATTGGGGAGAAGGGAGCCAGAGAGCGGCCTGAACCGATGAGGGAGCTTGGGGAAACCCAGGGAGAGGGCCACAGACTGCAGCCTAGTAGTCTGAAAAATAGGGGGGTAACCCGAGTAGGGTACAGTTGTTACGCTTGCGGAGAGTTGGGGCACATATTGGCCCAGTATCCCAATGTCGAGGAGCCCATGCAGTGTGGCTTGAGTAAACTGGCTGGCTCCTGCAACTTAATCCTCCTGGTTGGGGTGGCAGAAGCCTTGCATAGATACACCTGACAGGTTAAAATGAATGGAATTGAAACCACCGCATTGGTAGACCCAGGGAGTGCTATGACACTGGTCTCAGGGAAACTGGTAGGCCAAGACCAACTGGGCCAGGCCAAACGCACAGCCATAACAAACATGTGTAGACTGAATCCTCTGACTATTCATTTCCAGGCGCTTCAGTGTTCAGAAGTCTGAAAAGGGACAGTTTGTGTAAAGCCATTTTAAATTATTTTGAGGTCATTGGCTGGACTCCACTGAAACACACTACCAGTCTTAACTCGTTTTTAACCCTAGTTTTTATATTGCAAATATATGGAGCACTTACCAGGCACACTTACCTGTGTCATAATGAACAATCAGGTCCTGAGAGTGATTGCCGGTCTCTTGCGGTTGGAACTCAACTGTCAGCTGCGTGGTCTCACCTACCCCTAGTGTCCCAATGGAGGGCTCTACAGAGAAAGGGCTGCAATAGAATGAAAAGGACACATCAGGCTTAAACTGGGAGAGATCCTTTGGTGGCTAACACACCTGTAAACTGATTATTAGACCTGGATCACCTTTGTTACTCCTCTATACATTACGAGGCACTCCTCTCTAGTCACTGGGGACTAGTCACTGTTTGTAAGACTCACTGACCTCAACTTTCTGCAGAGATCTCATACCTCAAATGTAACCAGTCTGTAAAATCAAATGAACTCTCCTGCCCTTACCCCTTGTAAATTTCCATTTGATGGGATGATCCTGTGATAGTCTTGTAGGGATTTATGGCCTGTGGTTTGTGCAGAGAGATGGCACATCCGGGCACACTCGGATGACCTTGATGCATAATCACAGACCATCCACCTGCAGATGTGCCGGACAGGCAGAGGGGGAGAGCATGAGAGACACTAAGCATATTCATCTTGTTATGTCTTAGTACCCTGTTATGTTCTCGCACAGGAATGCTTGCTGTGCTTATCTTGATCTTATGTAACTTGTTTGTTCATTACAATAAAAGGAGTAGCGGATCTCGTAGAAGCAGCTTTCGCTCCTCCATAGCATGACAAGTCTGTGTCTGTCATCCCTTCATAGTCTAAAAAAGTGTTCTAGATTCAGGCCCACTGAGTCCCATTCTAGCAGCAATTAAAAAAAAAAAAGTCAACAGGCACCATTGCATAAACCCCGCTCCCCTTTTTGTGTTGATGAACACAATGGCTATGTCTACACTTGAAAAGTTAAGTCAACTTAATTTTTCAAGTGTAGACAGGGCAGAAGTAGCTTCCCAGCAGAAGGGAGCCACGGGTCAGAACCAAGGCTCCCTTCTTCTTGGGACCCCCACCTGTGGGTCCAGGAAAGAAGGAAGCCGCCGGCGCTCCAGCTGACAGGTGATCCCCGGTGTTTCCCCTGTCTGCTAGAGCGCTGGGGGCCAGCAATTGCTGGCACTCCAGCTGACAGGGGAAACACCGGGGATCCCCTGTCCAGGGAGCGCCACTCCCTCTTTGCCCAGACCCCCATGGGTCCCAGCAAAAAGGGCACGCCAGAAGGGAGTCCCGCATTCCCTTCTCCTGTGCACCTGAGCAGTCCAGTCAGAAGGGAGCCCCTTGTTGACCTTATTAAGTCGACTTAATGCTTTAACTCGACTTAATAAGGTCAATTTAGGCACTAATCCCCATCCACACTGGCTTTAAATTGACTTAAGGAGTTGATTTAAGGCTTAAGTCGACTTAATAACACCTCATTTTAGGTCAACTTAAGCCTTAAGTCAACTTCTTAAAATGACTTAAAGCCAGTGTGGATGGGGATTAGCGCCTAAATTGACCTTATTAAGTCGAGTTAAAGCATTAACTCGACTTAATAAAGTTGACAAGGGGTTATGTCTACACTAGAAAAGTTAAGTCGACTTTGTTAAATTGACTTAACAAGGTTGACTTTAAGTCAACTTAAAGTCAACCTTATTAAGTCGACTTAACAAAGTCGACTTAACTTTTCTAGTCTAGACATAGCCTAGAAGTCTGACTTGAAGAAGAAAAGAATTGCTAGGAGACAAGAAGAGAGAGTAATCCATGAGTTATTTAATCTATAGTTTTCATTTTTTGCATTTTAAAAATACCCTGTTTATATTTAAGAAGGATTGTAACCTATTGATATTTCAGTGACAGCTATCTCTAAGGCCATGTCTACACTAGGAAGTATTGTCGACAAAAGTTACCTTTTGCAACAACCTTTTGTTGACAAAACTGCCGTTTCATCAACAAAGTGAAACCACTTAGAAGAGAGGCATAGAGCCCTTTTCAGAGAAGTTTTTTCAAAAAAGCATGTGTGTAGACCTAACCTTTGGGTGGGCTAAAATTCATTCAATTGCCCCTCTCCAGCACCTAATAGAAATAAACCCCAACTCCTATGGAGAAGCAACTGGAGACACAGAATCCAGTCTGTAAGGGACTCACAGCAAAGATTGCTCAGAGTTACCCTCCCACATTAAAATACTACTAAAAACAAACATAACAATGAACTTTATTAACTACTAACTGAATAACTCTTATCCTAAAAAACCGAAATCAAGTTAAACAGAACAGTCCCCACAGAAACACCATGAGAAAGATACCCAAGAGTCCCCAAGTCCAGGTGGAATTCACCTAAATCTGTTACAGTTTTTGATCAAGTATAAAGGCTTGAGTGGAAAGAAGCAGCTATTCTCTTCTTTCGTTGCAGGAATCTTCCATAGAATTCCATGCAGGCTTTTCTTTCTCCTCTGGAACCAGCAGCATCCTGTCAGTCACATACATATGTGCATAAACTCTGCTGCAAAACTCTCCATAGGAGGCAGAAAACATCTTGTTATCCACTCCTGGCTCAGCTTCTCTCCTTGCACACTGAGCACATGGGTAGGCTCTTCTCACTGCAACTCCTGCCTGCTGTCTACTGCTCTGTCTCATGTGATCTGACCACACCAGCAGGGAACCCTGTGGAGCATACTCAAATGCTATTACTCCCTATTTCCAGAAGTCTCTGGTTCTGGACAGCTAATCTGCCCAGCAACAGTAACCCCCCTCACTACGTCTCTTAAAGAGATAGCCTGTTTTATGCATATGGGGTAAATAGACACCACCCTTAGGATATATCACTAAAAATAGCATCCCTTAATATCCCAGCATGCCATGTTGAGACTGCTCAACCTCTGCCCCTCCCTTTCAAAACCCCAGAAAGTTTTCAACCCATCATGCAGCAAATGGCAGTCCTGCCTGGCTACTCTAAACTATTAATTCCTGATGCACCATGCAGAGTCAGGGAGGGCAGTGGGATTGTTTGTGTCTTTAGACCAGCAAAACTTCACTGGACAACACTTTCTAGTTTAGATATAGCCTAAGAAGTAACGACCTTGAATCAATGTTGATGAAAACTGTAATTTGAGTGGTATGTTGGCATGCAAATAAGCCGCAGAAGAGAATACCTCAATTAGCCCCTCAGCAATTGAGTCTCTAGATACCATCAACAGGGTCTCAGTGAAAGCATGAACTTGCTCTCCCATTACGAACATTAAACAGACCACAGTATTCCTCCTTTGTTTTCCATTACTAACAGTGATTCTCACCTCTCTCAACCTCACCACTTTCTGATATGTTGTGTTTGAATCTATACAACTATTTGATTTGCTGAAGTAATCTGACCTGATGCCCTGAAATGTAATCACAGGAGTTATCTTACTTTAAAAAAAAACTTACAGTATGGGAGTGTAAATTTTCTCCACTTGGGCATCTGGTGAAGTGGGACTTTGCCCATGAAAGCTCATGCGAAAAATAACTTTGTTAGTCTTGAAAGTGCCACAAGACTACTCTTTTATTTAGGTAACTGAAGTGTCTTTAACAAGAGCATTTCATCCTAAGTGAGTTTAATGGGAGATTCTCAATTTAAGGTATCTGCCCTTTAGGAAAGGCAGATATAAAGGTGGTGGAGTGTCATTTTATGTCAATGATGATTTCTGTAAAGAAATTAGAAGTGATGGAATTGATAAGATAGAGTCTGCCTGGGTAAATTCCTTCACCAAACAATTACTGACCCAACGAGACGGGATGCCATTTTAGATTTGGTATTGGTGACCAATGAGTAACTCATACAGGGAGTGGTTGTAGGGGACAATGGTGGTTCAAGTGACCATGAGCTAATTCAGTTCAAATTAATTGGAAGGATAAACAAAAAAAATCTTTGACTAGAGTTCGATTTCAAAAGGACTAACTTTAAAAAATTAAGGGAATCAGTTGGGGAAGTGAATTGGACTGAAGAACTCTTGGATCTAAAAGTGGAGGAGACTTGGAATCATTTCACGTCAAAGTTGCAGGAACTATCTATCCCAAAGAAGGGAAAAAATTCATAGGCAAGAGTTGTAGACCAAGCTGGATGAGTAAGCATCTTAGATAGGTGATTAAGAAAAAGCAGAAAGCCCAAAAAGAATGGAAGATGGGAGGGATCAGCAAGTAAAGATACCTCTTGGAAGTCAGAACATGTCGAGATAAAGTGAGAAAGGCCAAAGGCTGAGAAGTGTTGAACCTTGCAAAGAGAATTAAAATCAATTGTAAAAGTTTCTATAGACATATAAATAGGAGGAAAACAAAGAAGTGCAACCACTAAACACTGAGGATGGGCTGGAGGTTAAGGATAATCTAGTGTGGCTGAATATCTAAACAAACACTTTGCCTCCATTTTTAATGAGGCTAATGATGAGCTTGGGGATAATGGTAGGGTAGCTAATGGGAATGGGGATATGGAAGTGAAAATTACCATATTTGAGATAGAAGCCAAACTTGAACTGCTTAATAAGGCTAAATTGGGGAGGCCAGATAATCTCTGCCCAAGAATATTAAAGAAACTAGCACATGAAATTGCAACCCCATTAGCAAGGATTTTTAATGACTCTGTAATTCAAGAGTTGTACCACCTGACTGGAGAATTACTAAAATGGTTCATACTTTTAAGAAAGGGGAAAAAAGTGGTCCGGGGGTAGTGGAGCAGTCACAGGGATACACATTTCAAAGAACATTGGCTTCTGCACTAAGGTGAGCAACCTTCCTTTCTTCTTTGAGTGTTGCACCTTTAAGTGCTCCACTTCAGGTGAGTGATTAGCAGTTACCAACTAAAGTTGGTGGGAGTTTGGATCACATACATTAATTGTTGCTAGTACTGAAGACATGAATCTAGTGTTCATGCAGAGCATGTCTGTAATGGCATGGTGTTTTAAGAATGTGCGTTCGGAGGACCATGTGGCCACCCTTCATATTTCTGGTATAGGTACATTGTTCAGAAAAACAATGGAAGATGACATGGCTCTGGTCGAATGAGCTTTGATTCATTGTGGTAGAGCTACACCAGACTGCTCGTAACACAGGTAAATAAATCCTGAAATCCATTTTGATAGTCTTTGAGAGGAAATTAGTTTCCCTTTAGAGCATTCTGTCATAGATAGGAAAAGTCTTGTAGATTTACAGAATTATTTTGTCCCGTTTAGGTAAAAGAGAAGAGCTCTGTGGACATCGAGTGTGTGCCAGATCACTGTTGTGGTCCTTATGTGGTCTTGGGTAAAATGTTGGTAAGTATATTGTTTGGTTGATGTGAAAATCCGAGGATATTTTTAGAAGAAATTTTGTATGCAGTCTCACAGTTACACTGTGTTCATGAACGATGGTGTAAGGAGAGTCAGCCATGAGAGCACTCAGTTCACGTACCCCCCCTCCCTTTTTTTTTTTTTTTTACCCCAGAAAGGCCACCTTCATCAAGAAGTGAAGTAGGGAACACGTGGCTAATGGCTCAAAAGGAGCCTTTCTGAGCTCTTTTAGAACCAAAAGTAGGTCCCAGGGTAGTGTATGTTCCCTGACTTCTGGATATAAATTCTGAAGACCAGCTAAGAAGTGTTTGTGATTGGATGGGAGAAAATAGGAGCTGAGTCTTTGCTTTGACGGAACATGCTGATAGCAGCTAAGTGGACTCTGATGGAGCTGATTTTGATTTCAGGTCCAATAGGTAATCGAAGGTAAATAGGTTTAAGTGCTTGAGGACCACCCATTTAGAAAATCTTTTCCATTTATAGAGGTAGGATTTTTGGGTGGTTAGTTTCCTGCTATACAAAAGCACATTTTTAACTTGTTCTTAGCACAATGATTCTAGTGGTTGGAACAACGAATGTTCTAGGCTGTCAGGTGTAGTCTGTCGATGTTGGGATGAGGGCTCTTGCCTTTGTTCTGTGACAGTAGCATGATGTTGGTAGGAAGTGTCCATGGTGGGGATTGTGACACTATCTGGGTTTAGGGGACCATTTATGATACTATTTCTTAATAATATTTCATAATTGCAATAATCCATAGGAACTGTGCCATGTTTGGTACCATTAGAAAGGTAGTAATTTGCTGGGAATGATTATATGGTTTATGTGTGGGAATTGCAGCTGTATTAGAAGTTAGGAATATGCTTGCTATATCTATATTTCAACCTGTGTGATTCTGGGAAACTCCCCGCACTGGATGTCTACAGCCATTGTTTCCTTAATGACCCATTAAGGAAGCTCCCAGGTACAACGGGCCCAGGGAGAAACCTGTTGAGCCACTAGGACTTGAACATGTGACTCAACTCCATTTTGATTGGAAAGAATTGCACACAGCATGGAAAAGGCCAGAGGTGATAAAAGGCAGCAGCCCCGACTTCATCTTGTCTCAAGTCCCCAGTCTACAGCCAACTATTCCTCTGCAACTGGAGAAAGGACTGAGGCCTACCCGGGTGCTGGGTTTTACCAGAGGAACAAGCCTGCAAACTCCAGAGGAACAAACCTGCAAACTGCTTTACATGAACTTTAGATCATTTGTATGTATGCGATTCACTTTGACCCTTTAACATCTCTCATATTTTGTTTCTTTTCTCTTATATTAAACCTTTAGTTGTAGTTGCTAAAGGATTGACTATTAGTGTGGCATTTTGGGTAAGATCCAAACCTATATTGTTCTGTGTGATGTGGCTGGCCCTTTGGGGTTGGGAGAACCTATTTCTCTGAGAGACCGTGCGGCTAGGTGGGAGCCAGGGGAGCTGGAGTGCAATAAAGGGGGCTGTTTCTATTTTGGGTAGATTTCTTGGTATCCAGTGTGGGGAACCAGAAGCCTGGTTGTGACTGCTAGGGAGACTGGTTTAAGCACCACCCATCAGTGTTTGAGGAGTTTGGCTCCCAGTTTTGCAGCTTGCCCTGATCTTTGTACATCCAGGAGGTTATCCCAGGAGGCCCCGGTGTCAGGGAGATGGACATATTCATGAGCATTGAGAACCAGGGTTGTCTCGCCCATGCTGGGGCTATGAGAATGACTGTGGCTAGGTCCTGTTGAATTTCATTTATTACTCATGGGAAGAGAGTCATAGGAGGGAACACATATACTAGGTGCAACTGCCAGGTGATTAAAAATGAATCTTCTAGGCTATGTCTACACTACAAAAGTTAAGTCCACTTTGTTAAGTCGACTTTAATAAGGTCGACTTTAAGTCGACAAAGTCGATCTTATTAATGTTGACTTACAAAGTGGACTAAGTTGACTTAGCTTTAAGTCGACTTAGTTCACTTTGTTAAGCCGACCTAACCCCCCCTTAAGTTGACTTAATGCAGTTGACTTAAGGGTTACTCCTTGTCCACACCGTCCTTAAGTCGACTTAAGAAGTCAATTTAAGGATTAAGTCAACTTAATGAGTGGTAGTAACAAAGTTGACTTAAGCTTTCATTAAGTCGATTTAAGGAATTTCTTAAGTCGACTTAATGACAGCCTAGTGTGGACGTGGCTTAATTTACGTCAACTTAAGCTTCCTTAAGTCAACTTAAATTGCCAGTGTAGACGTAGCCCTAGAGACTTTGATATGAGACCTGCCCTGGAACAATATTGTTTGCACTTTCGTGCTTGTTGCAAATAGGTCTATGGACAGAGTGCCCCATTTTTTGGAAGACTTTTTGGAGTACAGTGGTGTTGATTTTCCATTCATGACTGGAATTGAACCATCTGTTTAGAGTGTCTGCAATTGTGGTCAGATGTCCAGGCAGGTAAGAGGCAATTATGTTTATGTGATGACTGATGCACTATTTCCAAAGCTTGGTTGACTCTGCGCATAGTGCTTGAGAGGGGGCCCCTCCTTGCCTGTTTATGTAGTACATGCAGGATATGTTGTCCATTAGGATTTGGATCATTTTGGATCATATTAGGGGAAGAAAGTGATGGGCAAGCTCTTTGCACTGCTCTGAGCTCTAACAAATTGATATGTAATGTGGTTTCTTCTGTTGTTCATTGTCCCTGGGCCGTGTGATGTGACATGTGCACTCCTCACCCCAATCAGGATGCATTGGTGGTCATGATATTGGTTGGGGAGGCTTTTTGAAAGGGTACACTCGTGACTAGATTGTTTGCATTTGTCCACAATTTGAGAGAGTCTCTGATTGCAAGTGGCATGGTGACCTTTTTGTTCATTCTTTGTCTCCTCGGGTTCCATACATGTTTTAACCAACCCTGGAGAGGCTTCATGTGAAATCCTGCATGCTCGACCACATGGGGGGGGGGGGGGTGGACATGCGTCCCAGTAATTTGAGGCAGGTATGAGCTGTTATGAAAGGACTTAACTGCACCCCTTGTGCAATACCTTTTATAGCTTGAAATCTTTGGTTTGGGAGCATTGCCCATGCAGTTGTGGAGTCTAACTGGACCCCTATAAATTCGAGCGTCTGTGATGGAGTTGTGGTTGATTTTTCAAAGTTTATGAGAAATCCAAGGTCCTGTAGAACATCAATGGTAGTTTGCATATTGCAGATCACCTCAGAGAGTGTTGTACTCTGTAAAAGACAATTGTCTAGGTAAGGAAAAATTGTGATGCTTGGGTGTTGTAAATGAGCTGCAGCCAAGGCAAGTATTTTGGAAAATACTCAAGGAGCCAGGGCAAGATTGAATGGTAAGACTGTGTATTGGAAATGTTCTCTGCTCAGCATAAAATGAAGGAATCTTCGATGGGCTGGATGTATGGTAACATGAAAATAGGCAACCCTCAGGTCGAGGGCTGAGAACCAATCTCCTCGGTGCAGTGCAGGAATAAACGTCATTAGTGTGACCATTTTGAATTTTTGGACTTGGACACGTTTAGCCCTGAGATCCAATATCGGTCTCCATCCCCCATTTTTCTTCTGTGTGAGGAAGTAATTAGAGTAAAAGCCCCTGTAATGAAATTGGGACAGGATCCTTTCTATGGCTCTTATTTCTAGGAGATGTGTAACCTCCTGTTATAGGAGTTGTTCATGAGATGGGTCCCTGAAGAGGGAGGGGGAGGGGAAGGATGAGTGGTTGATGGAATGGATCTGAAGGGGATGGAGTAGCCCTTACTTATGATTTCTAGGGCCCATTTGTCAGATGTTATATCTGCCCATGGATTGAAAAAAGGGCATAAACAGTGTCCAAAACGTTTTCTTGTTCCTGTGCTCAGGAGAGTTCTCAGACCCTCAACCTGGCCTTCAGAAAGTTTATTTGGATTGAGGAGGTTGGGAGGAGGTTGACTGATTAGAAGGTTGTCTTCTCCATTGTGATCACCGTTGCTGTCTTTGTCTATACGAGTCGTAGGACTTTGTTGCCTGGAAGGTTGATATTCCCTTCCTTTGTAAGGTTGGAACCTATGTCTCTTGAAAGATAGGGTGTATATATGTAGGGTCCTGAGAGTTGCCCTGGAATCCTTCATAGAATGAGATGTCTCGTCTGTTTTCTTTGAGACCAGTTTGTCTTTTTCGAATAGTAAATCTTCAACTTTTGCTTGCAGGTCCTTTGGAATCCCTGAGGACTGGAGTGAGGAAAAGTAACGCATAGTGACTTCTGTTTGCTGTGGTTCTAGCCCCACTGTCGGCGATGTCCAGAGTGGCTTGTAGCAACATGCAGGGTGATGAGTAGACCCTCGTCCACCAAGGATTTGAGTTGTTGTTGTTTATCCTCAGGTAAGTGTTTTTTATGTTCTTCAATTTTTTCGTAGTTGTCATGATCATATTTGACAAGTAGCGCGTTGTAGTTGGCTATCCTAAATTGTTAGGTCATTGATGAATAGACCTTGTAACCTAAAAGATCCATTCACTTGCTGCCTTGTCTGTGGGGATGGATCTTTGGGTATTTTGTTTATTTTTGTGGTGCACTGCATCTATGACCAGTGAACTGGGTGGTGGGTGGGTAAATAAGCTGGTACATAATCGTTTCTGTCAGCTCTCTTGCAGGTAAGTGGTATTGAGGCTGGTGTCAGTGACGGGACCAAAGGCAGTGCCAACAGGGGTGGTAAGCGGGCAAGTACCATCTTAAGTGCCATTTTGATTGGCATGGACGATGCCATGGTTGTTGCTGGTCTTTGGCTCAGCATGATTTTGTTTGCTGCGGTACCGACTGCATTAGGCATGGCTTTAGAGGCACTCTTGGATGTTGATGGCACCATAGCCAAAGGCAAGTCAGGAGCTCATTTTATATTTCGCAACTCTCCTTTGGGTGAGACTGAGTCTCTTTTTGTTTTGGCTTCAGAGGGGTGAGAACTCGGCAGCTTGTCTTTTCCTGCATTTTCAGTCTCAAAAGCAGATTGTAAAGACTTTTCCAACAAAAGACGTTTGAGTCTTAGCTCCCTCTCGTGCTGGGTGCGTGCTTTCATTTTGGAGCAATGAGGGCATTTTGGGTGCGTCTACACTGGCAGCTTAGATTGACTTAAGGATACTTAAGTCAACCTACATAAAGCTGTGTCCACACTGGTCTTTTATTAAGTCGACATAAGCGCTTTCTTAAGTTGACTTAATAACAGCTTAAGTCGACTTAATAACACCACCTCTGAAAGTCGACTTAAGTCTTAAATCGACTTCTTAAGTCGACTTAAAGCCAGTGTGGACGGGGAATAGTGCTAAGTCAACCTTATTAAGTCAACTTAAAGTCAGTATGGAAGACTATGTCTACTGTTAAGTTGATTAACAAGGTCGACTTAAGTCGACTTAAAATCAACCTTGTTAAGTCAACTTAACAGAGTCAACTTAACTTTACAAGTGTAGACATAGTCTTTGAGGCTACGTGGCCCTCTCCCAGGCATTTTACACACTGGGAGTGCCCATCCGAGGTCAGCATAGTGTCTCTGCATCGTTCTCATCTCTTAAAACCTGATAAACCTGGCATAGTAATGGTAGCACAACTATCTAAACGAACAAACCAAAAGTAACTTTTAACTTTAAAAATAGAATTCTAACTCACTACAGTAATTAACTAAGAACTATGACTAAAACTATAACTAAAAGGCTATCTAAAAGGGCTTTTTTCTCAATTTTTGTCTTGAAGGGAAGGAGTGCTGCAGAGCTCAGTCTCAGGGTTAGGGCCGTTGAGAAGGAACTGAGGAGGTTGGCTGCCCGGGGGACAGTTGGTTCACTCTCGGCAGCGCAAGGTACCACCCGTACATGCGCAGCCCACACAGACACTGCTGCTGGAATCTCCGATCAATTGCGCTGGGCAAGCTGACACCTGAAGTGGAGCACTCACAGGGACAACACTTGAAGAAGAATGTGCTAATAAAGTTTGCGGATGAAACTGAGTTGGAAGGTATACCAATACAGAGAAGGATCGGGATAACATACATGAAAATCTGGATGATCTTGTAAACTAAAGTAATAGAAATAGGATGAAATTTAATAGTGGAAAGTGCAAGGTCATGCATTTAGGGACTAATAAAAATAATTTTTCCTATAAGTTGGGGACACATCAGTTGGAGGTGATGGAGTAGGAGAATGACCCAGGTATACTGGTTGATCACTGGATGACTATGAGCCACCAATGCGATGTGGCTATGAAAAAAGCTAATGCGGTCCTAGGATGCATCAGAGTAGAGATAGGGAGGTGTTAGTATCATTATACAAAGTGCTGGTGAGACCTCATCTGGAATATTGTGTGCAGTTCTGGTCCCCCATGTTTTAGAAAGATGAATTCAAACTGGACCAAGTGCAGAGAAGGGCTACTAGGATGATCCATGAAAAGGAGAACTTGGCTTATTAGAGGAGACTTAAAGAGCTTGGCTTCTTTAGCCTAACCAGAAGAAGGTTGAGGGGAGATACGATTGCTCTCTCTAAATACGTCAGAGGAATAAATACTGGGGTGGGAGAGGAATTATTCAAGTACAGGGCCAATGTGATACAAGAACAAATGGATATAAACTATCCATCAGAAAATTTAGACTTGAAAATAGACACAGGTTTCTAACCATCAGAAGAGTAATATTCTGGAATAGCCTTCTAGGGGAATTATGGGGACAAAAAACCTAGCTGGCTTCAAAACTGAGCTTGATAAATTTATGGAGGGGATGATATGACGGGATGGCTTAGTTTAGCAATTAGTTGATTTTTGATTACTGGGGGCGGATATACCAATGACCTGAGACAGGACATTAGACAGGGTTGGTTCTCAGTTATTACAGAGAATTCTTTCTTAGGTGTCTGGCTGGTAAGTCTTTCCTACATGTTCAGGGTTTAACTGATTGCCATATTTGGGGTTGGGAAGGAATTTTCCCTGAGGGCAGAATGGCAAGAACTCTCAGGGTTCTTCACCTTCCTCATTAGCCTGGAACCCAGCTCACTTGCTAGTGGATTCTCTGTATTCTAAAGTCTTTAAATCATGATTTGAGGACTTTAAGAACTCAGTTAGAGGTTTATTACAGGAGTGGATAGCTTAGGTTTCGTGGCCTACGTTGTGCAGGAGGTCAGACTAGATTATCATATCGGTCCCTTCTGACCTTAGAGTCTATGTCTATGAGTCTATAAGCACAAGTGATACAAGTTGTAATTCTGGGTAGCAGGAATCAAGAGTGTTTACTAAGTGAGTTTGTAAAGAGCATTTGCCATGTTTACGAGGAGTACTTTGACTGCTTACGTTCTTTGCAATATATTAGAAGTTGTTAGAAAAATCTGCAAATGAATTAATATTGACATAAAAACCATTCTAATTTGAGCCAGGACATAACAAGGGACTCCTGGCTGATCAAAGGGAAGTCTCAATCTCTTAATGTCTTGGAATTGTTTTCTGAACAAGTCAGGTGAAATGCATTTCTGGCCCATGCCTGCTTGGTGTGGAGGCTTTATGGCATGCATGGGAAGGACTGGGGTCTATTTGTTTTTTATACTTTGCTGCTGGTTAAATTATCACCCTGAAAACCTCAGTCTGAAATGTTTCCTTGTGGTGTTGGAATGCAATTCATATATAAAAATAAGATGAACATTTGGAGCATTGCACATACTGAGCTTTATTGATAGGAGCCCATGGACAGCTGATGAAATTGCAGGAGTTTTTGCTCCTGAAGGATAAGTAGCTCCAGTTAAAGGCCTGACCCTGCTCCCATTAGTCAATGAGAGCTTTGTACCATACAGGTATGTCTACTCTGCAGATGAGAGTAAGCCTCCCAGCCCAGGTAGCCAGACTCCTGCAAGCAGGGCTTGAGCTGGCACATTTAGAAATAGCAGCCTGGACATTGCAGCACAGGCTGCAGCTCCCACTCTCAAGCCCACCCAACCCCTTGGGCCTCAACTCAGGTCAGCCCAAATGTGCACCGGAGCCACTACATCCATACTGCTATTTATAGCGCCCTAGCTTACCCTGCTAGCTCTAGTCTGGCTCCTCAGGTTGGGAGACTTATTCCCAGCTGCAGTATAGACATAACCAAGAGAGTTGTGGAATCTTGGACTGTCTGCTATTGGGAAAGAAGCACTGGCCATTCTGAGCCTCTGTGTTCATATACTTGGATTGCCAAGTCACTAGTTCATCTTCATTCCAGTAGCCATGCTTGGATGCCCTGAAGCCCAATGACTGGTGAAAGCTATCTGAGGTTCCCCAATAATTAGCCTTTAATTTCCTTGACAGCTGAGCTGAATCTGCCTCATACGGCTGAGGGTTTGTTTCTCAAGGGAGCACAAATTGATTTGTTGACTGTTGAGGTCAGGTATTCTGTCCCCATTAATGTCAGGTACTGGATATGGAAAGGGGTTAAGTTATGGATAGTATCAATGTCTGCCACAACCTCTCATCTATGGCATTCCTCATGACACTGTATGATGTGGGATGGGCTATTATTTGATGACAGAGGGGAGGGGAAGTTGTTTTTTCCCTTTTCACAAAGAAGTAAATTTCAACACAAATTGTTTTTAGAAAAGGGAATTCCTGACTTCATAGACTGTAAGATCAGAAGGACCATTATGCTCATCTATTCTAACCTTCTACCAAATTACTTCCCTGAAGTTACTGTTTGAACTAGAGTCTTACAATTCATTCTGATTGTGAAAGAGACCACCAAAGCACTGCCTTCTCATCCGGCCTTCCTCTTTAGATGACTATGACAACGGGAACCGAGAAGCAACAGTGCTCTTCATGCTGTTAAATCAGCCATGGGGAAATGTTCCTGAAGGGAACAATCTGCATCACTGACTTATTATTAGAAGAGTCATGGTAGCGCCTACCATGTCCTAATCTGACACCCCATTATAAAAGACAATCCCTGAGTTGAAGAATTACAATCTGAGCAGACAGGACAGATGTACAGAGAATGAAGCTACTTGCCCAAGGTCACAAAGCATGGCTGCATCTACACTGGT
>ML688488.1:470349-499085 GCA_007922175.1 Pelusios castaneus
GCTGTTTAAAGGGACAGCTGGAGCCGGCAGGGGCGCCGCCGCGCTCCAGCTGTTTAAAGGGACAGTTAAAGGCGCGGTGCAGTTGCCGCCACACTCCAGCTGTCTCTCTAGACAGCTGGAGCGGGCGCTGGCCAAGGGAGCCCCAGGCTTCCTCTGGCCAGACAGAGCGTTTGCGGCCAGGAGGGAGCAGAAGGGAGCCACGTGGTCCAAGGCAGAAGGGAGCTCCTCGCTCCCTTCTCCCCTGGACTGCTCAGGGGCTTGCTGCCCCGGGGAGCAAACAAGTCGACTTAGAGAGTCCAGTGTGGACTCTCTAAGTCGACATATTAAAGTCAACCTTTTAAAAGTCGACCTTAATTCCCTAGTGTAGACATAGCCCATGTTAGTAGCCACGCCAGGAGAGGAACATAGGTCCCTTTGGTTCTATCCACTAGACCAAACTGCCTCCCTTTTTCTCTGGAGCCTGAGTACTATACTTCTGAAACAAAACCCAAGTCCTCAGGTCTGGGAAACGGGAGTCCTGTTGTTAAACCTGAACTTTTCTTGACTTAAATCAATTCATCAGGCTGCTTTCTATAATTCATGAATAATAAAACAGACCATTGGCTAGACAACCCCAGCTGGGAATGAATTTCAATGGGCAAATGACAAATGAAAAACTGTCACCTGAGATGAAGATATCAGATTAAACTTTGGCCTTTCGTTCATTAATTACTATACTGGTTCTGGCTCATCTTTCATTTTAAATTGATCTCCACTGACCCTGCCAGAAAGGGACCAATACTGAAAAGCTAAGTTATAACATAAAGGAATATTTTGACATTTATATTTAGCTTAATTTCTCCAGTCATCAGTTTTCCTTCTTTAAATACCTGGCCAAATTTATCTATCCCATCATGATGGCAAAACCAAATACCACTGCCATAAATTTAGGGCTATAACTAAGAAGGGCAAGTAGGGTGCATCTACACTTGTAAATTAGGTCGACTTAAGCATGCTTAAGTCAACTTAATTTACTCTGCGTCCACACTGGAGTTTCCTTAAGTCAACTTAAGCTGCTGCTTAAGTCGACTTAAGGAAATGTAAAGTTGACTTAATAATAAATAAGACCTGCTCTTAAGTCGACTTTAATACTTAAGTCGACTTCTTAAGTCAACTTAAGCAGTGTAAGACTTACAGAGTAAGTCGACTTAGGGCAGGGGAAAAAAGAAGCCCTGCTCCCTTCTCCCCAGGAAGCCGCTAGCAGCTTCTCCTGGCTCCCTTCTCCCTGGGACCGTTCACGTCCTGGGGAGAAGAGACCATGGGGCTCCCTTCTGGCTTGGACCCCAGTGGTCCTAGCCAGAAGGGAGCACGGAGTTCCTTTCTGCCCAGGACTGAGCGGTCCCAGCCAGAACGGGTTTCCCCAGCAGCTGGAGCGCTGTGCCGGCAATTGCCGATGCTCCAGCTGCTGCTAGCTCGGGTCCCAGGCAGAAAAGTGCCGCGGGGCTCCCTTCTAGCTGGGACTGCCGGGGTCCCGGAGCGAAGGGAGCCGAGCGGTCCAGGCCAGAAGGGAGCTCCACACTCCCTTCTTCCCCGGACCGCTCTGGGACTTGCTGTTTCGGAGAGAACCATGCAAGGCTGGCTCCCCCCCAGGACGAGCCCCCATAGCTAAGGCTACAAAGAAGCCTCCCTACCCCTGGACCTAACTAGTCCACTTAGAGAGTCTAGTGTCCTCCAGGAAACTGAATGCTCTAAGTCGATTTAGTAAGGCCAGGTTTAAGTCGACTTAGGAGTCCTGTGTGGACTCGCTAAGTTGACTTAATAAGGTCGACTTAAAGTCAACTTAGTAAAGTCGATCTACATTTCTCAGTGTAGACATAGCCGTAGAGTTGGCAGCATGAAATTCATTTAGTTAGGGCCAGAAACCAACTCCTCAACATCTATCCAGTTATGAGCCCACACATGGCCCACACACAGGTGCAAACTCTATATGTTTCATTAGTAACCTTTTTTTTTTTTTTTGCTTTTTTCTCTATTCCCTCCTAAAATGTCTCTGCTTTCTTATAATCAGCGTTCAAACCTGTTCTTCCCAATACAACAGTTTAAACTAGGTTGAGAACTGGTTTTCGCATTCTTTTTGATTTCATTAAAAGTCACCTCCTGATCTTGAGAAATCATTGCTGCCAATGACATTAGCCTACTGGTGAATGAATGTCCTTCAGGCCTCCATTAGGATCTAAAATAGGCAAAGCCCAAACAATCATTTAATCCAAGCATATACGTTCATTTTAATAATGGGATTGTTACCAACCAAAGAAATAAGATTGCTCCAGTTAACCAGGTCTCTTTGATGGGAAAAGCAAAGCAACCAATACATTATCATCATCCACAGAAGAATCCTGCAGAGAATCTTCACTATCTGTCTTTCCCATCTCTATCTCTTCTTTGCGACCAGGCTCCATTTCTGGGAACTCTTCTTCAGCATCAAAGGGACTAAACGACATTCCAGGAGGATCCTTGAATGCTGCAATGGCCCCCAGCTGTCCCTAGAACTCTCCATCAGTCCCTGACAGAGACAAGAAGCTCTGCAGAGAGATAGCTGAGATGGAGCTTCTGAATAACTGTTTGTTACTGCAACTGATCAGTCTTAAGCATTCAGTTTCCTGGTTGCCTCATTCTCTTGGTGGCTTGACCTCATTCTCCCCTGGCTTGACCATTACTGGGATAAGCTCAACCTTCACGTAACTCAAGTGACATCAACGGAGCTAAACAAAGGAAGACTTTGACTCAATGAACCTGTCTCCTGTTTGGAAAAGGGATCAGTCACATTCGATTTCCTTTCTTCTGATGTGGTTCAGTTCTCTCTTAGAGTAAGCCTGGAGATTTGCAGCTCTCAACTTGATCTTGTGCACTGGTCTCAAACTTGGAGGACAAGCGACTCTAAGTCCCACAGAACCATACTTTGCCACTTTCTCCAGCTAAACTCCCTCGCAAGGTTGGCAATACATTGTTAACAAAAAGGAGACAAGCCAGAGCATCCCCATGCCCTCCAGCTCTCCCCACAGCCTCTAATCTAACTCTTCTAAAGTCCTGGGGGCAGGCAATGGGAAGCAGAGCAATAGGGAGAAGGAAGAGGAAGTGTTGTGAGCACATTAAGTGATGAGAAGGGATTTCTGGCACTGCAACCCTGACCAACATAGGAACCACCGGTTTCATCAAGTCCAGTCCCCTGCAACAGCAGGCAATCCCATCAGATAATTCCCTTCCCTATCTAGTTCCATTTTCAGACTAGGTACGTTGTTTGCCCCCACTACTCCTGTTTGGAGGCTGTTCCAGACCCTCACACCTTTGATGGTTAGAAATCTTCTAATTTCCTCCCTACATTTATTCCTGACAATAGGGCTGAGGCACAGGTTAGGGTATAGGGAGTGGCCTATCTGTGCTAGGTGGGGATAGGGAGCTGGGAGCATGGGCATACTCTTTATAAGATGAGCCAGAACACTAGACAGCATCAATAACCTTTTCTGTATGAGACTTTTTAAAAACTTTTTAAAGCTCCATGCTGAAGCTCCTAAATGTAAGTGCTCATTGTGACCGGGGCCTCCTGGGATACCCTCCTGGACGTGCAAAAATCAGGGCAAGCTGCAAAACCGGGAGCCAAACTCCCCACACACTGATGGGTGGTACTTAAACCAGTCTCCCTATAAGTCACAGCCAGGCTTCTGGTTCCCCACACTGGCAGTCAGATGGATTTTGCTTGCAGTTTTGAGATTATTTTTTAAAAATTTCCAACACTTTCAATTTGCAAATCAAGTTGATTGCTAATCTAAGAACGTAGTAAAGTTTAATATGTCTATAATCTATGGTGCATCTGTGATGGGGGAATGTTAAGCACCTTTAAAGAAGCCTTAGTACTCAATTGGTATTTATTTACCAACGAATAGCTATTGGTGAGAAATGGCCTCTGACTGACAAGCTCCTACACCTTACATTCCATAGTGGGAGAGGGAGTTAGCTGCCATTCTCCTATCTGTATCTTTAATTTCAGGAATGCCACAAGATTTGCAGACTGGTTAACAAACCATTAACCCTTAACACCAGCCACCCAAAACTCTCAAGTGAATGGTAGGTGCCTCACATCAGATGAAAGCAAATTTAGTATGATAGTGTCTAAATTAACAGATTAAATTAAATCTAACATCTTGGTGCCTGGTATTTCCATGGAGCACACACTGCAACATGCCCTAAAACCTTACAACCTGCCATGGACAAGAGTTAGAGGCTCAGAAAGACACTTTTCCCATCACAGGTTAAAGTGCAGCAAGTAATGGTAAAAAGCTGGTGTACTCCAAGCTGCCACTCAATCTGCAGGACACAGTGCAATGTGCAAGTTAGCTGATTGTTCTGTTCCTTGTTGCTATCCTACATTAAAACAATTTTCGGCAATTGAGGAGAAGCATATGAAGCCCACCCAATGCCCCCTTTACCTCTGAAGGCTGATCCTGTAGCGGGCCTCTCTATTGCCAATGTTGCGAACAAGCAGAGTTTTCTGAGTACTGTACTTCACAGGGCAGGTGGAGAAGTTTATGTGGTCAGGGAAGTCCAGTATTGCCCGGGCCCCAATAGCACGGATAGGCACTATAAACTTTTCTCTTTCTGTGATGCAGGTTACCTGGTGGATGTAATCCTATGGCAAAATAACAAATACATTAGTTTGGTAAACTCAGATATCATTCCCACAACAGTGTGAGCCGCAGAAGGAATACAACTATTTTCATGGACAACAGAAATCCACAATTACAAGGCATTTCAGGTGTCATGGCCAAATCATGCTTTAATAATTTTCTTCACTACTTGGAGACCAGAATGGTTCCCAGTGTTTCAGGTGTGAGCAAAATAGCACTATGCCCTGCTACCATGATTTATGACTGATCCCCTTTATAGAGACATTCAAAATGATATTGATTTTTCAGCAGTGGTAATATAGTGAAAGTGCATATATTGAAAGCAAACATGTTCTTCACTTAATACTAATTGTCTTTTTGATACCATTAGTATGGTGAGACAAGTTCATTTCACTCCCATCCTTACCTCACAAGGACACCAGATCCTTTTTTGAGCTCGAAAACCACTTCCCACCCACTCCTTTTTCTTCACCACCCCTTTCATCAGATGGGATTTCCCACTCTGATTCCTCCAAGCTGGATATGCTAACTCTTCTCTTCCCAACATCCTGTGTTTCTTTATCCTTTCACCAGCTCCTTTGCCAGGAGTCCCACTTCAGGTTATCTTTCATCAGTCTGGCAGGCTCTGCTGAGACTGAGTGGATGCTGTAGTCTCGTGTGTTTCAGGGCTTCCCTAGATCAGGAAAGCCCCTAGAATACATTGTGCATGTCAGATCCCAGACCTGACTGATGGGTCCACTGAGATTCAGCCATTGAGATGACAGCAGCATTAAGGCTCCTTGTTGAAGGGGTGGGACTCAGAAGAGAATTGGGTTTAGGAGAAACAGATATTCACAGAAAGTCCAGGCTAGCACTGGGGAGACTGGTGATTGTCTTTGAAGGAAAGAAAGAGCAGGGGAATTGGGATACTAAAGATGGGGGGAAGCCTGCAGCAGCTTGCATGAATTAACTAATATGCACTAACTCCACACATTGGCTATGTCTACACTTGCTAAAATTAGTTCGAATTAGTTAGTTCGAACTAACTAATTCAAACTAATTTTAGTTAGTTCGAATTAGCAATCTCCATTCATTTCAATGGCCAGTTAGTTCGAACTAAGAAATTAGTTCGAATTAACATGGCCACATTGGCTAATTCAAACTAGTTAGGTCAAATTAAAGCCTTACTTCTAAAGCCCTATTCAAACTAATTAGTTCGAATTAAGGAAGCCCTTAATTCGAACTAACTAAAGCCTAGTGTAGCCATGTTAGTGGCTTTAGTTAGTTCGAATTAAGCCTCCTTAATTCGAACTAACTTGCCAGTGCAGACATAGCCATAGAGACTCATATTCCTGTATGTGCTGGGATTTCAATAATTTCCACCCCACAATCAACCTCAGCCTGGACCACTCCACACAAGAAATCCACTTCTTGGACACTACAATACGAATAAGGAATGGACACATTAACACTTGGTGCTTTTTTTGTGATGGTTGACACTGTTACAGAGAACTAGCATCTTTTTTTCATAGCAATGCGGCCCTGGCTCCCGCCACCACCGCCAGCAGCCCCAGGTCCCTCTACTGCCCCATTCCCAGCAGGGCAGTGCAGGGCCCACACTGCTGCTCCCCCACTGTGCTTCACCCCACTCTCGCCCTGTTACCTTTGGCAAGCTGAAGGCAGCAGAGCGGGGCAGGAGCATAAAGCCCAGCCTCTAGGACTGCCTGGCCCAGGGGAGGGACAGGTGTGTAGGGCTCGGCCTCTCTGGGCTGGCCCCACCTGCCCCCCTCCCCCCACAGTGTGTGTGTGTGGGGGGGAGGGTACAGGCTTATTGGCCCCAGGTGCCACCCTCCAGGGACGGCCTTGGAATACAGGGATCGCCAAACTGGATCAAGGCCAAGCTACATCGAACCCTGTGCCCTGTCTCTGACAGTGGCTAGGATCAGATGTTTCAGGGGGAGATGTAAAATGTGGGGTAATCCATCCTCCCACATGGGCCTCACCCTAGTCTATAACAAAGATTGGCTTAAGCTCTGAAACACAAAATTTAATATCCCTTCCAAAAGTGCATATAAATAAAAGTGCCCCAGCATTCATTTTATTCACCCTCAAAGCCCTCAGTTTCTTTGGTACAAGGTAGTATAGTTTCTCTCTGTAGCAAGCTCCTTGGTATACTCTAGGAATTATTTTGGTAACTGGTAATAAGGTCAGACTGTATGCTCACAATGCCTATTCTGGCCCCATTATCTCTGAATCGGAGAATGTAAATAATGCCATTACTTCACTGACATGTTAGTTACAAAACTTGCCCCAGGTATACTTGCCTTCAGTGTGCCCGTTAACATTTACATTTCTCTAACATCACTTTATGGCAGCCCATAGAACACACTCTGGAGTAGCCCCCGCTCTATGCTGTTCCCCCTGCGCAGTGCCTAGCACATCGTTGGTGCTATACTAATAATTATGATGGGTAACCATAATTTTTAAAAATAAATATGAACTGAATATCACTTCCCAGCTCCCAGGATTGCTGTGATACCTAGCTCTTCTAAAGCACTTGTCATCAGGAGATCTCAAACCACTTTACAAAGGAAGTCTTATCCTACTTTCTCATGGGGAAAATGAGCATTAGGGAGGTCAAGTGACTTGCCCAGGGCCATCCAGCAGGCCAGTGGCAGAGTAAGGAATAGAGTCCAGGTCTCTAGAGTCCTCGTATAGTGCTCTCTCCATTAGGCAATACTGTCTAAGGTATACTCCCAAGAGGCAGTGTTATAGTCAGGGATTAACATAAGTGGTACTCAGGTACTCATGAGCACCTAACCTTTCAAAAAGCATACTGAAAACTTCCCCCAAAGGCTCACATGCATATCAGCATATCCTGCACAGCCCCAGGCTAACCCACCCTGTCCAAAACCACATCCTCCCTACCACACTCCCAGCCCCTGCTGCCAATGGCCCAGCTTCCAGGCTGGATCCAGCCACCGGCCCCTGCGCCACCACCCCCATGCCAGATCCAGCCCCTGCTGTCCCCCACTGCCTACCTGAGAGGAGGGATTTAACTCCCCCCCTCCCCTTCTCCTGCTGTGCACCACATGCCTCACCTACATGCTGCAGAGCAGGAGACTTAAAAGAGCCAGCACACCTCTTTGTGCCTGTTTTGCTGGCTCGGGACTCAGGGCACTGGCTTGGACACTCTGGGTGTGTCTACACTAGTAAATTAGGTCGACTTAAGCAGGCTTAAATCGACTTAATTTACTCTGCATCCACACTGGAGTTTCCTTAAATCGACATAAGCTGCTGCTTAAGTTGACTTAAGGAAATTTAAAGTTGACTTAATAAGACCTGCTTTTATTAATTAATAATACGGAAGGACACACACAACATGCGAAAATTCCTGTCTGTTGTTGTTTATTTGCCTATCAGCTCAGCAAAGGTTTCCAATTAGACAGACCCTGTCAGAAAGAGCAACCGGGAATGCACTACTGAATGAGAACACCCAAACTAAGCACACAGAGGCTGAAAACACAAGTCTGTAAATTAGAAGCAACTAGAGCAACTAATTGGAATTGTTGCCCAGTGGAAAAAATAGCATTTAGAGAGCAAATGCCAATAACCCACAAGAGACGTCAGCTATTTATTTATTTCCTGACTGCCCTACTGCATGGCATGCCCATAAGGCTATGACAGAGTAGGAAAATGCTCATTCTGAGGAAGAAGGTGCATGCTGTGTAGCATTCCAGCCATTGCCCACTTCCAAATTCCTTTTCTTTAGAACATAAAGCCCTATTTCTGTTCTGTGCTACCCCCTGTAAATTAGGAGTGACCACTGAAGTCAAAGCTACACCACTGTAAGGAAGATCAGACTCAGACTAAGAGAATGACGGGTACCCAATAACATAACATGGAAGATCTCATGACAGAGAAAAGTTAATGCTTATTAAAATTGCCACATTTATCAGAGAATCATAGAGGCATATTCCCAATCTGCAGAAATTGAATTTTTGTTAGTGTGAAGCGTGCTACTGTAGTGATAGTCCCTGTAATCCTTCCTCAGACACATAAATGAGACTATTCATGTCACTTGTTCCAGGGCAGAGAGGTGCATATATTTATGTTGTAGTAGTAAGAGAAAGACCTTGAAACATTAGGCCTGGTGCAAGATCTGAAGCCTGAATCAATGTCTGGCTTTAGGAAACAGCACTTCCTTGCCATCTTACAAGTGCACTGATGAGGACAGGAGCATGGCAGAAACACAGCATTGGTAACACAGTGGCATTCCAAAGAAGCAGTAATTTGTTAAAGTATTAGTATTTACAATTCCCCCAATATGTGATGAATGCAGAAATACAATCCTGGGAGACAGTGTAAGTGCTCCCAAACAGAAATTCAATACAGGATGGCAATACAAGATACCGTAGTCCACAAACACAATCATGAGACAGTACAGAGACACCCTGACCTTAAGATAGAAAAGCCAAGATGATGGATGAAGATATTATGCTTGATTTGGAGGCAAGGTATGGGGCAATAGCCAATGTCAGAGATTCAGTGTGAAACTAGATTGTATCACGTGTGACGAGTCAAGCCTGAGGGCTACAGGAGGGTACTTTTTTCTATTTGAAGGACTGGGAAGTGTGTGCGCCCACCCACTACTAAAACCCTTCCCCCAGCCTAACGGGAGGAAGCACTGGGCCCAGCTTCAATTGATTATGGGGGACAACAAATGAAAAAACAGGGACGGGTGTGCGGGTCACAGGTTCAGAACGATGGACTCGGAAGGGGACACCGAGCAGAGAACCCCAGACAGTGCCTGCTGCTCCCAGAAGGTGTCGAGGGAGCCAGCGGACGCTGCCCAGAGGAACTCTGCCCAAAGACGTGATCAGATGAGGAACTGGAAATAGGCCCCACAGTCACAGACACCCCCCTCTACCAACCTCCTCTTCCTGGTCTTATAGATGGCCACTTTAGTGAGAGCCAGAAAGAGCTGGCAAGGAGGTCCCATGACTTTGTGGGGCCACAGATGGGGAATGTATATAAAAACAAGTGTGGGGAGAAGTGTAGCCAGAACCTCAATAGGAGATTCTAGAGGAGCTGAAAGAGGGGCTGCAACCTGATACACTTGAGATAAGCATGTGCCAGGGCCTCCCTCATGCCGCAGAAGGGGCAGGTGTCAGGGCGAGAAGTGACCATGCCAAGTACATATCTGTGCTCATGGCTCCATTAAGGAGCTGCCAAGTGATGTCCCCGGCGGGCTGCAGGGTTAAGATGGCATACAGACTGGCCCACTAGGGATCCTCACCCTCCGCTGGTGGTAGTTGGTCCTGCCGTTTTGTATCTGGGCGGAACACGAGGGCAAGGAAATGGATGTGTGGAGCACGAGCATGTACAGATGGTCCCTGGGTGCAGTTCAAAAAGAGATCTGGCTGCAGATCTAGAAGCTGGCTCGGTTCATGGGGAGGGGACAGCTGAGGGGCGGGGGCGGGACTCACAACGGCCGGGGCCTGATCAAAAGCTCTGGAGGGTTGGGACTGAGACGAGGGCAGGGAGCACCCTCTCGCAGGACCCGCTCGAGGTAAGCTTGAGCAGTAGGGGGCAAGGCTACCTTCACCTCCTGGAGCAGGTGCCAGGGGATTTGAAAAGTGGAGAGGCCCATGCACTGAACCAGCGCCTGGGGATCCTGGGGCATAGTCCAGGAGATCCCCGACCTTGGTGACACCTGCCAGGATCAACCTCTGTTTCACCAAGGGGGCCTCTGCCACCTGCACACTGAGCTGGGGTTTTGTAGCAGGGATTCCCCGAGGAGGTCCTCCCCCTTGGTGGGCACAAGGGACCTGGAGGCTGAGACGAGCCACCAGGTCCAGAGGAGGTCCTGGTAGAAGACTGGCAGCTCTGAGAGGTCTCACAGAAGACCACTTGGATGGAGATAAACAAGCTGTCAGTCACATCAGAGCCCTCGGAAGCAGCAGAGGAAGGTGTGTGCCAGATGGCTCAATGCCCGACTACCTGCACTCTAAAGGAGTCTCTGCAGGGCCTGGAGGTGGAAGGCGTGGTCCTGGCTCTAGACACAGCACAGGCCCTACCCTCCCTTCTCCAGGGGAAGACTCAGGATCTCTGCAGAGACCCAGTGCAGTCCTGGCCAAAAGAACTCTAGAACTGTCTTCTGGAGGTTGGCCAGGAAACTCGGGGGCAGGTCCAGGAAGTTGAGCCAGTGCCAGAGCATGGACAGGATGAACTGGTTGATGTCCAGTACCCTCCTCTGAAGGGAGAGGCACCGCTGCAGTCCTGTCCATCTCCGCAGCCACTCTACAACCCTGCCCTCCAAATCATGCCTGTTCTCATCTGGGGAGGGATGGGTGGCAGAAAGGTAGACGCCGAGGTAGAGCAGTGGACCTGCACTCCACCGGATGAGTGGACGCATGGGTAGGAGGGAGCTCGCTGGCCACCCAGCCCCTACCATCAGGCCAGAGCTCTTGACCCAGTTGACCCAGGGAGAGGAGGCTGCCAAGTAGATGGCCAGGCAAGCCTCCAACTGCACCAGGTCTCCTGAGTCCTGGACCACGAGAAGCACGTCGTTGACATACGCTGACAGGACCAGCCTCAGCTCTGGCTCACAGAGTAGCAACACTGTCAACTTCTGGTGGAGGAGACAGAGGAAGGGCTCCATGGCACTCCTCGCCCAAAGCTGACTTGTTCAGCCAGGGTCCAGTTGAGCCTGACCAGGCACTCTGCAGAGGCATACAGCACCTGAAGAAAACCAACAACTTGGGGCCTGAAGCCAAATGCCTGCAGGGCGCCCAGAAGATACCCGTAGTCCATCCTGTCAAATGCCTTCTCCTGGTCTAGGGCCAGGAGGGCGAACAACAGACCATCACTACACCCAATCTCCAAGAGATCCCGGACCAGACAGAGGTTGTTAAAGATGGAGTGGACCGGGACAGTGTAGGTCTGGTCAGGATGGACCACATTCTGCAGCACAGACCCCAGCCACAGTGAGATGGCTTTGGCAATGATTTTGTAGTCCATGCTGCAGAACAAGACAGGACGCCAATTCTGAAGGTCACGGATGTCCCCCTTCTTGGACAGCAGGGCCAGTACAGCCCGCCGGCAAGAAAGGGGGAGCACTCCCCTCCCCTTCAACTTGGCCCAGATGATGGTGAGGTCTGGGCCAAGGATGTTTCAGAACACATGGTAGAACTCCACAGTTAGCCCGTTCATGCCCGGGGATTTGTTGGTGGGCATGAGATGGAGGGCTTCCTAGAACTCGGCTAGAGTGAGAGGTAGCTCTAGCCAGTCCTGATTGCCCTCACTGACTATGGGAAGTTCGTTCCAGAGCACCTTGCAGGCAGCAGCTTCTGTCGGATCCAGGGAGAAGAGGCTGGAGTAGAAGACCCTTGCCCTTCTGCGCATCTCCTCAAGATCCCTGAGGGGACACCATCCTCGGTGAGGAGGCAGGTGACATATTTCTTAGCCCCCTTCCATTTCTGCAGGGCATAGAAAAAGCAGGAGCCACAATCGGATGTGGGATCGAACAAAGGCAGGAACACCGGTGGCCTCTGTCGGGCCATGCAACAATCCGTGACTAATTCCAAAAGCCATGAGGGAGTCACAGAAGATGCAGGCCTTCTGGTAGGCCGCAGCGTCCTGCTTCCTGGTCCCTTTGCCCTCCTTCAGTATGGCCCTCATGATCTAGAGGATGAGATGGAAGTCCCCCCAGCACTGCAGGGCAAGCCACACCTGATTTCTGGCCCCATGAGTGTCAGCCAGGAACGTGCCCAGCTCCGCCCACAGCACCAGAAGGTATAGGGCAGAATGCTCGAGGCCATCCTCCAGTCAAGTCCTCATGGCAGACCCGCAGCCAGTAGAGACAGACAGACAGTGCACAGAGCCCTGTTGCGGTGCTGATGTCATGGGCACCACACTGCCTGGCTCGGCCTTTGGCCCGAGGGACGGTGGCAACGGAGGGAAGACAGCAGCCCCAGGCAGAAGCAGGGGTACAAATATTGCCCCCGGGGGGGTAGACAGGTGAAAGAGGGAAAGACACAACCCTGGGAGTGGTGACAAAAGGGGACGGGGCTGAGGAGGGGTCTGGGGCAGTATTAGGGAGAGGAGTGGGGGGGCGCATCAGGATGGTGGTGGGAACAGAGACGGGGGCAGCGCCCCAGTTACCAAGCCACCAAAGTGCGGCTCCCCTTGACCGGGCACAGGGATCATGGGCAGGGAATTGGGGGGGGGGTGGCAGATCCCCGCTAATGCTGGGCAAAGGTGACAGACAGCATTCAGTGTCCATAGCCTCAGCATCAGAGAAGGGGGAACATGGGTCAGGGCAATTGGGAAGGGAAGGGGGAGCTGTCTCACCAGGGATGGATCCTTGGGGCCTGGCTGCTTGGTGGTGGCTATTGCCTTGTGGGGCTTGGCAGCTGGAGTCGGGGTACTGAGCACAGCCAAGCAGGTGGAAACACCTGGGGGCAGGGACAGAGGGATAGGACAGGGGGGAGAGAGGAGGGAGAGGATGGAGTGGCATAAGGAGGTTGCCCCTCAGGTCGAGGCCTGCTGGCTGAGGGTTGTCCTCCCCTGGAGCAACAAGGGTCAGACCCAGGGCCTCAATCTCTGTGAAGATGGAGTCTAGGTTCCCTCCCACCCCAGCAGAAGCTACCTCGCCGGACACCAGAGCAGGAACTGCCTCAGTGCTGGCAGCAGATGCAGATGGCATGGCAGGGATGGGAGGTGCAGGGACAGCTCCATCCACAGCCTCCCCAAGGAAAGGATCTAACAGGGCCTCCAATGGGGGTTGGTAGTGCTCCCCTGTGTTGCTGTGTCCGGCTCCTCAGTCCTTGTCAGGGAGCGTGGCAGAAGGCCTAACATTGATATCAGTGTTATCCTCTTGCAGTGTCTTTTGGGGGGCTTCCTTCCTGTCTGAGGTGGTGGGGAGGGTTTGGGGCCTTCTTGCGCTTGCACACTCCCCTTTTTGTGGAGTCTAACTGGACCCCTATAAATTTGAGGGTCTCTGATGGAGTTGTGATTGATTTTTCAGGAAAGCCCTCTGGCCAAAGCGGTTTGGGGAGGGAGGGAAAGTCCAGGTAATGGGGGGAAATTGTGTGCCTGGGTGAAGAAACAGTCCTTGCTTCTGTACCAGTCCCAGGTAATTTATGGATGTGACAGGCTGCTCCCCAAATCCAGTCTGGTGTGCTGCTATGACCACTTGAACCCCGCTCCTGAACCCCAATTCAACCCGCTCTGCTGGGTGACCACTCACTCCTGAGTCAGTCCACACCAGCCACCAGCGTGTAATTGGTCCCAGGCAGTGGGTGTAAATCCACTAGCCACACAGGCGTTGGTCCCCAAGCAAGCACACCCAGCCCCAGACACTACCCTGGGAGCCACTGCCTTACAGGGATTGGGACCCACTCCCAATTACCTTAGTCTCAAATCCGTCCACTTAACAAAGAGGTGGATTGTGCCCAGTATTCCACATCCACACCCTCCAAAGACCACACAGCTTTAAGTAAAACAACTACTAGTTTATTGATCAGAGTTTGATTTGAAGTGAGAACATGGCCAGTCAAGGCCGAATCATACTATAAATGAGTCAGGAGTGACCATTATCAAATAAAAGGTATAAACCGCATGCTACTATAACATCTCTACCTAAACTGACCTCAGAGTCCAAGATTATGCGCATGGTGTTTGGTTGTTTGATGTTTTACAGCCATTCTCTGCCTGTTCTCAGGCAGGGCCCCAATCTTGCTTGAAGTTGGTTGCAAGGTGGTGTCTTCACCGGCCAAAAGCCTGCAGCTTCTCCTCTCACAGTCTCTATGTCTTTGTTTTAACAAACTGCTGACAGCCCCTACCCTCACTGTCCTGTTGTGTGATTCTCTTCACTTCTACCTGAGCCAGGGAGGGCGTTAGCATCCCCTTTGACATGTAAATCTCCAGCCTCTGTGCTAGAGAGAGTCCTGAGAGTCTGAACCCTGTATCATGCTTCACATCTGTACATACATGTTGCTGTAGGAAACATGGCACCATGGCAGCCACGTGGAACACATTCTGAGCATTCACAAAGGAACCTGGTATAGCGTAATTGGCATCAATTAACACAATTACACTGCAAAACTGAACAGAAAGATTATACAGGTCATGCCCGAGGGCTGCACGGATGTGCATCCCCTCACAATGGAGCAAGCTGCAAACCTGGGGTGTAACTGGGGCCTCCTGGGATAACCTCCTGGACGTGCAAATATCAGGGCAAGCTGCAAAACCAGGAGCCAAACTCCCCAAACACTGATGGGTGATGCTTAAACCAGTCTCCCTAGCAGTCACAACCAGGCTTCTGGTTCCCCACACCGGGTACCAAGAGTCTGCCCAAAATAGAAACAGCTCCCTTTATTGCACTCCAGCTCCTCTGGCTCCCACCTAGCTGCACGGTCCCTTAAAGATATAGGTTCTCCTGACCCCAAAGGGCCAGCCACATCACACAGAACAATATAGGTTTGGATCTTACCAAAAATACCACATCAATAGCCTTGCTGTGTGGAGTTCTTTCCAATCAAAATGGAGTTGAGTGAGTCACATGTTCAAGTCCTAGTGGCTCAACAGGTTTCTCCTTAGGCCCATTGTACCTGGAAGCTTTCTTAATGGGTCATTAAGGAAACAATGGCTATAGACATCAACTGGTGAGTCTCCTGGAATCACACAGGTTGAAACATAGATATAACCAGTGGTTAAAGTATAATTTGACGGACCCCAGAACCCTCCTAATCTCCAGGCCCCCTTCATGCATGTTCAGGCCCCAGCCCAGATAGGCATTTGCAACCACTTCTCAGTACCACATGCATCGGTTATTGCTCCATAAAAATATTTATAATTTTATACAGCATTTATGTCTATAGCAATTATTGTCACAAACTAGCAAACACTGCATAACACAAGACCATCAGATCACCCCCTCCCCTGCCTCATTAACTCAAGTATGATGATGAAAGCTCATACAATAAATAAATGTGTTAGTCTTTAAAAGTGCCACAGGACTCCTGGTTTGTTTTGCTGAACTAGACTAACATGGCTACCCCTTTGGAACTTATCTACCATATGGTTTCCACTGGTCTTATCCCTGGTGGGAACTTTCCTAAAAAATGCTAACATACATAAGGCTATAATGAAGACTTCACCAATATATGACTTCTGTAGCATTGCCAATAGCTTGGGTGCTGGTTGAAGTACTTGGAAATATGTTACATAGACAGAAAAGGGAAGATGGCATTAAAATCACCACGACCCAGCCCCCACCAAGTCTCCTTGTCCCCATGCCTCCTTCACCCCTCCCCAGGCCTCTAACTCCATCCATCCCTCTTCAGCCCCCCATCCCGACCCCTTGCTCAATCGACTCGTGAGTCCGGATTCCTCCATTCCTAACCCCGGTCTCTGCGTTCCCCCCTTACCTTAGCCCCTGATACAAAGGCCCGGGGCTGCGGAGCACGGCAGCTGGCAGAGTGGTCGGATCAGGCCATGCTGCCGGCCGCCACCGCTGCATGCTGGCCCCTCGGGCCTGATCCTGCCCCTCTGCCGCCACCGCTCACCACCACCACAGGCAGGCAGCATGGCCGGATCAGGCCTGGGGCCCCTTCCCGGCTCCTCTGCCACCCCGCAGCCCCTTTCCTGGCTCCTCTGCCCCTTTCCCGGCTCCTCTGTCCCCCTCCCCCACAGTCCCTTCCCAGCCCTTACCTGGCTGGAGGTCCGGAGCTGCAGGGGTTGCCTGCAGAGCCGCTCCTAGGCCAGACAGCTCCTGCCCTGGGAACACTCAGTCTAAGCATACTCAGGGCGGGAGATTTGAAGCTCCCCAGCCTGGCTGCAGCAGACAGGATGGAACAAGCATTCCGCCCGAGACTGCAGCTTTGTTGGGGCCCCTGGGCGGAACGCACTGTTCTGCCTGGGTTTTCTATTTTTAGGGGCCCCGGAATGCTAGCCCCTAAAAATTGTGGGCCCCGGAATGGCATTCCGGTGCGTTCCCCCTTTCTTTAGCCACTGGATCTAACAAACATATTCTAACTTCTAATACAGGTGCAGTCCCTACATATAAACCATATACTCATTCCCAACAAATTACAACCTTTCTTTTGGGACCAAACATGGCATAGTTCCTATGGATTATTGCCATTATGAAATATTAATAAGAAATAGTATCATAAATGGTCCCCTAAATCTGGACAGCATGACATGGGGGCAGGGAAGTAAGCAGGCAGTGGCTAGGGGATGGGGTAGGGGTGGCAACAGTGATGGCGGTGCTTGTGGTGGGGTGGGGAGTAGATGCCATTGGGGGGAGGGATCCACACTACTCTCCACCTCTCCCCACAGCAGCAACAGTAATTGCCCCACCACCAGAAAAGCAGAGATTACACAGTCATTCTGAGTCCAAAGCAAGCCACACCTCCAGTGCTCCTGGTATTTCTCAAGCTCTCCCCCAGCAGTAGTAACAGCAGTAGCAGGAAAGGAAGGTTACTCACCTTGGCTGCGTCTACACTAGTAAATTAAGTCGACTTAAGCTTGCTTAAGTCGACTTAATTTACCCTGCGCCTACACTACAGTTTCCTTAAGTCGATTTAAGCAGCTTGCTTAAGTCGACTTAAGGAAAATAAAGTGGACTGAATGAAAATTAAGTCAACTTTATTAAACCACCTTTTCATTAGACTTAAGGCTTAATTCGACTTTTTAAAGTCGAATTAAGCCAGTGTAGCCCTAAGTTGATTTAGGGCTACCCCCAGGACTACACCAATGCCCTCCCTGCTGGGGGGGGGCACAGGGGGAGCCTGGCATGCCCCCCAAAGGGCAGGGCAGAGCCCTGTATGATGCTGTCTGGATTTAGGGAAGCATTTATTATACTATTTTCTATTCATATATCATAAATGCTATAATCCATAGGAACTGTCATGTTTGGTATCAATAGAAAGGTAGTAATTTGCTGGGAATGATTATATAGTTTATGTCTAGGAATTCTATTTCGATTAGAAGTTAGTTTAGTTAGGAATTTGGTGTTATATCTATACTTTAACTTATGTGATTTTATTGAAATGCCTGAGACAGGCGTCTGTGTAAAACCATTGTGTCCTTAATGTTAAGGAATGTGCCAGCTACAATGGGCCCAGGGAGTAACCTGATGAGCCATTAAGGACACAATGGTTGTATTCCTTATGTCCTTAATGGCTTGTTGCAGCTAGGCAGGGAGGGTTTTGAGTGTGGTGTTTGGAGGTGGAGCTGGGAGTGGAGTTTGTGTGTGGAGGAGAACAGAGAGAAGGAGAGTGGAGGAGAGCTGAGCTGGACGAAGCTGACCAGTAGCTCTTACTGCCAGCACCTGGGAGGTATAGGCAGTCAGATCAAGCTCACCCAGATGGGTCTTAGGGCCCCAGGCCAAAAGGCCTGTGGGATAAAGAGCCCAACCCCAGGGTAGGAAGGACCGGGGATCTGTAATGCTGGGAGTTTGGAGGTAGAAAAGCCGTGCCTCAGCTGGCTGCCACAATGTGAAGCGCAGGGCTCACAGCGACTGAACGCACCCCATTTGTCACACAAGATATAAGAAAGGGATGCCAGCACAGGCATCTTTGTCCAGCCTAGGGGATAACAAACTTCCGGTGTTAGCTGAGCCAGTTCACTGTAATGAGCATACATGTCCTAGAGTACCTGTAGCTCCTAATGAGCACTAGCACCATGCTTTCCTTACAATAAACTTGGCTAAGTGCCTTTGCCACCTAACCAAGTCGGTGGTTACTCCTGAGCAATGCTAATGAGGTCTGTTGATTCATCTCTAGCTGCAGAAGCTGAGATGGTATATAGAGGGAAACTCACACCGGCACACATGCCCAGACTGACAACATATGCAAACACATATGTACATTTTGTCCCAGTGGCATAACACGTACTAAGTTACTGGAGAATTTCAGCATCAAGAGGGTTCGCCTTTTCAGAAAAGATTCTAGTGGTGTGGTCCTGCTCCCCAAAAAATCAACCATAGGAGCAGAAAGGATGAGCAGAAGGATACCATACATTAGCGCATACAAAGTACAAAGCCTAACACACTCTGCACACACACAACTGCAACCACAATGTAAGTAGCTTTCAAACCATGGCTCTAAGGAACCATTTTTCATATTCTTAACATTAGGCATTGTAATGAGCCCTAGAGTACCACCTGGACTGTGGAACCCTTGTGCCCCCTTTAACAATGCTGCCCAGGCTGTCTCAAAGACCTTGTCTACACTTAAAAATGTTGAGCTAAAAAATAAGGAGCACTTCCATTACCAAAAGGGCAGTGTGAGGAGCTGAGAGCCTGTGGGCTGCTCCCTCACTCTCCAGGTCCAGCCTGGAGAAGCTGCCAGAGACTTCTCCCCTTCACTTTCCCTTCCAGGAGCCAGGGGAAGCACTATGGAATTTCTTCATTCTCCTCTCTCCTGCAGAATGGACAGCCATGTCAATTCACAGCTCAGCCGTGTAATTGACAAGGCTGCCTGGGTGGGGAGCAGGCAGAGAAGGACCTGGACCTCTAGCCCCAGCTTCCAGCCAAAAGCAAAGACCAGCTGCCTCTGCTTCTTGCCCCACCCCCTGCCAGGAGAAGGAACCAGCTGCCCAGGTTTGCAGCAACCCAGACTTCTTCTCACCCCACCACTTAGGACTTAGCAAATGAAATTGACAAGAATGACAGCCCCATTGCCAATGTAAGTGGACACAGTGTCTACATTGACACTATCTCCCTAACTACGCCAACAAAAGCCTTACACTTCTCATTGACAGGCAGTTTTGTTGATGGGGGCTGATTGCAGTTTATAAGCCACTCTGTTTTATCAACCAAAGCAAAACTCTTTAGTGTAGGCCAGGCCATGAACAGCTATGCTAGTGAACAGCAAAACCATCAGATTTTGTTCATTCAGCCATCAGTTTGCAGAGGCACACCCAGCTAAGCTTCATGAAGACACACAAACTGTTTATAGGAAACACCAGTAAATTCCCACAGCTCCAGCCTTGCACCCAGAAATGTGCATCTTACACTGCTTGAGATCTTTTTTATCAATAGAAGCTCATTAATTAGTTCCCCACTTCATCAAAGGGCACCAGACATGCCCCACCCTCTATAAGCTCATCAGATGCCCCAAGCACTTCAGACAAACCCCTGGTTTACATTAAACATCAAAGTAAACTCATTAACTAGACAGAGAGAGATTTTAAGTGATTATATGGTAGGCATAATGGTCAGAGCTTGTTACTTAAAACATAAACACACATTATAAATCCTAAACTTTATCAGGTTAAGCAAGATTTGAATCAAGGTGCGGGAGGAAAAGGAAGGTGGTGATGTTGCTGTCCCTTATTTATACTCTCTTCCAGGTGCAGAAAACATCCTTGCAGTGGGCTTTGTCTTTCATGTGAATAGTAAATCTAATTTACAGCTCACCAGCTGATGAATGGCCAGTGACAGTTCCTTAACAGCTGGTTGCTTCTGGAAAGCTAGTCTATAGATTTTTCCCAGATGGGATGCAGTATGTCCCAGGCACCATGGCACCCAGGCAATCATGTTCAACCCTGTAGGAATTTAAGGCTCTGGTTTTGATTTATAAACCTCTAACTAAAATGGATCTTTTCTACTTGAGAGCCCATCTTCAGAGCCTAAGTCACTTGGGCACTCAAACATTTTTCCCTATACTAACATAATTTTATTGCAGACTTTAATGACTTCCAATCACTTCTCCATTCTGCCAGAGGAACTGATTATTTCACATGTTCTTGTTGCTAGGGTTCAGGATACAAATCATAGGGATTTATGACATCATCCCATTTCCAAATGGCACAAACTATGGGGAAAAAGGAATGCAATCAAACCAAAACCTATGAACAGAGGAAAAGAAGCCAACTGCGTCTGAGGAGAGATTCGAACTCCTCATCTCTGTGCTTGCATGAACACTAACCACTACAAAGCTGTTCCTAACTTCACCAATTCAAGACAGCTCACCTGTACTAGCATTAGGATGCCATAAAAATTTGTTGTGCACCTCCTCAAGCACCTACTTGCCATGCATCCCATCATTCCCAGCTACTACATCTTCCACTGCCCCAACAAGCCTCACACTCACTGAATTGAACACTTGGCATCATATTCACTATTAGCACAGCAATGTTATTTGCACAATTACAGCAAATAAATGGTGTAGTAGCCTAGATATTATGGTGAGATGCCAATAGGTAGGTATAGTTGCTGTTAGATATCATTAAGGTACAAGGCAGGGGTGTCCAATCTTTTTCCATGAGGGACCACATTTCAAATCTTTCCTCACTCGGGGGGCCAGTGAGCAAATTTTGGATAGATAAGGCAGGAGCAGTAAGGCAGAGCATGGGGAATGTAGGAAGCGCAGGGGGTAGCAAAGCAGAGTGTGGGGAACAGGGACAAGGTAGTGATGGTGTGGAGTGGTGGGGAAGCCTGATAGGACAGGGGTTGGGTGGCAGGGAGCAATGCTGCTGGGTGTTGGGACCTGGTTCCTTTCCCCCCAACCTCACTGGCTCCCAATCCCCCTGGCCCTGCACTGGGTCAGCTCCCCAAAACCTTCCCCCCTGCACTGGGTCAGCTCCCCAAAACCTTCCCCCCTGCACTGGGTCAGCTCCCCAAAACCTTCCCCCCTGCACTGGGTCAGCTCCCCAAAACTTTCCCCACATGCTGGCTTCCTTGCCCTGAGCCAGTCCCTGCCCCATGCTGCCCTCCCCCTCCTTCCTCAGCCCCTATCTTGGGCCCCCATCATCCTCCTTCCCTTCCTCGGCCTGACGGCCCCACACCTCCACCCAGCCCCACACCAACCCCCAGTCCCAAGCCACCCCCAAGTCCTTTCCCAGCCCCACACTGCACTTCTCCCAGTCCTGATCCCATCCCCAGGCCACACCCAGGGCCCCGTGCTGGCCTCCATCACCCTGCGCCGCTTCAGCAGCACCTTCTCTGCCCACAGCGCCACTCCCCCACCTTGATCCAGGTCCCATGCCATTCCCCCAGCCCAAGTCCCCCTGTTTCCGAGACCTGCACCCCATCCCTACACTACCCCGCAGCCAGATCCCAGGGTTGCACTACCCCTCCCTGCAGCCCTGCGCTGCCTCCCAGGGCCCAATCCCAGCCCCCACGGCCGCCCCACGCCACCTCCCTGGACCAATCCCAGCCACAGCGGGCCCAATCCTGACCCCCGCCGCCCCCCCCCCCCCCCCAAGCTGCACGCCACCTCCCCAGGCCCGATCCCAACCCTGCTGCCCCGTGCTGCCTCCCGGGGCCCAATCCTAGCCCCAGCCACCCTGCACCACCTTCCCAGCTCCTTTCCCACCCACGCCCAGGCCCGGCCTTAGACGGTTGGCACTCTAGGCAAATTTATTCTTGGTGGCCCTGTCCCCCTTCAATTCACATCTACTTTCGCCTCCCTCCCCGCTCCTCTGCACCCCCGGCCCCTTCCCTGATCCTTTGTTCCCCCCGGCCCTTTCCCCGTTCCTCTGTCCCCCCCACCCCCATGGCCCCTTCCTCAATCCTCTGCCCCCCTGCGGCTCCTTCCCTGCCCAACTGCCAGCTCCCCAAACCCTCGCGGCCCCTTCCCCGATCCTCTGGCTCCCCCACAACCCCTTCCCCGCCCAACTGCCAGCTCCACAAACCCCCGCAGCCCCATCCCCACTCCTCTTCTCCCTCCCCCCCGCGGCCCCTTCCTACCTCCTCTTGGCCCCCAGGCCTCCCTTACCTGGCCTGAGGCCAGAGCTACAGGTGTGGCCAGACCAGACTGGGAGCCGCTCCTCGGTCAGGCCACTTTTGCCCTGAGCACGCTCTGTCTGAGCATGCTCAGGGTGGTAGATTTGAAAAGTTAAAGTCCCCAGCCTGTCCCCAGCTCCCAGGTGTCCCGCAGGCTGGATTACAGCCCCTGGCGGGCCAGATTCTGGCCCACAGGCCATAGGTTGGACAAGCCTGGTACAAGGCTAAAGAAGGCAGACAATCTCTGATTACACAAGAGACACTGGGTTTGGAACAGTACATGTATACGAGAGATAACATGGCACTGGAAAATTGTGCATGACTCTTTCTTTCCGCCCTGAATCTTTCAGCAAGGTAACACCACCAAGCCCACTGCAGCACACAGAGCTCCTTCTGAATGAAAAACATCCAGAGCTCACTTTGTCTTTGGCTCTCTGCCACACACATGCCAATCCTACACCACTGACAACTGGAGTGTAAGCATGCTAATGTCCGCAGGGCAGCAAAACTGTAAGGCCTAAAAGCAGAGGTTTTAAAAATCAGTTCCTTTTCCCCAATCCAAAATGGAGGTTGGGGGAGAGCTGAGGAATGGGTTTCTTCATCTACTGTTTTCCTATAGGTATAGCTGAACATCTCATTGTTTATATGGGTTCTCTATATGAGATACATACATAGCAGCAATGTAATCCCCAATATGGCTTACCAAATACCAGTGTAGTCCCAGATCTCCACACTGTTCCTAACTAGTTAGTATAACACAGTGGTTCTCAGACTGTGGCCAGTGGGCTACAATCAACAATAAAAAAGACTTTAGGCCTAAAGCACTATCCAACATGGGTGGTGGGGGGTGGGGGAGAATCTCTATTTCTGGGTGTCTAACCTGAGTGGCCAGATTTTTAGAAAGAGCTGTGAGTATCTCGCCACTGGAAGTCAGACCTCCACCTCTTTCAATTGTCCAAACTTGGGCCCCCAAACTCAGTGATCACCTTTGAAAGTTTAGACCTTGGTCTTCATAATAGGCTCAATACATTAATATAGGCCCAGTCATGCAGACAGCCCGATGCACTGTACACTCAATCAGTCCACAGGGGTTTAAGGGTTGTTTTTCCCACTGACACTGAGTTACACCTTAAATCTTTTGGGAGTTGAAGGATGAAAAGAGCCCTGAAAATATGTTGACAGATTACCGAACAACAGACAAGAGAAATATTAATGGATATACTTCACCAAGGAGTAATGGGTTCTCTACTGCTGCCCGCAATGAGATGGGCCCAGAGTAATTCCACTGAAATCTGGATTACACTTGTTTTAGGGATCAAAGTTTAGCCCCTTGTGTTAATATTCAATGTTTACAAGGCACCGATCCCTTTAAGGGTGGCAGTGTTACCTTGTTGTCCTCAGGAGTGAAGAGGATGCGGAAGGTAGATGCCATGCCCGGTGCTACTTTGTGACCCACATTGTTGGAACTGATAACTTTGAAGTAAGGAGAACTCTCCAGGATGACTTTCACCAACCGTGGAATCTGTAGGAGACACACAAAATAAAAGTTCATGCAATCCACATGGAAGGACAAAAAGAAAGAAATCTTTCGGGCCATCAAATAGGTATATCGATCCTTTGTAAAGCACTTTGTGATCTAAAGATGGAAAGTGCTATTTAAAAGCTAAGCACAATTAGTTTTTGGAGGAGAAAGGGAGAGACATTAAACGTTTTGATGTGTTGCATTTGAGTTGGCAGTGAGCCATCTATTCTGTTCTGTGTAGGCTCTCAGGCTGTGCTCAACATCTAGTATCTAAGCGCCTTCCAGCAGTGCATTAAACAAGATGATTAACATCTGTCATATGTTGTTTGTTATCTCATCCTCTCTCCAGGGGGTGAAGTACGTACGGTGGAGTATTTTCCTTTGGCAGGATGTTTTTATCAGCTGGGCAAGGAAAGAGGAGACATAGATCAAGGACCCACAGCATACACATAAATAACTGCAGCTATGAGAATGAAAGAGTTTCATCTATGGATGAGGAACAGAGCCTAGGGAGAGGGAAGGGAGCAAGAGAGTCTTGGGAAAGTACTGACTGATATCCAAACAGAGGGAGGAAGAAGCACCCAAGAGCTGACAAAGGGACTGCTGAAGAGAATCAGGGGAGAAGAATCACCAAAGCCCATGGAGAGGGCAGCCAGAAGCGGAGTTACCAGTTGCCCAAAGAAAGTTTGTCTACTTGGCTTCCCTTGGGGCATGCCCATCTGGTAACTCTGTTCTTTAGGGGGAATGTTATCTTAGCACACTTCCTGCTAAAAGATATGTTCTTGTCATTCATTTGGATTTCAGTTTCATTATTAAAAATTAGCATGATTCTTCCAGAACATTCTGCTGGTTGGCATGAGTTCATAGTCAGATAGCTCAGTGAAGCCAGATTCCCAAGTAGCTTGCTACTATACAGGAATCCTTGCAGGGATTTTGCAATGGGAGAGCTGCCCTTCATGATACTGAAAGCAAATAGAAAACAGGGTTTTACTGCTATCAGAGAAGCAAACCTACAGCATAAAATTTATTCAAATTCCAAAGGGGTAGCCGTGTTAGTCTATTGTAGAAAGACAACAGAGTCTTGTGGCACTTTTAAAGACTAACAGATTTATTAATCGCATGAGCTTTCAAATTCAGGCTTATGAATCATAGCAGTAACTAGCCACCGACAGTCACCACCACTATAAAGGCAGATGATCCTGAATCCTTAGCCTCAATTATACTTTGTGGAAGTGAGTTCCAAAGGCTAACTGTAAGCTGTGCACAAAAGATCATTACTCCACGTCCACATTGGACTTTCAATAAGTCGACTTAAGAAATTCCTTAAGTCAACTTAATGAAAACTTAAGTCGACTTAACTTCCACTCTTTAGGTCAACTTAAGCCTTAAGTCATGGGTGTCAAACTCCTGGTCCGCGGGCCACATCCGGCCCATGGGCTGGTCTGATCTGGCCTGCAAGCTCCTGCCGCCCCAAGGGGTGACTCTCCCGGTCCCGTGCTGCCCAGCTGCCTTCAGCAGCAAGCTGAAGGCAAGGGGTGGGCGGGAGCAGAAAGCTCAGCAGAGAGTTCAGTGTCTGGGCTGGTCCAGCCCTGCCCCGGAGGCGGAGCTACCAGATCAGGAGAGGAGCGGGGAGCCTGGCCTCTGGGCCGCCGCCCTCCCCCCCCCCCCCGCCAATGGCCGATTGGCCTCTTCTCAGGGTCATCCCTGTGGAGGCAGAAAGCAAAGAATGCAGCAACCATTTGCAGCCCTGCAATCTTCGCCCCCTCCCTCCGCAGGGATGCCACTGAGGAGGGGCCAATCGGCCACTGGGGGGGTGGGGGGGGCCGGCCCAGAGGTCAGGCTCCCTGCTCCTCCCGTGCGCTGGCAGCTCCACCTCCAAGGCATGGCGGACCAGCCCAGACACTGAGCTCTCTGCTCCCGCCTGCCCCTTACCTTCAGCTTGCTGCCGAAGGTAGCCGGACCTAGACAGTCACCGTCCCCAGGAATGTCCCTGTGCCCCTGTTCCCTGAGAGGTGGGTGGGGGGTGAAGAGTGTGGCATCCACCCTCACTGCCCACTGGGGTGGGGCAAGAGCAGAAAGCCTAGCCTCTGGGCCAGCTTGCCCGCCCTGCTGCCCCACAGTGGCCGATTTTCCCAAGCTCCTCACACAGGCCTCAAGTCACTGGGTAGGGAGGGAGCGGGGAGTCCAGCCTTTGGGCTGGCTCACCCCACCCTCCCACATGCTGAATGGCCCAGCCCCCCCGCCATCTGGACTGCCCTGGAACTCGCTGGGCTCAACAACCACAGGCATACCATCTCACCTTGTGTGTATGTGGCCCAGGGCAGGAATAGATATGTGCAGCAGCACAGATAGTTTCTTTCAGCCCCTTTGAGTCAGGTAAGGAGGGGGTCGGGGATCTGACCCAATGGCAGGTTGGGGAAGGGAAGCCCTTGGGGTTAGGGAAGGGGGAGACAAGCCCTTGTAGCATAGGGCTGGAGAAGGGGAAGGCAAGCCTGCACCATGACATGCGCGGCCGGGGAAGAGGGCAGGGAGCCCCCGCCGTGCTGTGCCCGCTGGGGAATGGGAAGGTAAGCCTGCAAGGTTGGAGCAGGGAAAGTGGAGCCTGCACTGTGCCATGCCGGGTGTTAAAGTAAGGGGAAACGCACCAGAACGCAGTTCCAGGGCCCCCAAATTTGAGGGGCCAGAGTTCCGGGGCCCCTAAAAATAGAAATATCCAGTGGAACGCATGTTCTGCTCTGCCCTGGCTGCTGGTAGGTCCTAGGCCCTACCAGTGTTAATCACAATACTTATTGTGTTATGCAGTGTTTGCTAGTTTGTGACAATAATTGCTATAGACATAAACATATAAAATTATAAATATTTTTATGGAGTGGTAACCAATGCATGTGGTACTGAGAAGTGGTTGCAAATACCTACTTGGGCTGGGGTCCACACATGCATGAAGGGGGCCCAGAGATTAGGAGGGTTCGGGGGCCTGTCAAATTATACTTTAGCCACATGCGGGGCCGGGGAAGGGGTCAGGGAGGCCCTGTAGTGCAGTGCCTGCTGGGGGAAGGGAAGGGAAGCCTCTGGGGTTTGGGCAGGGAAAGTAGAGCCTGCACTGTAGCATGCATGGCCAGGGAAGGGGTCAGAGGGTCCCCCACCATACAGTGTCAGCTGGGGAAGGGGAAGAAAAACCCTTGTAGCATAGGGCTGGGGAAGGGAATCCAAGCCCATGGGGCATAGAGCTAGGGAATGGGTCTGGGAGCCAGCGAGGTGTGGGGGAAAGGAAATAGCGGGGGTCCTACCACCCTGCCGCATTCCTCCCTTATTTACCTCTCCCTTGCCACCACTACCCTGCTCCCCTTGCCACCATCTCTTGCCCCCCATAGCTCCACACTCTCCCCACTTTCCCCTGCCACCCCAGAGGCCCATCCCTGCCCTGCTATGCCTCATTGTCTCCTGTACACAGACACTTTCTGAAAAGAAATATAGGAATCTTTTCAAATTTTCACAATATGTGGTTTAACTAACAAGCAAAAATTTGTTGTGTTTTGTTAAGGCAAGGGGATGCCAAGTGTCAGGGTGCAGCAGTACACAGAATTAATGTTACTAAAGCACTGTTTTCTAAGTTTATTTTAAATATAGATTTAATTTGATTGGAATATTCATTCTGAAGAGTTTGTAGCCTGTGTTGTTGTTATGCGATATATTCAGCCCATGATCAGTTTTACTGTAATTAATGTAGCCTACGTTATCATTACAGATAATTAGTCAGAAGTGTGGATTCCAATTTTATTGGACACGCTTTGGCCCCTGTTAAGTGCCCTGCCCTCCAATGTGCAAATGAGTTTGACACCCCTGCCTTAAGTTGACTTAAGGCCAGTATGGATGGGGAGTAGCCCTTAAGTCGACTTTATTAAGTCGACTTAATGCCAGTGTGGATAGCTATGTCCAATCTTAAATCAACTTAATAAGATCAACTTAAAGGTAGCACCACTGTTAAGTTGACTTAATAAGGTCGACTTTATTTAGTCGATTTAAAGTCAACTTTAGTCGACAAAGTCGACAACTTTTCCTAGTGTAGACATACCCCTTTTTATCTGTTCTCTAATAAGAATGAATGCAGATAGACATTTTCTGCAGAACACACAATGAATGTCATTCTGATCACCCCCCAGGAAAAGCCAGAGGAACAGAAAGCAGATCCCCTTGCTGAAGAAGCAAGGGAGAGAGTGAATTGCTGACTGTGTGTGCTTGTGCTTGTGTCTTTTTTTCCCACAGGTGATTTCTGTGAATTGTCAGTTACTGTGTGAGTTGGGATTGTGATTGTGTGATTGTCTGGGGGGCTGTTTGTACCATTGTTCTCTGCTCAGCCCTGCTCAGCTCAATCAGCCTTGTGATCACCCTTCCCCTGTGTGCTTAACGAGGGGCAAGGGCTGACCCAGGCAGAGAAGGCCTTAAAAGCCAGTGGCTGAGCGACCAGGGGGAGCTTGCGAACAGGGACTGCAAACAGGGGAGTTTGCGAGGGAGTTGGTGGGAAGTTTGTGTTTTGTGTAGGTACTATGGTGAAGAGGACCCGCACCGCTTGTGCCAGCACTGCTACTGTCTCCTCCACCTGCGCCTGTATCCAGACAGACATACTGACCATGGATATCTCTACCCAGATCCTGGCGTGGACTTGCAAGGACTGTGGCCTGCATTTCCCACTCTCAGATGGTCAGGCTGGGGAGATCATTCAATGTGACAGGTGTCTCCTGGTGGAATCTCTCAGGAAGCAGGTGGGGGAGTTACAGGAGGAGGTGGCCAGGCTCAGGAGTATCCATGCCCTGGAGAAGTTCCTGGATAGCAT
>ML688488.1:507887-541589 GCA_007922175.1 Pelusios castaneus
CTTGCCCCCCCCCCCCCCCCAGACTGTTTTAACATAGTGGGCTGAACAGGAGTGAGCTGGACTAGACTGCATGGAGGTGATCAGAGGACTAGGCCCGGCCACGGATGCAAAGTGGGCTGGGGGGACCTAGTTGTACCCTGGAGGAGGTGGACTTAAGTGTCTTGGCCAGAGTGCTGAGGTCCCAGAAGAGGACTCGGGGAGGGGGGGGGGGGGGGATAGGGTCTGGCATGTGGAGAAGCAGAGCACAGGCTACCAGCAGGGGGACCACTTGAGCCTAATTCCCCAGTAACACCACCAGGAGGTGCCCTGCTGGTGAGTGGAGTGCTACAGGCTGGATGGTGGTTGTGCTCAGATCACAGGCAGGCCGGCATGTTGCACTCAAGCTGTGAGGTGCAGAGAAGCCCTGCTAGGAATGCTGCAAAGAGGAAATTAATGGCAGGAACTGAGCCTTCCAGTCACATGGGTTCATGTTGCTGTTCCCTGACCATGGCAGGACAGAAAAAGCCACAGAGCATGTGAAAGGTTGAAGGCTGCACTCCTTGGCACCACCTTAGAAACATGGCTCTGCATAGGAAGGACATCACCAGATTGGTTCTTCATCTGGCTAACTCCTTTGGAAAGGTTCCTCCATGAGAAGGAGTGAACCAAGAACCCCCCACAACCACAAGACTTCTATCGTCTCTGATTTGAGGCAAGGCCCCTCTCCTGTAACCAGGTGCTCGTGTGGGCCAAGCAGAGATTGAGCAAAGTTCTGGTGTGTGCATGAGTGTTCTCAGCAAGCAGGAAACTGTTCTTTCAGTTCATCACATTCCAAGCCTCAGACACCCTGCACTTCCAATCAAGGCACATGGCAACAAAAGGAACCAGAAAAGAGGACAGAATGAGCCTTGAAAAAGAAGAGGCAAGTCTTAAAAGACTTTAAAATGGGCACTTGGCAAAGTATCCAGTCCTACCTCAAGGAAGCAGGGAGCGGCTTACCATCACTCTATAAATAACACTTTTTCACTTGGTGCAGCAGCCACAGTCATGGATAGACCAAAAACAAAGCCTAAGAATGAGTTCCTTTTGGATTGCAGGAGGAAAGGCAGTTCATAGAATATTAGGACTGGAAGGGACCCCCATGAAGTCATCTAGTCTAACCCCCTGCTAAAATCAGGACTACTCCCATTAGATCATCCGAGCCAGGATTTTATCTAACTAGGCCTTAAAAGTTTCCAAAGATGGAGATTCCACCACATCTCTAGGTAACCCATTCCAGTGCTTCACTGCCCTCTCAGTGAGAAAGTTTTTCTTAATATCCAACCTAGCCCCCCCTGCACACCCTACCTGCAACTTGAAACCATTGCTCCTTGTTCTGTCCTCTATCACCATTGAGAATAACCTAGTTTAGCTCTCTCCTCTTTGGAGCATCCCTTCAAGTAGTTGAAGGCTGCTACCAAATCCCTCCTCAGTCTTCTCTTCTGCAAAGTAAATAAGCCTAGTTCCTTCAGTCTTTCCTCATAAGTCATAAAAACAACAGAGTCCTGTGGCACTTTTAAAGACTAACAGATTTATTTATCGCATGACCTTTCGTGGGAGAAAATCCCACTTCATCAGATGCTTTGAAGAAGGGAAATTTACAGAATGGGAGGAAATTAAATGCAGGGGAGTGTATGACATAGGATCAGGTCAGGCTGTAACAGCAAATCAAAATAGGTGTTAGGATTCAAACACTCAGGAACAGCAGATAGAGGAAGGTGAGGTCAAATCACAGATTATAATGAGAGAAAAATCCATAGTCCCTGTTTAACCCCAAGGCGACTGAGTCAAATTTGCATATAAATTCACCTTCTGCAGTTTCTCTTTGAAGCTGTGATTTGTTATTCATCTGTTTCAACACAGCTATTAGCAAGTCGTCAATGGAGTGAGCAGAGAGATTGAAGTGGATGCCCTTGAAGATTTCCATAGAGATTTCAACAATTTCCACAACACAATCAAACTTAGCCTGGAACACTCCAAACAAGAGATCCACTTTCTGGACACTACAGTGCAAATTAGCGATGGGCACATAAAGACCTCCCTATACCGCAAACCTACTGATCGGTATAGTTACCTACATCCCTCGAGCTTTCATCCTCGACACACCACACGATCCATTGTGTACAGTCAAGCCCTAAGATATAACTGCATTTGCTCTGACCCTTTAGACAGAGACAGACACCTTCAGGACCTCTACCAGGCATTCTTAAAACTACAGTACCCACCCGCAGAAGTGAAGAAACAAATTGACAGAGCCAGACGGGTACCCAGAAGTCAACTACTGCAGGAGAAGCCCATGAAAAACAACAAAAGAACGCCACTGGTCACCACCTACAACCCCCAAGCCAGACCTCTTCAACACATCATCAAAGATCTACAGCCTATTTTACAGGATGACCCCTCACTCTCTCAAGCCTTAGGAGACAGACCTCTCCTTGCTTTCAGACAGCCCCCTAACCTTAAAAGGATACTTACCAGCAACTACAGATCACAGAACAGAAACACTAAAGCAGGAACACAGCCCTGCAGCAGACCACGCTGCCAACTTTGCCCTCATATCTACACTGATGACACCATCACAGGGCCTAATCATGCCACCTACTCCATCAAGGGCTCGTTCACCTGCTCATCCACCAATGTGATTTATGCCATCATGTGCTGGAAATGCCCCTCTGCCTTATATATTGGACAGACAGGACAGTCTCTGCGCCAAAGAATCAATGGACACAAATCTGACATCAGAAATTGGAACACTGCAAAACCTGTAGGGGAACACTTCAATCTCCCTGCTCACTCCCTTGACGACTTGTTAATAGCTGTGTTGAAACAGATGAATAACAAATCACAGCTTCAAAGAGAGACTGCAGAACTCGAACTTATATGCAAATTTGACTCAGTTGTCTTGGGTTTAAACAGGGACTATGGATTTTTCTCGCATTACAACAAGTGATTTGACCTCCCCCTCCTCTATGTGCTGTTCTCCAGTGTTTTGAATCCTAACACCTATTTTGATTTGCTGTTACAGCCTGTCCTGATGCTATGTCATACACTCCCCTGCATTTAATTTCCTCCCACTCTGTAACTTTCCTATCTTCAAAGCGTCTGACGAAGTGAGATTTTCTCCCACGAAAGATCATGTGATAAATAAATCTGTTAGTCTTTAAAAGTGCCACAGGACTCTGTTGTCTTTCTACAATAGACTAACACGGCTACCCCTTTGCAATTTCTGATGTCATATTTGTGTGCATTTATTCTTTTGCGCAGAGACTGTCCTGTTTGTCCAATATATAAGGTAGAGGGGCATTTCCAGCACATGATGGCACGAATCACATTGGTGGATGAGCAGGTGAACGAGCCCTTGATGGAGTAGGTGGCTTGATTTGGTCCTGTGATGGTGTCTTCAGTGTAGATATGAGGGCAAAGTTGGCAGCGTGGTCTATTGCAGGGATATGTTCCTGCTTTAATGTTTCTGTTGTTTGATCTGTAGTTGCTGGTTAGTATCCGTTTAAGGTTGGGAAGCTGTCTGTAAGCAAGGAGAGTTCTGTCTCCCAAGGCTTGATAGAGTGAGGGATCATCTTGTAAAATAGGCTGCAGATCTTTGATGTGTTGAAGAGGTCTGACTTGGGGGTTGTAGGTGGTGACCAATGGTGTTCTGTTTTCTCACCAGCAACTACAGATCAAACAACAGAAATAGCTAATAGCTTTGTTGAAACAGCTTCAAAGAGAAACTGCAGAACTCAAATTTATATGCAAATTTGACTCAGTTGCCTTGGGATTAAAAAGAGACTACGGATTTTTCTCTCATTATAATAGGTGACTTGACCTCACCTTCCTCTCTGTGCTGTTCCCCAGTGTTTGAATCCTAACACATATTTTGATTAGGAATTACAGCCTGACTTGATCCTATGTCATACACTCCCCTGCATTTAACTTCCTCCCATTCTGTAAGTTTCCCATCTTCAAAGCGTCTGACAAAGTGGGATTTTCTCCCACAAAAGATCATGCGATAAATAAATCTGTTAGTCTTTAAAAGTGTCACAGGACTCTGTTTTTCTGCAATAGACTAACACGGCTACCCCTTTGGAACTCGTAAGTCATATGCCCCAGCCACCTAATCATTTTTGTTGCCCTCTGCTGGACTCTTTCTAATTTGTCCACATCCTTTCTGTACTTGGGAGCCCAAAACTGGACACACTATTCCAGATGTGGCCTCACCAGTGCCAAATAGAGGGGAATAATCATATCCTTCGGTCTGCTGACAACGCTTCTACTGATGCAGCCCAATATGCCATTGGCCTTTTTTGGCAACAAGGGCACACTGACTCATATTCAGCTTCCCATCCACCATATCCCCCAGATCCTTTTCTACAGAGCTGATACTTAGTTAATCGGTCCCTAGGCTGTAGCTGTACATGGGATTTTTGTATCCTACGTGCAGGACTTTGCACTTGTCCTTGTTGAACCTTATGAGATTTCTTTTAGCCCAATGTTCTAATTTGTCTAGGTCTCCCTGAATCCTATCCCTACCCTCCAGCATCTCTACCATTCCCCCCAGTTTGATGTCATCCGCAAACTTACTGAGTGTGCAATCTATCCCATCATCTGACCCCTGGAGCACTTTTTGTTACTGGTTGCCAAACCAGAGATTGAGCCATTGATCCCTATCTGCTGAGCCTAACAATCTAGCCAGCTTTCTCTCCGCCTTACGGTCCATTCATCCAACCCATACTTCCTTAACTTGCTAACTGTGGGAAACCATAAGAAAAGCTTTGCTAAAGTCAAGGTTTATCATGTCGATAGCTATTCTCACATCCATAAAGCCAGTCATCTCATCATAGAAGGCAATCAGGTTGATCAGGCATGACTTGCCTTTGGTGAATCCATACGGACTGTTCCTGATCACCCTGTTTTCCTCCAAGTGTTTCAAAATGGATCCTTTGAGGACCTGCTCCATGATTTTTCCAGGGATTGAGGTAAGACTGATTGATCTGTAGTTCCCCGGATCCTCCTCCTTTCCCTTTCTTAAAGATAAGTATTATATTTGCCTTTTTCCAATCATCTGGAACCTCCCCTGATCACCACGAGTTTTCAAAGACAATGGCCAGTGGTTCTGCAATCACGTTGGCCAACTCCTTCAGCACCCACGGATGCAGCTCATCCAGCCCTATAGACTTGTGCATGTCCAACTTCTCTAAGTGGTCCCTAACCTGACCTTTCATCACCGAGGGTCGCTCTCCTTCTCCCCGTTCTGTGTTCTCCAGTGCAGTAGCCTGTAAGCTGACCCTGCCTGTGAAGACTGAGGTAAAAAAAAGCATTCTGCATCATCCACCACTAGGATGGTGGCCTGCCCTATTCAGTAAGGGACCTACACCATCCCTCATCCTTTTGTTACTTTTTTTTACTTTTTTTTGTTACTTTTGTTACTGACATACTTGTAAAACCCCTTCCTGTTACCCTTCACATCCCTTCCTAGCTGCAATTCCAATTTCCCTTTGGACTTCCTGATTTTTATCCCTGCAGGCCCGAGCAATATCTTTATATTTCTCCCTAGTCATCTGTCCAGGCTTCCACTTCTTGTAAGCTTCCCTTTTGTGTTTCAACTCACTGCAGAGTTCTCTGCTAAGCCAAACTGGGTGCCTTCCAGATTTACTATTCTCTCTGCACATCACAATGATACCTTCCTGTGCCCTTAATAGGGCTTCTTTAAAATACAGCCAGCTCTCTTGGACTCCTTTCCCTTTCAGATTAGCCTCCCAGGGGATCCTGCCCATCAGTTCCCCAGAAAAGCAGACTTTGGCTCCCTTGAAGTCCAGGGCCTGTGTTCTCCTTCTTTCCTTTCTTCCTTTGATCAGGATCTTGAACTCTCCCATCTCATGGTTGCTGCTGCCCAGGTTGCTGTTCACTTCTACTTCCCCTACAAATTCTTCTCTGTTTCTGAGCAGCAGGTCGAAAGAAGCAAGGTTGGTTCCTCCAGAATATGTACTAGGAAGTTGTCCTCAACAGTCTCCAAAAACTTTCTAGATTGTCTGTGCTCTGCCGTATTGCCTTCCCAGCAGATGTCAGGATAATTGAAGTCTCCTATGAGAACCATGGCCTGTGATTTGGAAACTTCTGCTAGTTGTCCATAGAATGTCTCATCCACCTCCTCCTTGTGGTCTATAGCAGATATCCACCATGACATCACCCTTGATGCATTCTCCTCTAAACTTAATCCAGAGACTTTCAACACGCTTGTCTCCAGTTTCATAGTGGAGCTCTGAGCAGTCATATGAGCTCTTTTACACATAATGCTACTCTTCCACCTCTTCTTCCCTGCCTGTCCTTCCTGAACAATTTATACCCATCCATGGCAGTGCTCCAGTCATGCAAGCTATCCCACCACATCTCTGTTATTCCAGTTCCATCATAGTTCCTTGACTGTGCCAGGACTTCCAACTCTTCCTGCTTGTTTCCCAGGCTCCTTGCCTTTGTGTACAGGCACCTAAGATACTGGGCCGATTGCCCTATTTTCCCCTGTCAATTGCTTCTCCTGTCACTCCTTTCTCCTTGCATTTTCTCCCAGTGTCCTCCTTCCCCACTCACCTTAGGTATTAGGACTCCATCCCCCTGTGAACCTAGTTTAAAGCCCTCCTGACTAGGTTAGCCAGCCTGTCTGTGAAGATGTTTTTCCTTCTTTTCATTTTTAGCCTAGCTTCACACTGAACCTGCTCCTTTGGGTTGGGTTCTAGATCCAAAAGCCAGACCAGTTCTGGTGTCAGAGAAACAGCTCCCAATGGAGGCAAGGAGTTTGCACCTCCTTCCACAAGAGCTACATTTGGCCCCCAGTTCAGAAGTCTCACAAAAACATCGCAGGAGATTTTGGCACCACCAAACACCAACCTTGCTCTACCTCAGCCTTGGTCCCTTACCCCCCTGTAAACCTAATTTGGATCCTAATCCAAATACTGCCCTTCTTAGGCCATATACTCACAAAGCAAGTCACACAAGTGAGAAAGAGTAGACCTAGTCTGTCTGAGAGTTTGGTTTTCAGGCTCAAGCCTTCACCTAAATCCTTTAAATGACATTTGGCATTTCTACTTGCCAGAATAATAGGTAAACACCTGACTACCCACTCCTGTACCCCTATTTGCACGAACAAGTCAGAGTTGTAGGATGCAGAAAAATGTAAGTGCTACACACTGAAGCATCAAGCATGTAGGTGCACACATTTAGTTGGTAGCTTACAGTCACTTTGTAAATATCTTTGTCAGAAGCGCTCACTGTGCACTGGGTTCCAACACTGAGCTGAGCCTGATAGTGTAAGGATCAGTGCAGTGCACAGCCTAGGAAGTTAAACAACACCAGAGACTGTGGAAGGCCCAAGTGATAGCACTTACCTTGTCATTGTTCCTCAGAATCAGAGGGACTTCATAGATCTCACAAGGGGCATAGTTCTGAAAAACCACCTCCGATGGGAAAGGCTGGAACAAGCTCTGCTCCAGGTCAACTGACGAGAACTGAAGATATAGAGACAAACAAATAAGTGGACACAAACGCTGGGTGGAACAGGCAGTTCTGTACTGTTCTGGCTTGCAGTGAATGCTCCTCAAATGAGCCAGGAGCATTCATGGAGTGACTAAGATCAATGAATGTATACCACGACTCCAGGGATGACTGTGGCCCATTGACTTTACAGCCTGCACTCACCCCGCGGTAAAGACATCAGGGCCCAAATCCTCTGAAAAATGTCAATACCTACAACTTGCATGGGAATTAGACACCTAAATGCCTTTGAGAATTTGGGAAGGCCCCATGGAAGTAAGATGCATAAATGCCTTTGAAGATCTAGTCCCAGGAGATTAGAGGTTAGAGAGTTTTCCTGTCATGAAGAAGATGACGAGAGAAGCAGGGCAGCGATGTTCCAAGCTCTGCTCTGTGAGGATTGACTGTTTGCTCCAATTCGTCCTTCTCTCTTCAGTCTCTTCACCTCAGTTTCCCTCCACACCTGCCATTACCACCATCTACTCCCCAGCCCAGTCCCCCTCAGCCCCCTTCCTTCCACTTAGCTGAAGCCCTGCTAAGGAGAACCACCATCACCAAACAAAGTGTAGAACTAACTTAATGTTTGCAGCTACCCCATTGTTCACTCTGTTAGCATGTTCCACCGCTCCTCCTCCCTCTCCTCTCCCCCCCCCCCCCGGGTCTCTCTGTTTATTTAGATAATATTGTCTCATTATTTCCATGAAATCCCCCAACTGTCTATAGCCACATGTTCTCTACTGTCTTATACTTTGTGAGTTCCCTGCGACAGGGACTCTTGTTTTGTTCTGTGTAGCACCTAGTACCAAGGAATCCTGGTCAATGACTGACCTCCCTAGGCATTATGGTCATACTACTAATAAATAATAAACACAATCTGTATAGTAGAGCCAATTCCGCTTTTAGTTGTGTACACACACCACTGACTTTAATGACTGCTGCCCATGCATAAATGAGGGCAGAATATCACCCTGAATGGGGGTGGCCACACCAAAATGCCAGGGAGGGGTTTCTCTGAGGCATGGCGGAATGGCAGATTAAAAATACTAATCTTGCCTTAAGAAGTGAAATGAAAGTCCAGCCAAAGTCCATTGATTTCAAATTACATTCTCTGCATTCAGATGAGATCAGAACCTGGCTTTTTGACTTCACCTGTGTAAACAGGAGTTACCCCACTGAAATCAGTGGTATGAAAGGCCAGTATGCCCCACTGTGTGCAGGATTTAAACAAGTTGAATCATGTGCTGCATCTCTTTAAACATCACTAAAACAGACAAGGAGAAGGGAGCTGGAAGGAAGGGCAGGGTCAGGCTACCTTTTGATGGGAGGTTTCACTCATGTCTAGGAGCTCAATAATCCGGGGTGGCCGCATCTCATGAGTACTAGCCAGCTTCTGCTCCGTAGTAAGCAACATCTCCTTCAGGAAGGCAGAGGGAGTCAGCTGCAATTCAAACCAACAGAAGCCAGACATAAATGATTTTTCTTGTTACAGTGCTGCTGATGAATAATTTGTGTTCTCGGCCAGTAGGAGAGTCCTGGAACTCCACTAAGTTATTTAAAACTGATAAATTAATTATACAGAGTGAAATATACATGCTCTACCCAAGAGATCCCGTCTGACGTGTCTCTCCATTAGCCACAATTTGAAATGACTTCTGGCTGAGGAACTTGATTTGTTTGGTGGGTTTTCCTTTAACTTTGCTGGATCAAGCAAGAAACTTGAAAGGAAAAAAAAATTAGTAAAATCCCCCAGCTACAATTTTACTCAGTGCTTACATGGGACCCGTGTAGGGATGACTTATCTGAGGCAACTGTCAGGGCAAAACATAAAAGAAATTGAGTGACAAGGTTCAAGGAAAGAGGAGGGGTACAAGTTTAGATCATCTAATTTTCCTCTTGCTTTACCCTTATAGCCTTCTTGATGGAGCTCTAAAGCAGGGATCAGCAACCCCCAGCATGTGTGCCAGCAGTGGCACATGAGCCGATTTGAAGTGACACACTTTACTCTCTGCTGAAAGTGCCATTCCTACTCCAGAAGAGCATGTGCAGTGCCCCAGGCACCCCACAGGTCCCCAGATACACCACAGAAAGAAGCCACCCAGGCCTATGGAGAGGAGCTGCTCCAGGCAGCTTCTTTCCAGGCCATACCTTTGGCCCTGTCCTCGGGTATGCCACAGAGAGGAACCACTTGGGGTGGCTTCTTTCTGGGCTGTGCCTGGGAACCCCTGCCTCAAGCACCCCACAGAGAGGAGCAGCTCCAGGGTGTACCTGGGGAACTACCACCCACCCCAATCCAGCCTTAGCCACCATGGAATTTTCAGGCAGCAGCTGCTTATTTTGTGGTGGGAGCAACCAGCACTCACAGAGGGTTGGGGAGGAGGGGCCAGCATGGCAGTCGGAAAAGGTAGCCGACCCCTGCTCTAAAGAGATGTTTCCTTGGTAGAACATAAGAATGACCACACTGGCTCAGACCAATGGTCCTCTAGCTCAGTGTCCTGTCTTCTGACAGAGGCCAATGCCAGGTGCTTCAGCTGGAAGGAACAGAAGAGATAATCATAAATTGATCCATCCCCTATCACCCATTCCCAGCTTCGGGCAAACAGAAGCTAGGGACACTTCAGAGCATGGTTTTGCATCCCAGACCATCCTTGCTAATAGCCTTTGATAGACCTACCCTCACTAAACTTAACTAGTTCTTTTTTTAATCCTGTTATAGTCTTAGAATTCAGAACATTCTCTGGCAAAGTACTCCACAGGTTCACTGTATGTTGCATAAAGAAATACTTCCTTTTGTTTTTTAAACCTGCTCCCTATTAATTTTATGGGATGATCCCTAGTTCTTGTGTTATGAGTAAATAACCCAACCTTACTTATTTTCTCCACACCAATCTTGATTTTATAGACCTCTATCATATCCCCCTTTAGTTGTCTCTTTTCCAAGCTGAAAATCCCAGTCTTACTAATTCCTCCTCATATGGAAGATTTTTCTTACTCCTAATCATTTTTGTTGCTCTTTCCTGTACCTTTTCCAATTCCAATATATCGTATTTGAGATGGGGTGACCAGATCTGCACTCAGTATTCAAGAAGAGGGTGCATGGATTTATAAAGAGGCAATATGACACTTTCTTGTTTATTATCTACATCTTTCCTAATGATTCCTAACATTCGGATAGATTTCTTTTAATGCTGCTGCACATTTTGTGGATGTTTTCAGAGAACTTTTCACAATGACTCCAAGATCTTTGTTTTGAGTGGTAACAGCTAATTTAAAGCCCATCATTTTATATGTGTAACTGCATTATGCTTTCCAATGTGCAGTACGCTGCATTTGAACAACATTGAATTTCATCTACAATTTTGTTGTCCAGTCACCCAGTTTTGTGAGATTCCTGTGTAACCCTTTGATAAATTTATAGAAGGGATGGTATGATGGGACAGAGTAATTTGGCAATTGACTCAGATTATTAGCAGTAAATATGCTCAATGGCCTGTGTTTGATGGATTGGATTCTGAGTTGTTGCAGAGAATTCTTTCTGGGTGTCTGGCTGATGAGTCTTACCCATATGCTCAGGGTTTAACTGATCATCATATTTGGGGTCAAATCGGCAGAGGCACTGGGGTTTTCCACCTTCCTCTTTAGCGTGCAGCATGGGTCACTTGCTGGTGGATTCTCTATACTTCTAACTCCTTAAATCATGATTTGATTAAAAAACTCAGTCTAAGGCTATGTACACACTACAAACTTGTCCCGCAATAAAAGCTATTGCAGGACAAGGCAAGCACTATATTTATACCTGTTCTTTAAATCGCAAAGGAGCATTCACCGTGTGAACGCTCCTTTGCGATACAAGAGCAGTGCATGGTGGGCACCTCTCCCACCATGCACTGCCCACAGCCAGCCCCCTAGCTCAGCCCCGGGGCTTCGGGTGGCGGCAGGGGCTCCCGTCACCCGAAGCCCCGGGCTGAGCTTGGGGGCTGCACGGCTTCGGGTGGCAGTGGAAGCTGCGGTGCCGCCGCCACCTGAAGCCCTGCAGCCCCCAAGCTCAGCCCCAGAGCTTCAGGTGGCGGCAGGGACTCCCTGCCACCACCCGAAGCCCCAGGGCTGAGCTAGGGGGGTGGCCCGAACCGGCGAGAGCAGCCAGTTCGGGCCACCCCCCCTAGCTCAGCCCCGCGGCTTTGGGTGGCAGTGGGAGCTGCTCCCGCCGCCACCCGAAGCCCTGCAGCTTCACTAAGGGGGTGGCCCAAACCGGTGAGAGCAGCCAGTTCTACCACCACCACCCCCAGCTCAGCTTTACCGCGTGATAACTCTGTAGTGTGTACAGGCCTAAGGTTAAGGTTCTTTTACAGGAATGAGTGGGCGAAGTTCTATGGCCTGCGTCGCGCAGGAGGTCAAACTAGATGATCATAATGGTCTCTTCTGACCTATAGTCTATGAATTCTTTGCTGTCTGCTTTGGACTTAACTATATTCAGCTGTTTTTTATCACCTGCAAATGTTGGCACCTCTCTGTTTAGCCCTTATTCCAGATCATTTCTGAATATATTGAGCAGCCCTGATTCCAGTACAAATCCACAGGGAACATCACTATTTACCTCTCTCCAGTCTGAAAACTGACCATTTATTCCTATCCTTTGTTTCCTGTCCTTTAACCAGTTACTTGTTCAACTGAGCATTGGACTGAATCCTGCTCCCCTATTCTCAAACAGCAAACCCCTTTCACCTTGCTGAATGTAAGCATGCGGGTAAAGGCAGTGGGGTTTCACCCCTGACCCTACAAGCCCTATAGAACATGATTAGTCCTCACTTCAAATGACAGTCAGTGGGCCAGTGCATCCCTGCACTGAAATAGAGATTGGTATAGTGTTCGTGAGGGGGGCAAAGGTGACATGCTGCCATTTTTATGCTCCCCTATTCTGGGCTAGCTTGGGCACTCAGCCCATGCTCCTTCCCTTGGCATTCCCCAAGGGCTAGTACAGGGAAAGAGGTAGGGCCATTATGGTGTCTCTTCGGCAGCTGGAGAAGCCCCTATGCCAGGCAAATTCCACAGGGCTGTGTCCAATAGCAGGGCAGTAATGAGTTGAGCCTATCAAGAATAGTGTCAAACAATGGCTTGTGGAGACTGCTGTTTTCCTGGGGTTCTTCCCTCTATTGCAAGGTCTGTGGAGAGGGGTAAGGCTTATTCCCCCACTCCTTTCCTCTGGCCAAGCCTTTCCTCATCTATTGATTAAGAGGCAGCTTCCTAAAGTCAGAAATCAAAAGAAAGGGGGGTTACCTTCTCCACCTCCATGTGGGAAAGACCAGGGGAACTGGCACAGTGAGGTCCCTCCACACCCCTTATGTCAGTCAAATGTTCTAGCCATGCATTAGATACTTACTGTAACAGCCTTCTCTTCCTCTCTGACAAGCTTAGGGTTGCGAGGGGCCACAACTTTGCTCTGGAATCCCTCAGGCATCTTGGAGGGCCCCAAGGATTGATGAACCTTCCCAGACAGCATCCTCACATCATTTCTTAGCTCGCCTGGAATAAGCAATAGGATGATTTTGGAATGAATAGTCCTCAGCCACAACAGGTACTGAGCCTGATTTTCACTGCCCTGTACCTTACGTACCTATTGCACAGAAACAGAGCATAGAACTCCACCGACTCAGATAGGAGCATTTTATATTCACTTTGCTTAAGAGCAAATCATGACACAATGGGCAAGGCTGCAGAAACTCAAAGCTGAGATACCTTGGGAAACCCATGGGAGATTCTAGTTTACAAAGCTTTCATTTTTAAACCTCTGTTGCTAGATTCCCTTCTCAGAATAACTTAATGCCCTTCCATCCAGTCAGTGGAGTTACACCAGCAGAAGACATATCAGAGGGGAACCAGGCAGTTCCCCTCCCTGATCTCATGCCTTTCTCTACCACAGATGCCATCTGCCCAGTCACTACTGTCGAAGAAAGACTTTAAATTAAGAGACTGGAGTGTGACAGTAAAACCTTATACTTTATTCAGAATACAGGAGTGCTCACGGGGAGAGAGCAAAGACTGTCTCCGCCCCCATGACATAGCAAAGTATCCTTTATAGATCCTCAGTCCATTTTGCAGGAAACAGTTACAGATTCTCATTGGTACAGCTACAATCCTTCCTTATTAGGGATACAAGGCTAAGATAGCAATTCCCAGACACAGGGGAAACCGAACAGCAGTTTAGACCGGACAGCAATAGCTTTCAAGGCTACGTAGTTCTCAGAAACAGCAGCAGTCCTTATCAATGCTCCCTAGCTGCATTCTTTTACAATCTCCCCCCATTTGAGATTTTATGAGTTTCACTACTTTAAAATTTTATATTTATAATGTTTTGGATTTTTTGACCTTTTAGGGATTTTTGCTGGGTTGGTTACTTTGACTGCACGGTTGCTGGTTGTTTTTTTGTGGTTTTTTTGACTGGACACCTCCTTTTAGTGGAGGTGTGGTTTTTTTACACTGTAACGCATGAACTTAGGTTGCCCAGCTTTTTAATTTGACTGTGGTATGGGCTGTAAGAAGAACTTGGAAGGGCCCTTTTTATTGGGGTTCTAGGGCATTTTTTTTTAATAACAACTTAAGTTTTAGGTTAGGACACTTTTGATCTGGGGAGACTGGCAATGCTTTTTCTACCTGCAAAGATATTTTGCGGAGACTTTTAGTCAAATCTAAACAATACTGAACAGCTTTGTTATGAGTAAACTGCAGGGCTTTTGGGGTGTTATTAAGCCAGTGTGACAGGGGCATAGGTCTTTTTATTAGTATTTTATGTGGAGTAAGACCGGTTTTTCTGATTAGGTGTAGCCTGAAGAGACATTAATACAATAGGTAGGGTGTTGAGCCACTTTAACCCGGTAGAGGTGCAAATTTTAGCTAGGTTTTTTTTTTAAACCTCATTTTTTGTTTTTTTTTTTATTTTTTAGGCCTGTTGGTAGTAGGGGCAATGGAAGTGCTGTTGAATTTTAAGGACTCAGCATAATTTAGCAAAGACTTTTTTGTGAAATGGGGACCCCTATTTGAATTTAATTTTAGGGGTATTTTGAATTTTGGCACAAATTTTTTTAACAAGCATTTTACTACTGCAGCTACATTAGCTTTGCGGCAGGGATAGGCTTTTACTCATTTTGAAAACATGCATACAATTATTAAAACATACTGAAAGCCATTACACTTAGGTAGCTGAATGAAGTTAATCTGTGTAATTATTACAGAAAGGCCCCAATGTGGGGGCTGTGCTGCCCTCTTGCTTTTTACAGGCTTATTTACATTGTAGGCCGAGCAAATAGGGCAAGAGGAACAGAAGGGACTGACTTGGCTGTGCAGTTTCAGAACAAGCCAATCTTTGGCCATCAAGGTGGCCATTGCTTTTTTGCCTACGTGTGATTAATAAATTAGGCAGGAAGCTTGATGCCGCAACACGGCGGCTGTCTCTGTCTCGCTATATACTATTCAGGTGCAAGGTGCACTTTACTTTTTTTTATTGAGCCTTTTTAGATTTAGGGGCTAAATCTTGCATAGTGCTAAGGTTTTTTTCAGAGATTTCGGCAGGAGGAGGCACTTTTTATTGTATTAATAAAGCAGCCTGGTTAGCCCTTGGCTAAAGCATTTTTTTTATTTGTTTTATTATTTTTATACATGTGCAGCACAATGCATGACTGCTATCTTACTGGCAAGTTGGACTGCCTCTAGTAGGCGACCTACATATAGACTGTTTTTGATGGCCTTTCCAATGGAGGTTAACCTTTTTTTTTTTTTTTTTTTACAGCTGCCTAAAATTTTGCACTAAAATGCAGCAGAGCATACAGGACATACAAACATACTTACACTATTGCCAACCCACAATCTACACAGAACCAGGGGTTCTGCTCTTGGGCTACACACTCCCATGAAGGGAAGACAGCAATGGCAACAGTTCATTTGAATGGATATTTATCTTCTTAATAATGACCTGCTTTACAAAGTGTGGGCGGACACCAGAATACCAATGGTAACCATGAGATCATAAGAAGGAAAGGAGAATAGGGAAAACTATCTGAATTCACCTAAATCATCTGTTTTGAAGAAGTACTGTAGAAGCAGGCATGTCCCAGCTATCCCCATCAGCGAATGGGCCTGTTTCACAGCACCTCTAGCAGACAACCCACACATCATTTTCTTGACCTGATGCTGTTAGAACTACACAGGTCCATCTCACCTAACTGCTCAGGAGGTGGGGTCTATAGCAGTCTTTAATACAATCTAATATAATTATAATTAATTAATAAATGGTCAGAACCACTCAGATGCCTCACACCTGCTGATCAGGAGGCAGGGTCTATAACAGTCTTTCTTTAATAGACTATTTTTTAAAGTTACAGGCAATTGTTAATGTTTTTAATTGGAAGGGGGGATGAGATAGGAGCTGGGTGTGGAAGCACAGGCCCCATTGACTCTTTTAAAACAAGACTTCAATTATTATTATTATATATAACCTTGGAACAAGCCAATCATTTTACGTTTTTCTGTCCCAAACACCCAGCTCATTGAAGTAGACCTCTGTTACTTTTCAAACATTCAGTGCTCTCCACCAGATCCAAGACACTGGAGTCAGCCTCTGGAGTCTTGAGAAGACCGTTAGATTTGGGATCTCATTTTCACAGTAGCATCATAGGCACGGTACAAGCAGAGCAAACATGTTACCTACCCCAACAAGCTCACAATCAAAGACAAGCAATGTGCAAAAGATGGAGGCCAGGGAGACCAAATCACACACTCACTGATTTCCCCCAGCAGCTCCTCACCAAGTCACTAGGCCAGTTTCTTCCCTTGCTCACCAGTAAATAACTGTTATGATCATTACACAAATGGGGAGGTTTACTGTTAGTACCTTTCAGAATTCCTACAGCTAAATTCAGCCATGGCATAAATGAGGAGGTAAATTACTCATGAAGGATCAGTGGTGTAATTTACACCAATTAGTCATTCAGCTGGTGTGCAAAACAAGAGTAACTTACATGCCATGAGGATGAAAGGAGAGTGCAGCAGGAAAAGCAAGCAATAGAAGGGGCAAAGCTAAAGCAGCCCCTACCATTCCTGTTACCTTCCCGTGAATTGCTCTTCCTGCTGCCCACCACCCACCGTGGCTCCTTTGAGGCCAGATCTTCATTTCCTTCCACCTTGTGCCTAATTGGCACAAGGAAGGGGTGTGCAAGCTGCTAGCAAATCAGAATTCCTCACTCCCACTTTAGAGCCACTTGGCAGAGAGGTTCAGTGACAAGGTGCAAGGCAAAGGCAAGGGTAGCATTACTGACAAGTGAATCAGCTAGCAATGGTAGCAGGTCTTTCCCATCCCCCAGCAGAATGGATGTGCCTGAGAGAAAGGGGCTGTGATTGAAGTGCTTCCTTGCTATGGGCAGCCAGGTGTAACTTAGAGCAGCCCTGAGGCTCTTCTAATTTACAAAGGCTTAACTGGTCTCAGGGAAGTTGTGGAAGCTCCTGCACTGGAGATTTTCAAAGGAGGATGCCATCTGTCTTGAATAGTTTAGACACAACAAATCCTGCACTCACAGCTTATAGTGGGGGAGGTCCAGCTCTGAATTGCCTAGCTACTGTGATAGATAGGGCATCTGCCCCACAATGGCAGAGAAGGGGTTAACATCAGCCTAGAAAGGCTGTGCAGCGGGAAACCAATCAGGGCCCAGCAGGCTCATATAAAAAGAGCTTCCAGAGCAATGGTTATTCAGTTCTTTTCTGCAGGGAACTCATGGGACTGGACTGGGTTTTTAGAGGGCTACAGAAAGGTAGTACCTCAGATAAGGAATCTGCTAACAAGGACTTGGGGAGCTGAAGAGAGCATCTGGCTTTCTGCTGGGACTTGCCAGCTTGACGTCAAAGAAGATTCAGGGCCATATGGAGAAGTGGCCCAGAGAATTGAGACCACACTGGTGGAGATGCAGTGGGATGCTGCTAGTTACAGGGTCCCTGAGCTGGGATCCAGAGCATCTGGTGAGCTTGCCATGGGAGAAGTGGCAGGACAATTCACTACAGCCACCACTGCCCCCTTTCTGAATCTCTTGTGATAACTGAAGGGAAAGTTTTTGCTGGATTTCTTTTCAGGGATTGTGCTTGCAGCTGCAAAGTAAATGGACTCTTTTGACCATTTGACAAGCTAATAATTGATTTGTTCCCGGAAGAGAGTATATCTTTTGTAAGAGGTCACAAAGCATTCTCTCCTGGGTATCAATAACACAGTCACAATCTGGCTCACTTCAAAGGGGAAACCAAATTAAAATTGCTCTTCTGACGTAACTGGGATAAACACCAAGCAAGACAGGGAAACTTCAGCAGCATCCAGGGATTTCCCTGCCTCTTTGGAATCCGGCATAAGCCCAGATATAAACCTAAGGGACACAAATCTGTGCAGATGCCAGTCCCTAATCCACAAATTAAGAGCCAGAGGCTCAATTCTGATTTCACAGCATGCATATGAGGAGCAGCTCCACTGAGGTCACATGGGGTCAGTCAGTGTGAGCTGACAAAACCATACTAGAAAAGAGAACAATACAATTTTCAACAACCTCAGGGGCTGGATGCTACAAGGTGCTGAGGACTCCCAACTCCTTTTGATCACAATTGGACCAAAGGGCACTCAGCAGTGGACATTGGTCTACACTGAAATGGTCCAACAGCATAGCTATGGCTTTCAGGAGTGTGAAAAATACACCCCTCAGGGATATAGTTAAGTGGACCTAACTCCTGGTATAGCAGCACTAGGTCTATGGAAAAATTCTTCCATCAGTTTTGTTACCATCTCATGGCGAGGTGGATTACCTATGCCAAGAGAAGAACAGATCTCCTTACTATAATGTCTAGATGAGAGTGTTCCAGTGGCGCAGCTGCACCTCTGTAGCATTTTATGTGTATGCATAACATTAATGTGGAAGAGCTCTGTCTGCCTTGGGAATGTATCCATAGGCCACATTACAGCCCCAAACATGCAGAAGTTGTGTCTTTCTGGAGAAATTTAGCTATTAAGAACAGGTTGCATAAGGGTCACTAAAGATTATTTCAGCTGAAGAGAGGCAAAGTACCACTAACAGCAATCCTCAAGGGAAAGCCTACAAGGAGATGTTACACATCTCAAGTCATTGAACAGTGGCCTGAACCTCTCCAGATCTCCTTCAAGAGTGCTCATTAGAGTTCATGCTAGTAAAAAACTAGGCCCCTTTCTCCACTTAACACATCTAAACTCCACTGATCAATATGAATTGTCACTAAATGCACAAGAGTAGAATATCAAATAAAGGATTTTCAGCTCCATTATCCAAACACAGTATTTCTAGATGGCAGGAACCAGGACTGCCAGTCAAGAGTGCTGAATTAGTAACAAAGGACCAGGTTATGTATCTGGTCCCTAGCTACCTCAGGCAATCCTGTAACAGACTCCTATTCATTAGCACCTTGTCCCAGCTCCAACACTGATTAGCAGCAGGAAATTGGGCAAGTCTTCTAACTTTCCTGTGCTTTGGTTCCCCATCTGTAGAATAACGATGATGAGCTGGCCACTTTTGTGACCTAGGGATGAAATGTACTGAGTGAGATCATTCACATAGTAGGTGCTCAGATTGGCAATGTGGCTGGATGTCTGACCATGAGGCAAAACAATGTTAAAGTTGAAGAAAATTTGTCTACTTCAAGTTTTAGCATTTAAGCTGCACCTAGGAGTAAGATTTAGGAATGTGATTTTAAGAGCTAACGTGGGGGAAGCTAGTGTGATTGTCTGGTTATTCTTCTCCCTCCTGCCATATTAGTAAATTGTATGAGTGCTTGAGGAGGAGATATATTTACCTTCTTCCCCAGCACCCCTCAACACACCTTGTTAGGATGCGGGAGAGTGGAATATATATTACATAACTCAATCCAAAAAGGTGAGACTCAGACTATGCCTGAGCTGCAAGTGGCTCTTTAATGTGTCTCCTGTGGCTCTTTGCAGCACATGATATTAGCACACTGTGTGATTTAATTATCAATCAGTCCAAGTTATTAACCAATCAGGATGCTTCTACCATGTTATTAGCCTAACTGTAGACTACTTGGTCAGTCATTTTGCTGGGAGCATTCTATCTATTGATCTATCTATTGATCTATTAAATGAAGTAATAAATTCACACATCTGTGGCTCTTTATGTGGCTTCTGAACCAATAAGCTGTGAGTATCATTGGCTTAAAGCAAGGATTGTAACCAGGCTGGAGAAAGTCTGCTAGGTCCTGGTCCTGTAAGACGCTGATTGCCCTTAGTACCCAGCTTTTGACAGGATCAGGTTCTCACCCGGCACTCACTCTGCATGAACCCCACCCCAGCATCAGATACTGTTAGCTGACTTTTCGGTGAGTGCTGCGTTCAGAAGGCTCCCAGGATCAGGTCGTGGAGATGTAAGAATATTTTCTAATAAAAAGGGTTGAACTGTGGCACCACACAGAGAAGTAAGGGAATGCAAGATATCCTATCACACCCCACAGAAGGAACAGCAGCACAGGGAGGGAGGTAGCTTGTGCAAGCTGGTACATTTGTTCTCTGCACACATGGGGTAGAGAGAGGAATGAGTGGAGACATGGCTCCAACCTTCACTCCCAAAAGTAAAGGCCAGTGTACCTTCATCAGTGCTCCCTGGGATACACTCTGCTCCTGATATTGCCAGGCATACATTACTTCTCCCTTGGAGAATGAGAGAAACAAGGATTCTGAAACTCGCAGTCCGCCTTCTGGTCTGCTTCATAGGCAGCGCAATGGAGGACAAAGTCACCGTCTAGTGCTAGGTAAGAATACAGGGCCCAGTCCAGTGAAGTACTGAGCACACTTTGATTTCACTGGGAGCTGCAAATTCTGGGCCCAGGCAGCATCTTGCTGGGCTGCGTGCATCTTTGAATCAATAGTAAAACAAACACAGCTAGTCTGCTGTTCAGCACCGCTCCTGCAGTGATAAGTGCAGTACAAGAACCCTGAGAGACAGAAAGGCCAATCTGACAGTGAAAAAATGGCTGATGACATTTTGAGGGCATCCAGACACATTGACTACATAAAGATATTTGGGCAGAGCAGCTCAAGGATTTCTCAGCCATAACACCAAGCCTTACAGGAGATCCAAGCTTCAAGCAGAAAACATACCCCTCATGTCTCTAATGTGAATTTGCAATGGCATTTCAAAAAGAACTGGTTTATTTGTTCCAGGCTTCTAATTGCAATTGCTCCACTTTTTCCCATCATTCCCATGTTTCTTTTTCTTGTCCTTTGCCAACCTCCAGCTCCACACACTAGGATAGCCTCCACACTCCCATGCCCTAGAATCAGGATGCCCAACATCCCTAACAGCCATGGGGCTCCTCCCTCTCATTGCCTCTTGTATATATACATCCGTCTCAGTCTGAGGAGGAGGAAAGCTCTTTAAAGGCCCCATCTGCTCTGACAGCTAGAACAGAGTGACAGATACAACTGAGTGACAAGATCCAGCTACAGCAGTTCAAAGCTGCAGTGCAATTCCAAACTGGTTAAAACCCTGGACTACCCAAGACATTAGCCAAATGACTGATACACAGTCCGGTCCTGTCTGTGCTACAAGTGCTCATCCTGCAATAATGGAATTGCCTGACTCAGGTATGGCTGGAGAGCTGACTTGAGCTCTATTCTCCTTTCACTGTGTCAAACAATACCTTGGGAAGGGCAATTCAATCTCCAACTCTTGCCACTACTCTACGGCTGGGTTTACCTTCTGGGGAACATTGCAGCCCCAGTGAATTCTGATTCTTGTACTGGATGGCCCAGTGGACCGAACTCCTGGCTCTACTCCACCTCAGTCAGCAGAGCCTGAAAGCCGTTACCACCACTGGTCAGTGTTAGAACACGGAATACAGGTGGAATTTTGAAAGAAGCACCAACAGCACCAGTTACTGCTGGGCAGCTTCCCTTTCCTTTGCAGGAAACACCTCCCTGCATGTAACCAGTGTGGCACTCCGTCCCTGTCTGACTTTGGCTAGAGGTTGATGAGCCTTAGCTAACAGAACTGAATCTTTTAGTTCAGCCAGTGGAAGCTGACACTTTCAGACCCACAGGCCACAGATTCAATCTCTGCTGCTGATCACTCAGACAGGGATGCATTAGGTTTGCATAACCACTCCAACATAGGGCTCCAGAGATAGACAACAGCAGATTAACGTTGAAAAAGACATCCTCATCATTCCTTGCTCCTTGTCTATTATTGACACCCTTCAGGACTTTATCCCTGGTCACCTCTTCCCTCCCACGCATCCCCTGGTATCTACTACCACCTCTAAGGATGACACCCAGATGTACTTTTCTGGCCCAGGCTCTTCCCCACTTTCCAGTATCTCCCCCCAGATCTCTGTTGGATCCACTCTCCCCTCCTGCCATCCTCAATTCCAGTTTTTCTGAAAATGAGGTCCTTATTTTTCCTTTTATTCCTCTCCTCTACCGCTACTGATGGCCCCACAATCTCTCTGGCATCCAAGGCTCCTATTCTCTTCTCACTCACCAGATCTTCCCTACACAGTCTCCAGATAAATCGTGGCATGTCTTCCTCTTTAATGTGAGGACATGGTCTCTACTCAGTATGTATCCATTGGTCATTTCCCACCTCAACTTACTCTTCCCTCTAGCTCCCTTCTGTCTTTCCAACATAATCCACTTTCTTAGAACTGGTGTCTTCTCTCTTTCCTCTCTGATTACAAACTCCTTGAACTGACCTTCAAGGCTCTATGTTAATCTAACCCCTAAATACATCTATCCTCTCATTTCTTCTTATTCTCTAGACACCTCCCAATCCTCTCTCTTTTTCCTCCCTCACCATCTGCTTCATCCTCCTGGCTTCCTACCTTCAATCACACTCCCTCTACTCTTGGAATATTTTCCCTCTTCCTGTCACTAAAACCCTTTCTCTTTCCTTCAAGGGATCCTCCCTTAATCCTCTTGCCAAAAATCTCACCTCACTCTCCCTTTCCTGAACTGTTAGCCTAAATCTTGTCTTGTGTGTATGAAGGTGAATGGGAGGTAAGTCTTGCCTGTTTTAGCATGTTAGCCCAGGGAATGTGGTCATAATCTATATTTATAAAGCACCATTAAAATTTTTCAGGTGAACTAAGTGATTGTTGTTAATAATATGTGGAATTAATTGGTCTCAGTACAGTTCTGGACTGTGCAGCCAACATGACAGAGGTAGATGTGAGATCTTCCACGCCAATGTCCAAAATATGTGGGAGTGGGAAAAAGATACTCCCTGAAATGATCCCTGCATCAAAAAGTGGTGAGGAAAAGTTATGACTAACACACAAAAAAGAAAAGAAACACCAGAGAAGAGATTGCACTGTGTAGCCATTATCTGCCACTGAATCAGGAATGGACACTGCTGAGAGACACAGGAGAATACACCATGTAAAGTTCTATCCTGAACAGACCATATCTCACACTCACAGACAAGCAGTTTGTCTCTTCACTACATTTTGGCAACGTTGGTATAGTCTGCCATGCCAGTGAAGAGAGGAAACATGGTCTTGTGGTTAGGCACTAGTTTAGGACTTAGAAAACGTGGGTTCACAGACTTCTTGTGTGACCTTCAGCAAGTCCCTATTGTACACATGGGGATAACACCACCACCCTGCCTCATGAGCAGTGTTCCCTCTAAGCTGCGCGGCCGCGCAGCGGCTGTCGCACCCCCGCACAGCAGTGATGGACCCCCGTGCAGCCCGGCAGTCCCTGCCACTCCCTCCAGACCCCCGGGGCTGCGGCTTTGCCACAGCAGACCCGGCCTGTGCCTGGCCTCTGGGCTGGCCCTCCCCGCCCCTAGGGTGGGACAGGCAGGCTCAGGCTAGGCTCAGGTGCACGGGCCTGCCTGCCTGCCCCATGCGGCCGGGGCAGCGGGGTGGCTGTGGTGGGCTCCCACCCGCCGACCGCCTCGACTTCCTGGCCCGGGGCCGGGGCCGGGGCCGGGGCCGGGCTCATCCGACGGCCTCGGCCTCCCAGCATGGGGCCGGGATCAGCCTCCGGGGCTGGGGTCTGCTCCGCCCCACCGGCGACTTCCCAGGGCTGTGGTAGGGTCCTTCCCCGCCAGCGGCCTTGGCTTCTCTCTTTCTTTCTCTTCCTTCTTTCTCTTTTTTCCTTATTTGTCTTCCTTTTTCTTTCCTTTTTTTCTCTCTTCTTTCCTTCCTCTCTTCTCTTCCTTCTTTTTTCTTTCTTTCTTTCCTCTTCCTTCCTTCCTTCCTCCTTCTTTCTCTTCCTGTTTCCTCTTCTTTCCTTCTTTCTCTCTCTCTTTCTTTGCTTCCTTCCTTTCTCTTCCTTCTCTTCTTTCCTTCCTCTTTCTTCTTTCTCTTCCTTCTTTTTTCTTTCTTTCTCTTCTTTTCTTTTTTCTTCCTTCTTTCTCTTCCTTCCTTCTTTCTCTCCCTTTCTCTTCCTTCCTTCTCTCTTTTTTCTTTCTCCCTTCCTTTTTCTTTCCTTCTTTCTCTCCTTTGCTTTCCTTTTTCTTTCCTTCTTTCTCTTCTTTGTCTTCCTTCCTTTTTCTTTCTTCCTCTCTTTCTCTTCCTTCTTTCTCTTTTTTCCTTCTTTGTCTTCCTTTTTCTTTCCTTCTTTTTTCTCTCTCTTCTTTCCTTCCTCTTTCTTCTTTCTCTTCCTTCTTTCTTTCTTTTCTTCTTTCTCTTCCTTCTTTCCTCTTCTTTCCTTCTCTCTTTCTTTTTCTCTTCCTTCCTTTTTCTCTCTCTTCCTTCTTTTTCCTTCCTTCCTTCCTTCCTTCCTTCCTTCCTTTTTTAAAAAAAACTTTTAAAAAATTAATTTTAAATAAAAACCTTTCTAAACATTAAATTTAAATTCAAAATTCATTCAAATTCAATTAAACACAATTAATTAATTCTATTTACAATTACTTTAACTTCAATTAATGCCTATAATTTCTGTCATGTGAGTTTACACAAAAATTTTATTCAGAAAAAGTTTTGCACACGGCTTGAAAATTTTGCACACAAGCCGCCAAACCTAGATGATCGTATTGGCCCCTTCTGACCTTGGTAAAGTAAAAACCACGTGTGTTCCCAGGACAAAATCCCTGCACTCTGCCCACCTACTCTGATCTTATGAGCAGCACCAAATTCTTGTGTGTTTCAGGACCCCCAGATCAAAGACAAGAAGAGGGCAAGTGGCAAAGATAAACACACACAACAACTGCAAACAATTCCTCCCACCCTGCTTTACTTTTAGCTATGGTGGGTCACCCAGCAAAGAAATAGGGATTTTATTGTATTTATCATCTGCAGGTCAGAGCTCCAATTTGTCTTCAAATAACTGTATGCTTTGGGTGTGTTTTAATCTGAGAATAGGGCAAGTGTTGGATCTTTAACTTTTATAGTAGCTGTTATAGTCTTTAAATAAGTTGTTACTCTAATTAATGTTTTAGGTTTGGGGGTTTTTTTAATTTAATGTCACTGTTGGATCCATCGATCACTAAACAAACAGGGTACATTGAGTTATGAAGAATTAATTCATGCTTGGGTGAGTCGATGACTTGGCCTCTGCTGCTTTACTTTATGTCAGCAGCATCTCTCAACAGAATTATTTCCTCATAAATCACAGCAGGCCATCTCTTCTGACGAATGTATCACTTTGCTGTGAATGATTGCAGCTGCTTTCCAAAGAATGCCTTATAGCGACATTTGGTAATGTTTCAAGAATATCCAATGAGTTAATTTAGTCACTGCAGACTAGTTAGTTCATTTTCCACATCAACTCACAAACTAGGATCCAACTTCTGTTCTATGCGACCAGCAAGGACGCTGATAATATCAAGGCAAAAGGTAGAGCAGGCTAGTAATCTCTTTCCTGCAGCATTGCAGCTCTGACAGCTCCTTTGGGGTGTCCTCCTGTCTCTAGATGGTGCATGTCCAGTTGGTGAGTTTGCATCCGTTAATAGCACACACAAAAACATCCAAGGGCAGCACAGCCCAGCACATTTTCAAATGAAACTCGCAGCAACTCTTTGCATCTATTAGTGAGGAAACCTAGTCTGAGCCCTGGTCTATGCTGTGGCATGATTTCGGCAGCAACCAATGGGAGATAAACAAAGTATTTAAAATACCTTGTGTATCTCCCTCTGATTGCCTACCGCCTACTCATTGTGGTGTCTTCAGTAGCCTGAAACCCTTTTCCTCTGACTCAGCGCTACTCCTTCTGCAGTGGTAGTTTTACTGGATAGGTCTTCACAAACCCACTCAATCGATCAGGGAGATTGATCTGATGGTGACAAATTAGCTGCCATCAGTAAAGAGAAGCTCTGAGAAGAACTAATATTCCTTAGGCAGGGGTGTTACACTCTAACCAAGAAGGGTTCAAGTCCTACCACTAAAAGTTAGCTATAGACCTAGCCAGCTGATTTAGCAAGAAACCAGCCAGACTGCAGAGACCCATTCCAAGCTACATCTCTACGTGGCAGCCAGTCACACAGCAGCATGGCAATGCTAGGCTCATGCATAAGTGGCCCAGAATACCCTGTGCTGTCATCCCTCAGTACTGCAATGAACTGATTACAGTGTGCTGAGCAACTACAGGGGAATTGTGGGTACACACCACCATTAAGGGTCTCAGCCTTTGTCAGCCTGTGGAGCCAGTTAAAGGATCATGGACAGAGTTGCTGAGTTTTGTGCAGCCCCATGGACAGGTATGGAGAGGCAGGAAACTACCCCTTAGGAGCAGCTGAGCCACAAATGGGTGGGCTGAGGGGTCAGGAAGCTGAAGAAAGCCTGAGGAAACCTCAATGGGTGGTTGGAAGGGGGGCCCTTGAGATAGAAGAGAAGGCTGGTGGAGTGAACCAGGGCTGAGTGTATTGATAAGTTCCAAAGGGGTAGCCGTGTCAGTCTAGTTCAGCAAAACAAACAAGGAGTCCTGTGGCTCTTTTTAAAAATTAAGAATTTTATTTATTGCATGAGCATTCATGGGTGAATCCCACTTTGTTAAATGCTGAAATGGAAAACCATGATTTAATCTGACAAAGTGAGATTCACCCATGAAAACTCATGCGATAAATAAAAGTGTCAGTCTTTAAAAGTGCCACAGGACTCATTGTTTGGAGGGCTGACTGGGAGATCCTGGAGCAATCTTGTTCATTCTCCCTCTGTCCCATCTCAGACTCTTCTCTGCATGCTGTCCCCTTCTCCCATTCCTAGTTGGCAGGGCACTGGGGGGTAACAAAAGCTCCAGCCCCTTCCCTCCCTGCAACTACACCACACTAGCTTGGAAGGAACTAGCAGGGGGAGCAGCAAGAGCAGAGCACAGCTTGGCCACTGCAATTCCATTGCCAGTGCAGCTCTGGTGGCCAATAGAAAACTGCTGGGAAGGGGAATCCTGCTGTGTGGACCAAGGATTGGGGTACTAAAGGCAGAGCATCTCTGAGTGCTGTGAATGGGCACTCTGACTCTATAGCAGAAAGTAACTCACATGGGGTATGTCTTCACTAGCAACTTAGGTCGACTTAAGGACTCTTAAGTCAACCTATAGAATGCTGCGTCCACACCTGGCTTTCATTAAGTCGTCTTAAGCACTTCCTTAAGTCAACTTAATAACTACCACTCTTTAGGTCAACTTAATGCTTAATTAGATCTGTTAAGTCGACCTAAAGCCGGTGTGGACGCCGTAGGTCAACCTAATTCCCTAAGTCAACCTAAGGGGGATGGGCTGGGGAGAAGGGAGTCGTGGCTCCCCGGGAAGAAGGGAGCCACAGCTCCCTGGATAAGGAAGCCATGGCTCTCCGGGGGCCGCAGCTCCTGGGAAGAAGGGAGCCTTGGCTTGTGGGGAGCTGTGGCTCCTGGGACAAGGGAGCCTGGGGACAGCAGCTTCCTTCTCCCAGGGAGCTGTGGCTCCTTTGTCCCAGGGAGCCATGGCTCCCTTCTCCCCAGGAGCCGTGGCTCCTTTCTGCCAGGGAGCCACAGCTCCCTTCCCTGGAGCCACAGCTCCCCCGAGCCATGGCTCTCTGTTGACCTAGCACCTGCGTGTCTGGACACAGGCAATCGACTTAAATTTTTAGTGTAGATGCTGTAAGTCAACTTACCTTTTCTAGTGTTGGCATACTCATGGAGTTTCCATTCTGCTGGATCTGCTGCTGCAGAGGGCCAGTTGAAACACTGGTGTAGGTCCATTTCCCTCCCTGTGCAAGCACAGGCACATATCATGCAGCAAAGAGAAGCTCAGCAGTGGCTCTCTCTGGATATGTCTACACTTGTAATTTTAAGTCGACTTTGGGAGGCTAGGGGGACCTAGGGTAGGTCTACAGGGGCAGGGGGGCACCCCTTGCCCACTGCCAGGGGGCTCAGCCTTTGCCCCATTGTACATAGGTACAATGGGGCAAAGGGGGTCAGGGACCCTGGCAGGGCATAGGGGCAGGGTGGGCAGGGCTCTGCCATGCCCTGTGGGGGGGCATACCAGGCTCCTCCTGTGCCCCCCTCCTGGCAGGGAGGGCATTGGTGTAGTCCTGGGGTAGCCCTAAGTCGACTAAGGGCTACCCCACATCTACACGGGCTTAAATTGACTCTAGGGAGTCGACTTAAGCATTAAGTTGAATTAAAATGAGGTGTTATAAAGTCAAATTAATTTTTATTAAGTCGACTTTATTTTCCTTAAGTCGACTTAAGGAAACTGTAATGTAGACACAGGGTAAATTAAGTCGACTTAAGCAAGCTTAAGTTGACTTAATTTACAAGTGTAGATGCAGCCTCTGTATGATAGCAAGTGAGGGATCAGAACCCCTATAGCAGAAGGAAGCAGTAGAATGGCAAGGGTGAGGAAGCCTGTCCACTGGAAAAGATAACCATATGTTTCCAAGCTCCTGTCCTGTTGACAAATTAGAAAGAGTCCAGTGAAGGGCAACAAAAATGATTAGGGGGCTGGGGCACATGGCTTACAAGGAGAGACTGAAGGAGCTAGGCTTATTTCATCTCAGAAGAGAAGACTGAATGGGACTTTATTAGCAACTTACAACTACCTGAAGGGGTGTTCCAAAGAGAAGGGAGCTAGGCTATTCTCAGTGGTGAAAGAGGACAGAACAAGGAGCAATGGTTTCAAGTTGCAGCTGGGGAGATCTAGGTTGGATGTTAGGAAAAATTTTCTCACTAGGAGGTGGTGAAGCACTGGAATGAGTTACCTACAGAGGTGATGGAATCTCCATCTTTGGAAACAGTTAGACAAAACCCTGGCTGGGATGATTTAGTGGGAGTGGCCCTGCTTTTAGCAGGGGGTTGGACTAGATGACCTCATGAAGTCCCTTCCAGCCCTAATATTCTATGATTCTATGGTTCCTGCACCCCTTCCCAGTCCCCTTACTCAGTGATCAGCTGTGTCTCCAAGGCATGGCCAGAGAGAGCAACCAATTACTTCTCTCTGAGGAGCTCCTTGCTGCTTAGCACTCCTTGGATAAGAGCTGAGGACAGGTAAAGCTTTCCCTCCCTGTTCCAACAGAGAAGACAACAGCTGGTCAGTGAGTGCAGGAGAAAGGCTGTCCGGGCACCAGGCCCCAGCAGAGTCAGGAAAAAGACAGGCAGGTGACAGAAAAGCTCTACGGCTATGCCTACAGTACAGAGTTAGTGGTGGGTAGTGTACACACATCTATCCTTTTGTAGGTGGAGTGCATCCTCACTAGGACCACTTCCACTGACAAAAGAGGCAGTGTGGGGGAGCCTATTCCCTGCTGCCCCCCACCCTTGCCAAGGACCCAGGCACTGTGCCTGGGGCTCCCAGCAGCACCCTGCCATGGGGACCAGGAGCCCTGGCTCCTGCCTCCATCCCAGCAGCAGGGGGCTGCAGCCACGGGGCTCACCAGTTGGCAGTGGGCAGGTGCCAGGGCTCACCGCCCTGGCAGCTCTTGCCCAGGACCCTGGTGAGCCCCAGGCAGCTGAAACACTGCTGCTGGGACAGACATACACCCCCCACCTTGTCAATTTCACTGCTCTAACAAAGCAGTAAAATTGACAAGTATCCAATTTCTATGTTAGAGCAGTGAAATTGACAAGTATGACAGCTCCCCACCACTATAACTTTGCTGACAAAAGCCTTATGACACTCATTTTGGTGGTATTATTTTGTTGGCAAAACAGGGCAGTTTTGTCGGCAAAGAGGGGAGTGTAGTGTGTATGCTAGGACTGTTTTGCTGACAAAAGCTGACTTTTGTCATCAAAACTTCCTAGTGTAGACAAGGCCTAACTCTTTCTCCACCTCTTGCTCTTTTTCCTGCAGGCCCTGGGTAGATTTTGACAGTTGTGTGTGTGTGGGACACGGCCCCAAAACAAGAGAGAGAGAGAAAGAAACTGTGTGCAAGCTCAGCATGCATTCATTGGCCTGAATACTTGTTGCCCCCTTCCATGATTCAGCAGTTCTGCTCTTACACAATAGAACTGGGTCCTATAGCATCATGCAGGACAAAGGAAAGTCTCCTCCTCCTCCTCTTCGTAACACCATCACGTCCCATTCACAGGCCTGGCTTTGCTGTTGCTATTTAGCTAATATTAATAACACATAATTGAGTAGCCTACACTTCTTCCCCAGGTCTTGCTGTGCTGGAAGCTTCTTTAGCCTAACGCCCTCCACCCCAGAAAGGAAGGGGTTCTAACTCTTCTTCCAGCCCTGCCGGAGCTAATCAGCATCACCTGTTAGCGGGAGTCATCAGCCCCTATGCTGTTGCTCCCTAAACAGACTCCACAAAGGAGCCTGGGAGGGGGGGAGCGTCTTGAAATGGCCAGTCTGTTAGAGAAAGGAAAGCTAGATTAGAAAGGAAGGCTAGTGGAGAAGTATGGCCAGTATATCCAGCCAGCCAGGTAGGAAAATGCCCTGCCCTGCTCAGGAAAGGAATAGCCGAGAAGTTATAGCTATGGACTGGGATTCTGAAGACCTGGATTGAATGCCTTGTTCTGCCCCAGACTTCCTGATTTCCAGATCCTCAAAGGTATTTACTCTGGAAGATCACGGATCTGAATTCAGTGGGAATTAGGCACCAAATAACTTTGAGGATCTGGGCCCTAGGCCTTTCTCATAGACCCGAAGGTCAGGACACACCCTGGTCATTACAAATTTCCCCAGTGAAAACCAGTGAAGACAGAACTCCAATCCTCCAGCTCCTGACACTTCAACTAAAGGGGTAACAGCTTCCAACACACAGCTCTCATTCCAGCAAAGAAAGATCAGGGCCAAAGTTCTAACTGCCATACGCCCCACTGAAATGAATGTGGTTACACTGGGGGTCAGTCAGCAGAGACTTTGGCTTCAAGCACACAATATCCAGTTCTTTCCTTGGGTACAGAAAGGTCAAGGGTGTGATCTTGCTCATAAACACAATGAATTTTCACTCTTTTCTTTTCCTTCCCCTGGAACAAACCAGCCTTCTGGAGTAATTAGTTAATTTGCCTTTCCCATCATTTTGCTGGAGAGTGAGTTAGCAGATCTGTTGAATATTTTAATCAAGATGTTGTCAAACAGTTTCATTCAGCCAGACAACCTTGTGTTCAAGCTTAAATAGCAAGAGCACAGTTCCTGCCTAGAAATCACCTGCTTAGTTGTATTTACCATGCAAGAGGCATTGTAAAAGCAGCTACAAATATTAACAAAGCAGCCACAGAAATTCCATGACCCTTCTCTTCCCCCACTACCCCCATCCCCTGCTAACAATTCTATGCCTAGATGCTGTTTAAATCAAACCCCGCAATCTGGCATGCATGACCTGCCACTCTCCATTCCAGTCCCTCTAATATTTTACAATTTAATGCTGTCAACCTGCAATTTATTACAGAAGCAAACTCTGCCATTGCTGAGATTACTAATTAGGGCTCTCTGATTACATCCTCCTGTTAGTCCTTTTTATTAAGCATCAGTTCTCATCTGACAATGCCATGGATCAGAGAGCATCAGAAATACAATGCCAACATTCTCTTTTCCTTTCCCGCCCCAGTTCTACTACAGAGCTGAGATGTCTTGACTCCATGGAACACCTATAATTAATATCTAAGCCCATTTCTAAAGTAGTCGCAGTATTCCTTTGCTTTCCCAGATCTCTGTTCTCAGGCTTTCCACCATGCCTTATCTCCTCTTTTTTATTTAAAGCCATTTGTCACGCAGGTAATTCACAGTGGTACACCTTTGTTTCTGACATGAATAAAACCAGCTGAACCTTGAAATAGGTTTACTAGGTTTTGAATATTTCAAGCCTCTCCTGAGCATTGCAACCACTGGCTGGTTTTTACCTGGACAAACCAGTTTTGGCTACCATGTGCTAGTGCCTGCTTTTCAGGGACTGGGCAGCTCTAAATGGCACCTGAACCAAAAGTCCAGTTATCCTACGGGAAGAGGCAGAAACAGGTCATTAACCTGTGCCAGCCTCTGCTCAGGTGGGACCACCTCATACCTGTAGGCAGGCTCCTTGAGATAGCCAGAGCACAGTGCTGGGGTGGGGTTGGTCTTGGGGAATGAGGCAGAGCAGAAGTGAGGGCTGGGGGAAGGCACAAGGCCTTGGAGAGGAAAGCAGAGTGGGGGCAGGGCCTCAGGGATTCAGCTGCCAACAATTAGAAAGGTGGCAGCCCTACATGAGGCTAACCTCTTTGGGAAGGAGAATGTGTCCCAGGACTGGGTGCAAATGTCAATAGATTGGACCTTAAAGAAGTCTTGTTGCTAGGGCCTGGGTCCCCTGTTCAGAGAGCACACAGTGGGACATCATACATAGCGAAGCTGCATTAAATCCTGGATGGATGGTTTCCATTGGGGAGCACTTACAGTCCTGAGAGGCACTGACAATGTGCTAAGTGATGAAGCGCTGAGCCATAGAGCTGGAGGTGGATCTGCACCCATTCTGCATAGGCAGAGATCTGTCCACAGAGTCAAGGGCCTCTGTTTATTTTTATTAGTGTGAGAATACATATGTACAGTGCCTTGTACTACCTGCTTTGAAGCAGTATAGGAGTGTGACAGGCTGTTCCCCAATCCAGTCTGGTGTGCTGCTATGACCACTTGAACCCCACTCCTGAACCCCAATTCACCCCACTCTGCTGGGTGACCACTCACTCCTGAGTCAGTCCACGCCAGCCACCAGCATCTGATTGATCCCAAGCAGTGGGTGTAAATCCACTAGCAAGAACCCCCAGCCCCAGACACTACACTGGGAACCACTGCCTTACAGGGATTGGAACCCACTCCCAATCACCTTAGTCTCAAGTCCATCCTCTTAACAAAGAAATGGATTGCACCCAGCCTCCCACACCCACACCCTCTAAAGACCACACAGCTTTAGATAAAACAAATACTAGTTTATTGATCAGAGCAAGATTTCAAGTGAGAACATGCTACTCTAACATCTCTACCTAAACTGACCTTAAAGTCCAAGATCATGCGCATGGTGTTCGGCTGATTGGTGTTTTACAGCCATTCTCTCTGCCTGTTTTCAGGCAGGGCCAAGATCTTACTTGAAGTTGGTTACAAGGTGGTGTCTTCACAGGCCCTCAAACCTGCAGCTTCTCCCTTTCCCAATCTCTGTCTCTTTGTTTTAACAAACTGCTGACAGCCCCTCCCCTCACTATCCTGTTGTGAGATTCTCTTCACTTCTACCTGAGCCCCTGAGCCCGGGAGTGTATTAGCATTCCCTTTGGCATGTAAATCTCCAGCCACTGTGCTAGAGATAGTCCTGAGAGTCTGAACCCTGTAACATGCTTCACATCTATACATACATGTCGCAGCAGGGAACATGGCACCATGGTAATCATGTGGCATATGTTCTGAGCATTCACAGAGGAATCTGGCATAGTGCATTTGGCATCAAATCACACAATTACCTTGCAAAACAAAACAGAAAAGTTACCCAGATCATGTCCTAGGAGTGCACGGATGTGCATCCCATCACAAGGAGCTCTAATGGAACTAGTGTCATCGGGATGGGCTCAGATTACCCTAAGAAAGAGAGAGTGCAGGGACTCACAAAAGCACCAGATAAGATGCAGATTCCTTTTCAGGGACTATATAGATAAAGACAACAGAGTCTTGCAGCACTTTTAAAGACTAACAGATTTATTAATCGCATGAGCTTTCGTGGGAGAAAATCCCACTTCGTCAGACGCTTTGAAGATAGGAAAGTTACAGAGTAACTTTCCTATCTTCAAAGC
>ML688488.1:541989-621884 GCA_007922175.1 Pelusios castaneus
CAAGACTCTGTTGTCTTTCTACAATAGACTAACACGGCTACCCCTTTGGAATTTGACTATATAGATAAAGTGGTTGAACACTGGGTACACCACACTAGATCAGAACACTGGGCCACCCAGTTCAGTGCCCTGTTTCAGATGGTGGTCCACACCAATTGCTTCAGAGAAATGTGACAGAAACCTAACATGGATAACTTCCAAGGCATCAGCCTGACCTGATCCTATGACTTACACTTCCCTGCATTTATTTTCCTCCTATTCTGTAAGTTCCCTATCTCCAAAGTAGCTGACAAAATGGGATTTTCTTCCATGAAAGTTCATGCGATAAATAAATTTGTTAGTCTTTATAAGTGTCACAGGATTCCTCTATTGTGGATAGTTACTGAATAACCTGTCCATAAGGGAAATACCTTCCTGACCCCTAGCAATTTACTCATGTCCTGAAGGATGAAAGTTTACAATCCTTAAAATATTTTTAGCCTCTCTAATTAACTGAGGATGTTCTCTTTATCTGTATAAAAGTCTAATCTTTTTATAATCCTGTTTAGCTCTTGGTCCCAGTGATATCCAATAGTAATGAGATCCACAGGTTAATTTTGCATTGTAGAATATGTATTTCCTTTTATCAGATTTGCTGCTTTTTTTTTTGCTTTTTGTTGTTTCAGTGGGTGTTTTCGTTGAGTGCTCTAATCATACTCAGTCTGAGTTATCAAAATGACCAAGGTGCTGGCTTCAAAAGGCATCTGTGGTACCAGCTAACAAGACCCTATTACAAGGATCTAAGCCAAAATGACTCTCCTCTGACACCAGGATGTAGGTTACACAAAGAAGGGCTGGGCATCAAATTAGTTTTGTGACCAGTAACATTACCTAGTCCCTTGATGGTACTTTCCATCAACAGATCTCACAGCACTTTAGAGTGTGAGTAAACAACTCAATCCCTGCATCACATATTGGGAAACTGAGGCACAGAAAGGTTAATGCTAACACTTTCCAAAGTGACCTCTGCTTTTGGATGCCCAACCTGAGCCTGAAAAGCCTGAGTTTGGAACTGCTCAGCACCCATTGCTTCTCCCAAAGTAAATGGGAGCTATGGGTATGCAGACTCTCTGAACATAGGCCCTAGGCATCTGATGTAATGCACCCAAAACCTGAAGATACTTTGGAATATTTTAGCCTAAGAAACTCCATCCAGGCCACTCAATATATCAGTGACAGAGTTGGGAGCAGAACCCCTTCTCCTCACAGTAAGTCCTGTGCCTCTCCACTGAACTCTCTGCATCCCAGGTCCGAAACTAGGGTGCAAGCACACCCCCCAGCAGATGAAAGAAAGCTCTGTGATTTTTTTTTTTCCCCTTACAGAGTTTTCTCTATTTTCTTCTTCAGGAGACTGGGATTTGCCCCCAACCTGACTCCGCACAGGCAGCAAGGGATCCACTCCCCAGCTCCCTGGAGAGCAACAGGAATCTTGGAGATCACTGAAGCAACAGATTCATCTGCATAGTGGCCCTGTGCACCTACTCTAGCTTTGGGCCCCTGGCAGTTTTCCCTAGATTAATGGGCTTCCTCCTCCAGTAGCAACCCACAGAGCCCCATTTAAAGGGTGTTCCCTAGAGGGGAAAAGACCCCCCAGAAGAGTTAATATAGCCTTACACCCTATTAATACTCATACAGAATGGGTGGGTAGGACAGGGAGGGAACAGTACATAAGAGTCCCCAGTGCTTCTGGCTCACCCCCTTCCTACCCCAGAATCTCTGGCCTGAGATGAGCCATCCAGGGTGGAGCCACCACTTTCCCCCACAGCGTGGCATGCCGGGGATCTTGGCCACATCATGGATAGCAATCAGCACCCAAGTCTCCTAATACAGTGCAAGCCACCCTCCCTTCCCCAGCCAGCCGCCAGATCAATGATCCCATGCTCAAGAGGCCTGGCAGCCTATCCCTCCTGCATGCCAAGAGCTCCCCGGCCCCTGTGTGAGAGGAGGGAGGGGTGGGGGTGTCCCACCTACAGTCAGCGGTGAACCCTCACTGGCACCTCCTAGCTGGGGTGCAGGCCTGGCTGCCATGTGGGGGATGGGGTCGGACACTTACATGCTCAGTCCCTGCTGCTGCCGCCTGTTTAACAGCCCCACCAGCCATCCCAGAGGCTGCCTTGCCCTCTCCGCCTGCCACAGCTGCTGGCTGTTACCCTTGTTCCCTTAGCAACTGGGGCCTCCCAACCCTCTGGCAGCTTTGGCTGCAAGCCCTGGGTGCCATGGCAACCGCTGCGACTCCTGGAGCCCAAGGGAGGGATGGGGCGGGGGCTGGGAAAGGCCAGCAAAGGGCAGTTTCTCAAGGGTCCCCTGCCCATTTGATAGACTTGTCAGGAATGGAGACTGTGCTGAAGAGAGGGAGGCAGTCTGGGCTCGTGCCTTGGTGCAGGAGGACAAGGTGTCCATTTGAGGGCCTCCAGCCCTATGCTTCTGGGGTTATTATTTGGAGGACAGTAGATCCTCACAGCCCCACTGTGCAAGACACTGCACACACCAAGTCAGAGACAGCCTCATCCCTAAGGGCAGACAGCACTGTTCGTACCACTCTGCAGGTAGGTCCACTCATTTGCCCCAGGTTACAAAAGGGATGCTGTGCCAGAGATGGAACTTACCTGGGGGACTTAGAGACTGCAATACATGGCATGTATCGACATGGCAGACATTGACAAAGTAAACACAGTTGTGGGGCCACACTATGGAACAGGTTATTCTTGGCCTGAAGAAACTCTGCATGTCCAGGATCCTATGTGCAGAATTCAGGAGCCTGTAGCTATGCTGCCCACAATGTAAAATAATCCTTTCTTGGAATTAGTTAGGTATTTAGTCAAACAACACTTGCCTGTGCTCTTTGCTGCCCCTCAGGCTCGCTTTTGTCAGTGTTGCATGAAGTGTGGTTTGGGGGTTTTGAGACAAATGGATGGATTTTAAAAGTAAAATGCAGCCAGGATCCAGTCTAACAGTTTAAAGGAAATCCAAGAGGAGACATGAAGCTCACAGTGTGCCATTGTCATGTACAAAATAGAATCAGGTCAGACACTGGTAAAGGGCTAACCACGACTCAGGCTGCATGGCCTAAGACCCAAAGGTCTGTGAGTTATCCATTGGTAGAGATGGAGTTTTGCAAAGGATGTTTGTTTTTAAATTCTCAGAAATGTTGCAATGTAATCTTTTTTGAGAAATGTTGTGCTGTGATATTTTTGCTATAATATTTCTTCAGGTGTTTAATCAGTTGGTCTAAGGACATGTTTTTAATATATATGTATTAAAAAATAAAGATATAAACACTGGGTGAGTGAATGAGATTAGAATGAGCAGATTAGTTGAGGGAATGTGCCAAAACACTGAAGAGCAGGTCAGAAGGAAGGGCCCCAGCAGGTCTGCGAGTGCATTTTCTTATAGGGGTGTGGAGAGGAAGATTTGCTGAAACTGATATGTCCCAAAGCACCCCAACAGCAGGGAAGTGAGCAAAAGCGACATTGCTTACAACCTGTCCATAAAAGGAACCAAACTCCAAAGGGCAGGAGAACATGCAGCCATCACCAACTGCAACTGGGGTCGGTGCGCACCACAGCTTCTTCACTCCCGCAAGCCTCGGCACCTAAACTGACTCTGGGCTGCCCACCCTTAGTTACTTTAAGTAAGTATGATTGTGGATTATATGTGTGCGTGTGTGTATGTCAGGTGTTGTTTTGTGTATGTGTCGCTTAAACTGCTCTCTTGCCAAACCATAAATATATGCATATATGCAAAGTGTTAATGCTAACTCAGTGTCCAGCATCTTCCCTCTAAAGATCCCGAATATATGGGCAGCTCTGACTCCCCATAACACCTTGCACAGGGGAAAGAACATATAGAACATTTTCTACTCATGAGCCATGAAACAAATGCCTATCTGGTAATAGCTCACCTTTCATTCCTTGTGGGAACTGCCATTTTCCTCCAGGAGTCCTCCTCCCACTACCAATCACAGCTTTAATGTCCTGGGCCCAATGTCTCCAGACTTCTGACCAGACCTTTAGAACAACCTAAGAGACTCTCTGCAGTTAAACAAACAAGGAGTCCTGTGGCACTTTTAAAGACTAGCAAATTTATTTATTGCAAATTTGTGTCTTTAAAAGTGCCACAGGACTCCTTGTTTGTGTTGAACTAGACTAACACGGCTACCTCTTTGGAACTTCTCTGCAGTTAATTGGTCATTAATACTATATGTGCTGTGACAGGACCATAGGTGGTCTTAGCTATGGGGCATGATGGGCAAGTGTCCCAGGCTCCACGCTGGAGGAGGGCCCCCCACGCTGGAGCCACCAGGGCAGGGTGGATTCCAGCAGCTGGCTGGCTGCAGCGCTCCAGCCAGCCAGATGAGGTGGGGGAGTTGGGGTGGAAAGGAAGGAGGATGGGGAAGTGCACAGGGCAGGGGGGGCCAGCAAGGACAGAGGGGGAGGTGGCAGGGGGGCCAGTGAGGCAACAGCCAAGTGGGGGGTGGGGAGGCCCAGCCGTGAGGCCCAGGGAGATGGTAGGGGCTGGTGGAGAGGGGACCAAAGGGAGGCGGGGGCCGGCAGCAAGGCCATGCCACGAGTGAACAGGGAAGAGGGTAGCAGCAAAATACAGCTCCCATCTATGCCACTTGCAGCACCAGCACATAGAGGAAGGGGATGGAGGAGAGACAGGTGCAGCATACCTCTGTAATGGAACAATTTTTACCAAGTACCAAACCTACATGTAGGATATATTCAGCTGAAGAAGATGCGGATTTTAATTATGCTGGATGGAAAAGGAACAAAAGTTGATAGTATGTTGATAGGTTACTTTTTGTGTCTTATGGCCAGAACTAGTGACTAGAACAAACGAAGAAGAGTCAATATTTTGCACTGCAGCTTGATTAATCCACAGTGATAGCATCATATACTGAGGGGAAGATGGCCATACCTAGCAGTTGGAGCAGTGCTGGTCCCAAGAGCATTTCTGGTGTTAGGCTCAGGGGCATGGTCCCCGAATGTGCCAGCCAGTACCCTGAGCTGTGGGCCCCGGCATGCGCAGGTGTTCACAGCTTGCCTGATGTGAGCTCTGCCTGGGAGCTGCCAGCCCCCACCCCCTGCCCTGCATCATGTAGCCCAAGGCAGGAGAAGAGAAGGGAAATTTAAATCCCTCCCACTGCAGCCCAGGCAGCGTGGTTGGTGGTGGCAGCTGTGTAAGGTAAGTATTAGTGGGCAGGGCCAGATTAACCGGCTCAGGGGCCCTGAGCTGGCCCCACCGCAGAGCTCCCCCCCACTGCAGGGGCTGGGGGCCTGGGGCCCAAAGGTACTCCCACCCGGCCCCGCTCCAGCCAGTCTGCCAGTGGGTGGCGGCTGATGTGAGGTGCGGCAACCCCCACACAGCCCCGCCCAGGGATACAGGCACTGGAGTGCAGGCTGCGTGCCAGCTGGCCCTGCTCCCTGGGGCAGAGCAAGCAGGCTCTGGCCTGCCCCACCCCTGGGGGAGGATCAGCGGGCCCAAGGGTGGGGTGGGGTGGAGTGCAGAGCCCCCACTCTGGCTGCAGGGCCCCACACCCCTTCTCCTCACTGGCAGGGCAGGAAAGCTCTGTGCGCTCCTGCCCTGCTGGCACTAAGCAGGGTGGGGGGGTCTCTGGATTAAAAGAGGGGTTTTAGGGACAGGAACCCGAGGCCCCCTTTTCAGCCAGGGCCCAGGGCTTAAGCCCCTAAAGCCCCTTTGGTAATCTGGCCCTGCTAGTGAGCCCAGGCCCTGCACACCTGCCCTGTCCCTGGAGGGGGGGTCCTGGCCCAGAGGCCGGGTGAAGCACTCCCGCCCTGTCCCACTGCCTTCAGCTTGCTGCCAAAGTTAGCGGGGAGCAGGGCGAAGCGTGGTCATCGTGGAGAGCCATGGTGAGGGCCCCGCACTGCCCCACTGGGAGTGGGACAGTGAGGAGCCCACATAACTGTGGGGCCCAGGGCATTCGTCCAGCCCCCAAGGACATCCCTGAGTCTGAGTGCAGGGCCTATGCCCCATATCTTTTTTTGACAGAGCAGCTCTCTTGGCTGGTCTCACTATCAAGCAGCAACAGGGTCAGCTCAAGGTTTTTTGGCGCCCTAGGTGAACTTTGACTTTCCACACCTCAAGCTCCCTCCCCCCTGTTGCGGGATTATTATTTTCCCTTGTAATGATATTGTACTCTGCTGTGATTAAAGCTGCAGACCCCGTGGTAAAAAGGAACGTAGGGAGGGGGAGGACTCGATGCGCGACTGTGGGGAACCTCCTGCATTGTTCAATAAGTGTTAACTCGCTGGAATGTTGATTGAGGTGCTTATAGAGCAGCTTCTGCCCAGCCCTTGAAGCGAGTTAAGCCAATTACCCAATTAGCATTTTAAAGGAGAGCTGCATGAGTGACGCTTTTACAGAAGAAACTATGAAACAAGAGAATCCGTTACTTTAAAGTGGTGTTAATGAGCCTCTGTTCATTTTGTAACTATAAAAAGGAAGGCAACGCTCTGTACGGGGTCCTTCTCTCCTGTTAAGCCTGCAGAGAGAGAGAGGCACCTCTTGATCAAGAATAAAGTTTTACTGCTTCTGCTGCTCTTGCCTGGTGTATTGGATCCCCGCTAGGCAAGGAACTCTCGAGGGGCTGATTTCCCCCACAACACCCCTGACAAATGACTGGTCAACACTGGCTGAGAATGACTCAACTGCTAGACCCCACCCCACACAGCAAACCTAGGCGGCACTCTTATGAAGTTATGCTATGACACATTTTAACTATTTACATACACAGCTGTGCTCCGCAACAGTGGCGTTGCTACATAAAGGAAAATGATTCTGGGCACAGGTCTCCAAACCCACCCACTTCAGGCCCAAACTCTCCTGACTCCAAGCCCATGCACAGCACAGAGTGCAGCCCCATCACACACACACACACACACACACACTCCCTCTGTGCTGGGCACTGAGCACTACACCACGGGGTCAGGCAGACCCCCCTCTTCCCCCCACTCCCTCTGACTCAAGAAAGAAGACAATGAGCCCTGCCCAGGGTCCCAGGTAGCTCCCCACCAATGCTGAGCCGATGGGAGCCAGCAGCAGCAGGGCTGGGCAGCCCTCATACAGCGCCCAGTGGGGCTGCCCATGTCCAGAGCCAGAAGCCTGGCCTGACTCCCTCCCAGTCCAGTGATGGAGCCAGCAGCAGGTCCAGACAGCAAGTACAGCTCTCTCCAAGCTGAGCCTAGCACAGAGCCAGCAGGGGGCTAAGAAGCCTCTTCCCCCACTCTGTGCCATGTAGCTACTACCTCAATCAAATTGGCAGGAAAATTGAGGCACATATCACAGAAGGGACTTGTATTCCCTCCCCATAAGGCACCCTCTGCCTTTACCTCCCCCCTCCATGAGGGACAATGAGTCTTCCCCGGCCCTGGGGGTGGAGGAGCATCAGGTTGGCCCTTCACGACATGGGAGGGGCAGAGGGCTCTGTGCCTTTCAGAGCCTCCTGCTGCATCTCTCCTGCGCCTTGTGAAGGGCCAACCTGTTGCCCCCCCGCAGCCTGTCACCCAGGATACATGTCCCCTGCTGCCCACTCGCAACCACACACACACTTGCTATGCCACTGAGTTTGGATGGTGGTCAAGTTAAGTCGGGCATGGACATCATCCCACCGGTTTCCCCACTCAGTTAGGACTTCTGACCCCACCTGGGCTCCTGACTCCCCCGTGGCCAGCGGCTCTCCCCTGCCAAGCACTTCTGCCTGGCCATCCAGGGTTACCACAATTACTACATACCCCACCTCCCAGCTTTTTAACTGCTCACTGGGAGTGGGAAGGAACTTACCTGACCTGGTGTGTTTGTAACCTGTGTTATTGCTGCTTGGGAACAGGGCTGGGGGAGGAGTTTTCTTTTTGCTAACAAGGCAAGGAGTGTGGCCTGTCCTTATTAGCATCTGAAAGGCACTGCCCCTGAATAGCAGGAGCCCGAGGGCAGGTTTGCAGATCAGGGAACATTGTTAGATGGCGTATTAAACTGAGTAATCGGTGAGGGAAAACTGAGCAACCAAAGTGGCAACCTGCTCCACAATATGAAAGAAAGAATTAAATTCTGTCTAATTTGGTACCCCTTAAAGCCTGGCACCTTAGGCAACAACCCTGAGCAGGGGAGAGTTCCAGGTCATGACATTGACCAGACTGAGCTGGTCTTCTCCTGAGAGGCTTATATAGCTGCACTGACAGTCACCCGACCTGCTGTTGGCTTGTGGATTGGCCTGACATGGGTGTGACTCATCAAGCAGGCCTCACCTCACACATCTAACATGCAACAGATGCTGGGTAAGGAGACTTGTCCCAGCAGGTAGAAGAATTGAAGCACTTTTATTGAAACAGACACACTCTTCTCACTAAAACCTTTGGCTGTGTCTGGACATGCCAAAAAATCCATATTTTCAAATGACACTTCTAAGAACTGAGTTTTAAAATTATGTTATATAAACAAACAATTTGTGGTGAACAAAGCTGCAAAAATTGGCCAAACTCTAGAGCAAACTTTTATTGCACAATGCTGTTTTGCTGGATTCGGTCTGCATTTGCACATAAAGCCCTTGGACTAGTTGGTTTGCATCTATTTCCAGCAATGGTTAATTTCTGTAAGAAATCATTGCAAAGTATATTATTTTTGCAGCTGACAAGGTTTTGGGGGAAGGAGTTGATTGTGCCTCCCAAAGGAGATCTGGTATAGTGGTGGGACACATCTGTACAGGGCCTGGCTGTCAGCGTTGCTCCCCCTCTGTCCTGGCAGTTGATATTGAACAAGTAGCGAGTGCCCAATGAAGCAGCTGTACCTACTACTATACATACTATACTTATTTTACTCTTGTTCTCACTGGGCAGGGAACTGCAAATGTGTAAGCTCTGCATAACCTATTTTAAGGCAGACATAGGCTTGAAATTTAAAAACTCCAGTCCAGATGTGAACACTGTGCAGTCTGCAAATGTGAACTTTCTGACTATTGATCACAGTAATGCCTGTGGCCTGTTGTGCTCAGTGCTATACAAACACAGTAAAACTGCCTTCTGGAAGACCTCACTCTCCAAACAGGCATGGCTGACGAAGAGGGTCAGAGAGAAGGGAAGTGACTGGGCCAAGATCATACCACAGCCATAGGGCACATACTGTGCTGAGCCTGCAGTAAGGTTCTTGACGCCTACTTTCCATATTTGTCCTCTGAGCTCTCAGGCCCCGGATTGTGGAACCCAATCTCAGCTCTGTGCATCCTCCCCTTGTAGTGCAGAGCGGTTTGAAATTACAGATCTGAATTTCACAGCCAGGGCCCGTCTGTAAGGTTCATTCCTGTTGGCCCAGAGAGAAGTGGGGAGAAGAAGAGGCAATCAGAGCACATCCAGGCAGCCAGAAGCTCTTTGGAGTATCCATTCCACAACCTGAATTTGGCTCAGAATTTGCTGTCTCACCGTGACATCAGAACAGACACTGGAAACTTAGTTTCCAAGCAGTGGTAGTCCCAGCTCTTCTCTACAGCTGAGGGACTTGGATAACTCACAGAAATCACATGAAAAATCTGGAACACCAGCATCGTCTCTGAAAGAGCCTCAAAATAAAGTGGGATTGCTGCACTAATGTCACTGTCCTCTCAGAGGCCAAAATCTTCAATGTTGAGGCCCTGATTATCTAAAAAGCCCAGTGTGGACGTGGCTTTGTTTAGGTCGACTTAACCCTCCTTAAGTTGACCTAACTTGCCAGTGTAGACGCACCCACAGGGTCCCCTGGTGGGGCAGCCTGGAACAAGGCCTCCCAAAGGGTCCCCTAATGGTGGTTAGGAGTCTGGAACCAGGAGCGAGCCCCTGCAGGGTCCTCCAGTGGCACTGGGGAGCCCGGAGCAGGCTGCAGGCTGCCCACAAGGCCAGCTGGTGGCAGGGGGACCCAGAGCCACAAGGGGGCAGCCAAAGAGCCGCATGCGGCTCTGGAGCTGCAGGTTGTAGACTCCTATTCTAGTGAATTCCAAGCACACTGATATTTTGTAACTGTGGCTTTGAAAGAGGCAGCCCATTTTTTATTTGTCACTTGGGAAGCACATAAGGAGAAATGGCTTCATTTTCTGCCACTGCACTGCAGCCTGATGCACCGCTCCATGGCAAACGGACCAAGCACATTATATGGATAATCCATACTTTTCCTTTCTCCTCTGAAATCAATGCCCAAGCTGTCACCTGATGAGTCTATCACTTTTTAGGACCAGGGCGGGGTGTGTGTGAGGAGATGGGGGAGGACAGTTTCTAATTCACCCGATAACAAAGCTCCCCAGTGTGTTTAAAATTATATACATTTCTTCAAACATTGTACTTTCCAGCAATTTTGAAACTCTGATTTCTGACTGTAGCATTCTCAAGGAAGCAGATTCAGGAAACTGTTACTATTACACAAACAGCATGAGGGAAGAAAATGGATTTCTTTTCTCACTTAGAGTGCCCAAACTCTGTCTGTCTGTCTCCATGGCTCTCTCTAGCCAACTTCCTCTTGCCTCTACACCTTAGGCTAGTGGTTCTCAACCTTTTGCGGGTCATGACATGCTTGGTGCCATATCACAACCCTACAGGATACAGCAGCCCATCCATCCCAGGCTGAATCCTGCCATTTTCCCGGCTTTCTGTGACACACTTACCACAGTGTGGTGACACAGTAATGTGTCCTGACACAGTGGTTGAGAAGTACTGCCTTAGGCACACGTGGTGTCCACTGGACGGCACTATGTCACCTGGATCTATTCTAAAGGGATAGCTAATTCTTTAACTACCCAGAGCTTGATTCTGAAAGCCATCCACAATGGGAACTTCTACTGATGTGAGGGAAGTTAAACATGCAGAGGGTTTGCATGGTCAGGAGCCATTTTGTGTCATCAAATTGAGCTCTGGCTGACAGAGGCAATAACAAAAATGTCTGTTTGCTCGAGAAATATCAAACAAACAGGCAGCACAGTAGGATCTGTGCATTTAGCAGAAGTTAATAGATCACATCTCACCTGGTAGATGACTATTATTCCTCACTGAAGAAAACTGAGGTTAAATCATAATTAAGGCATAGAACTCGGATGTCTTGATACTTGGCCGCTGCTCTAATCCCAAGGTTACTGATACTGAATTAAGAGTCCTAAAATCTTTGCTGAAAATCCATTGTCAGTCTAGGTTACAGTGACACTGGTAATTAGAAAAATAAACAGAGTCCTGTGGCACTTTTAGGCTATGTCTACACTTACTAAAATTAGTTCGAATTAGTTAGTTCGAACTAATTTTAGTTAGTTAAAATTAACTTAATTCTAACTAGAAAAAATTAGTTTGAACTAAGCAAGTGTCATTCATGGCATTTGCTTAGTTCGAATTAGCGATCTCCATTGATTTCAATGGGCCGGTTAGTTCGAACTAAGAAATTAGTTCAAACTAACATGGCCACATTGGTTAATTCAAACTAACTAGTTCGAATTAACCCTTACTTCTAATACCCTATTCAAAGTTATTAGTTCAAATTAAGGAAGCCCTTAATTAGATCTAATTAAAGCCTAGTGTAGTCATGGCTTTAGTTAGTTCGAATTAAGCTTCCTTAATTCGAACTAACTTGCCAGTGTGGACATAGCCTTAAAGACTAACAGATTTATTTATTGCATGAGGTTTCATGGAGAAAATCTCACTTCATCAGACACTTTGAATTTGGTATTTAGGGTTGCACACACATTTCCATTTTCAGGGGTCAGTTTCACCTGCTTATAACTTTTTCAGTCTTACCTTTCTGGCTGAAATTTGCCAGGCTTGTTTACAACCTCTTAATAAACTTTTGAGACAAAATGGTTCAGTCATCTTGAACAAAGTGGGTGGCTAAAACACATGCTTCTTATGCACAAAATGTTGCTCTTTGCATTTGAACTGCTCTAGTTCAAGATGGTAGAAACTCAAAAACTTGCAAGGAGATAGCCCCTAGATCGCCTTTCAATGATCTGGCTTGTTGCTCTTGTGTAACAACTATCATCTGGGCAAACAAACCAGAGACTGAATCAGGAATCTCCAGAGCCAAATTCATGAGCTGCTCAGGCTAAGCTAAGTTCCAAAGGGGTAGCCGTGTTTCAACAAAACAGAAAAGGAGTCTTGTAACACTTTAAAGACTAACAAATTTATTTTTCACGTCAGCTTTCGTGGGCAAAGTCCCAATTCATCAGTTTCCAGAGTGGAGAAAACTTACAATGAAAAAAACCTTACAGTATGGGCAGAGCCGTCCTTGCGGGGGGAGGGGGGGTGAACGAGGCGATCACCCTGGGCCCTGCAGTTATGTGGGCCCCACACTGTCCTGCTCCCTGCTGCCTTCCGGGGCACTGGAAGCACTTTGAACAGCCTCTGGGCTGGCCCTCCCTGCCCCCAGGGCAGAACAGGCAGGTCCAGGGCAGGGGCAGGGACAGAGCTCTCTGGGCTGGCCTGCCCCACATGGACCAGGCTGCAGCTGGGGCTGGCCCCTGCTGGCAGTGTGGCCACGGCCGGGGCTGTCTTCCAGTGGCAGTGGCCCCCAGGGTCTCTCGCTGTCCATGGCGTGGCTGCGGCTGGCTCCGGGCCAGGGCCAACTCCCGCTGGCTGCCTGGAGGCCACGGCTGGAGCCAGCTCCCGGCCATGGCCTCTCGGCCGGCTCCCAGCAGTGGCCTTGGGTCCCCAGCCAGGGCGCCAGCAGCAACAGCCTGGGGTTGCAGCCATGGTGGGGGCTGGCTCGTGGCTGCAGCCTCAGTTGGGGCTGGCTCCTGCCGGCAATGGCCTGGGGGGGGCTGGGGCTGCGGCGGTAGCCTCGGCCGGGACCCTGGGGACGGAGCTGGCCATCTCAGCCTGCCCTTCCCCCCTCCCGGGTGGGGTGGGGGCCCCCTCAGGCCAACTGGCCCTGGGCCCCGTTCCCCCCTAGGGACAGCCCTGAGTATGGAAGGGAAAGATAAATCCTGTGATTACATTACATCAGGTCAGATTACTTCAGCAAATCAAACAAGTTGTGTAGATTCAAACACAACATATCAGAAAGTGATGAGGTTGATAGAGGTGAAAATCACTGTTAGTAATGAAAAACAAAGGAGGAGTCCTGTGGTCCATTTCAAGTTTAATGTTTGTAATGGGAGAGCCAGTTCATACTTTCTTTGAGACCCAAATTGATGGCATCGAATATGCATATGAATTCTAACTCTGAAGTCTCTCATATTCATATGCAAATTCAGTGCCATCAACTTGGGTCTTAATGGTCTGCCAATGTTTTACTAGTACTGCAATGTGAATTTAGCTCAAAAAAAGTTGTAGCCAGGGCTCTCTGGTTAGTGAAGATGTGCAAGGGAAGAGGCAGAAGAAATACTTCCTCCTTCCAAATGATATAGAAAAGTGTGTATTAAATGAAGCAATGGCACCTGCTTTATTGACTACATATGCTACACAGTTCAGAGAAAAGATGCTGTTGTACAGTAGCTGTTGAAACATGGAGGAATTTCTTGCTTTATTGGTACTAAATTGCATGCAGAAATTCTGCATTAGAAGACTCTGAAAGTCTGCAAAGTGACCCACTCCAAATTCAGGAAATGACACGGATAAGGATGCCTGCAAACCCTTAACTTTGCCCCTTCTGTTTATGCATGGTGATAACTGATCAGGTTATTTTTTTTCCTGCCTTTTCAGTGATTCAGGTTGCAGCATTAGGCCCAGATTCTCAAGGGTATTTAGGTACCTAAATATCTTTGACGATCTGGATCTTAATGGCCTGTTAGAGCCTGATCCAGTGTCCACTAAAGTCTATGGAAAGATTCCCACTGATTTCAGTGGACTTGGATTGTGCCATTAATCTAGTTTTTGTATGAAACAGATAAATGCTATAACTATACATCTAGAGAGAGAGAGATGTTAAGATCTTGAGCCAGCAAATTCTGATACAAGAACGTCTGTCTCTTACCTGCCAGTCCAGTGAAAATGACAAGAGCGCTTAAGTGAGCAGTGTCCCTGGGATGGGGCTTTGGCCCTTCCTTTGTATCCACTGTTTCAGTCCCCTGAGCCCATGTTGTCCCCTCCCCCCCCCCCCACTGAAATACATGGGGATTCAAAGTGGAGCAGGAACCTGTGCAAGCAGATCCATTTGAGGATCAGAGCCTAAGCTTTTGTTTAGGCAAAATCCAAAGTCAATAGCAACTTTACCCAAGCAAAGGCTGGCCTGTATGGATTAAATAATTAAATAAATATCTGTAGGCCAGATACTGCATGCCCTCCACTGAAGTCAATGGGAGCTTTTGATATGCAACCCCAATGGGTTGTTGGCTTAAAGGAATAAACTTCTACAGTTTGAGCTAAAAGGCTTTGTTGGCCCAGGCAGAAGCAGGTTTATCAACTTCTATGTAACTCAGCCAGCATTAGCGGGAACTCGAGTACCACACTGCAGAGGGGTGAGTTAACTTCCTTGTGAACAAAACTTGTAGAATCGAACCTGGAGCCTTTAAAATAAATCCCTGGAGTTTTCCTTTGAATTGGATTCCAAAATATCCCCTTCACTACATGCAGCAAGAACACTCATGAAATCAAGGTGCCACGGGTGTAACCAGCTCCTCCAAACACATGCAAGAGCCTCTCCTTGGAAGAAACGATCACTCATTCATTACAGAAATCCAGTAATCGAGTAACGAAGCCCCTGGAACACAAAGTGGGGCTAGAGCAGGTTGTGAAATTAAAGAGCAATCAGTCATCAGGGCGGCACGGTCTGTACACTGGAAAGGCATGAAATAAGGAAGCAGTCAACCTACTGATAACATTCAATATAGCTCTGGTGCTGGGCGACTAGGTGTTGGTGCCATAGCAATGTTAAAAAGAGAGTGGAGAATGGCCCAGGAATGACACAGCATGTCTCAACCTGTGGCTCCCTCTGTGTGACTAAGACAGGAGATCTAGAAAATGCATCATCTGGCTTCTGGATGTCAACATTGCTCTGTTTCCAGGGCAGCTAACAGCCTTGGTTTTCCTTTGTGAGGCAGTTCTGGGAGCAGATCAAGACAGTGCAGGTCTGATTTGAAAATCCTGTCTGCCAAGGATGAAAGCAAGTACCTGAGGCTATGTCTGCACTTGTTAAATTAAGGTCGACCTTGTTTAGTCGACTTAGCGCGTCTACAACCTAGGGCATCTACACTAGATGCTTAAGTCAACTGGCAAGGGCTAGATCGACCTAGGAGTGGTGCATTGTGGGAAGCGTGGGACGAGACACCCGAGAAGTGCCCCTCTCCCCCGGCCACTCCTTTAAAAGAGGAAGTGAGCTCATCACCTTCCCCATTATGCCTGGCAACATGGAGGCTGAGCAGGTCATGGACCAGACTCCCTTCCTGAGATTTTTCAGGCTGCTGTGCAACACCTGCCAGCTATTGGCAAGGCTTCTTCGGCTGTGGAGCAAACCAGTTTGGCAACCCACCAGCGTGGAGGAAGATGACAGCCTGCCCCCCCACTTTGCTGCCCCAGCAAGCTACCACTGTCTCAGCAGTGCGCTCCATGCCTTGTCGCTTCTGGGCACGTGAGGCCAGCAGTGACTCGTAGGAGTGGATCTTCCTCACCAACTGGGACAAAGACCTGTGGCTGCAGAACCTCAGGATGAGCAAGTGGACCTTCCTCGAGCTTGTCCATGAGCTCACCTCGGTTCTGCAGCGCATGGACACTAGACTCCGACCTGCCCTGCACATAGACAAGTGAGTGGCCGTCGCTGTGTGGAAGCTGGCAACCCCAGACTCCTACCACTCCGTGGCCCAGCAGTTCAGCATTGCCACCGTGGGGACCGCCCTCCTGCAGGTCTGCAGGGCAATCAGCATGGTCCTGCTAGCCTGTCACGTCACCCCAGGCAACCTGCACAAACTCCTTGACGGCCTCGCCGGACTCGGTTTCCCCAACTGTGGGGGCATTGTGGATGCCATCCACATCCCCACCCAAGCCCTAGACCACCGGGCCATGGACTATGTCAACAGGAAGGGCTCCTGCAGGCCCTCGTGGACTACCGCAGGATCTTCCGCAACATCTACGTGGGTGGCTGGGGAAGGTACACGACACATGCATCCTACACAACTCTGCCCTGTACAGGTGCATGCAGGCAGGCATCTTCTTCCCCAACCACACCATCACCCTCAGGGACGTGCAGGTGCCTGTCCTGATCCTGGGGGATGCCACCTACTCCTTGATGCCCTGGCTGATGAAGCCATACATGGGCCAGATAGATGCCAGCAGGGACCTCTTCAATCAAAGCGTGCCTTTGGCCATCTCAAGGCCCGCTGGAGGGCCCTCCTGATGTGCTTGCAGCTCAGCAAGAGCAACATCTCCGTGGTTGTCAGTGCCTGCTGTTGCCTGCACAACCTCTGTGAGCTGCGAGGGGAAAGGGTCCCCCACGCTTGGGAGGCCGAGGCTGAGAGGCTCACCGCCGACTATGAGCGCCTGATGACACCCTGCCCTGGACGCAGCAGGCCCAGCGGTGAGCATTGGTCATCCAGGACATGCTGAGGGCCCACTTTGACAGCAAGGAGCACTGAGGGGTAGGCCTGCTACCAGGCCCTGTCACCTCCACCACCCACCCATACCTATTCCCCCACCCCCACACACCCATCTCCCCTCTGTCTCCACACCAATAAAAAGCACAACACACTGTATAACGGTGTTCAGGGTTTTTATTCAGAGGGGGAAATTGGGGTTGGGAGTTGCGGGGGTTAGGAGGTTTGGGGAGAGTGAAGAGGGTTGGGGGAGTGAGGGGGGGTCAGGGGGTGAGGGGAGTTAAGAGAGTCGGGGGGAGGGAGGAGGAGGCAGTAAAGAGGGTTTGGGGGAGGGGACGGTGCTAGTGGCCTCCGGAAGGCGGGTCCTGGGCCTGCAGACATCCGCCCCGGGTCCTGGCCCTCCGGCGAGGAGGGCTGCCTCTGGGGAGCGGGCGGGGGGGAGGGGGGTTACTGAGGGAACAAGTGCTCCTCCAAGCACTCCAGGGACTGGGTTTGCCACTCTATGAGGTTGAGCATTCGCTCGAGCAGCCTTTGCCTGCCCCTCCGCAGCCCCTGCTCAGCCCTCTGGTGGGCATCCTCCTGCTCCTGCCGCGTCACCAGGCATGTCTCAGTCTGCTCGCTGATGCAGATCAGGTCTTTGAGGAGCTTGTCCCGTGAGCGATGCACCCTCTTTCTCCTCCTGATCGGGCCTGGTGGGGCGCCAGGAGTGCCGTGTGTCAAGGGCGCAGGGTCTGCTGAGGAGAAGCAAAGAAGAGAGTCCCTCCCATTAGCTGGTTCAGTGTGCAGCCTGACAGCCACTGCTGTCCCCTAACCATCCCCCTCTTCCCACTCCCTGTCCTATGGGACAGGGACCCCTTGGTACACGCTGGTGTGCTCTGCTGCTCAGGTTGGGTGTGGTGCCCACGGTGGCACAAATACTGTCTAGGTCTCCCAGGGTATGTCTACACTGGCAATTTAGGTCGATTTAAGTAGCCTTAAGTCGACCTAAATTACTCCCCGTCCACACTGGACTTTCATTAAGTTGACTTAAGAAATTCCTTAAGTCGACTTAATGAAAGCTTAGGTTGACTTAGTAAGAACTGCTGGTTAGGTCGACCTAACCCTAAAGTCAACTCCTTAGGTCGACTTAAGCACGGTGTGGACATGTTAGGTCGACTTACTAAGTCCCTGTTCAGGGTAACCACTTTGTTAAGTTGACTTAATAAGGTCGACTTAACTTTTTCTAGTGTAGACATAGCCCCAGCAACCCACACTCCATGCCATCACAGGAAAACACCATAATCCAAAGGACTGAGCATGGCGCTAGAAGCTAGACTGCCTGACTGCCAAGCACTGTCTGCCAGTGACCCGCTGCATGGCTTTGGGAAAGGATCTTAGCCTCATGGTATCTGGCTTTCCTGCTCTGTAAAACAAAGATGATGATACTTGCTTAGGCATCCACACAGGGGCCTTGGCTGATGTTTGTGCCATGCCCTCAATACAACCGCATTTGGCACTGAGCTGGATCCTAGCACTAGTGTCCAAGCACCACCAAATCTTTAATGGATTTGTCCACATGACACCCACTCAAGTAGAGAAGCAGCTATCTCTGGTTTACAGGCAGAGAACTGAGACACAGAGAAACTCAGGGATTTGCCCAGTGTCACATAAGGAGTCAATGGCAGGGCAGGAAAAGGCAATTGAAGCCAGGCTCGTGAATCCCAAGTCACCCTATTCCTTGGCTCAGCCTTCCTCTCTTTAGCAAAAAAAGCAACAGGAAGGTTGCTCATACCAGGCTTTCCAGGAGCCATCAGATGTTCTTTAAATAAGAAACAAGGAGCAATGCGCTCCTTTAGCTCATCTACATGGCAGACAAGGCTTGAATTAGTTAGCCACTGCCTCTGCCCCCTCCTTTAATTATTAAGGGGATGCTAATTGCTCCAAGCTGGTTTTGCAGTACATTGCTGCCTGATGAGGAGCATGGAAAGCTTGCCCTCCATCTGCTGCCTGTGACCTTTGCTCTGGCCAGAGGAACTTGGTTTCTAAGGACATCTGTCTGGCAGCTAGATCTGGATTATTTCTTGTGGCCCCCTAGAGGAATTGCTATGCCCAACTGCAATACAGGGGGTGAAAGCCATGATTGGGATTAACCCAGCCAGGGACCCTCCCACCTGGGAATATGACCAGGTGGGAACAGGCCTCTGGAGCACTCTCTGTGGGGCAGAGGTGAGGGATGAATCCAGCAGTGCTAAGGATCAGGAAGCTGAGCTCTGAGCTGAGACCTGTTCACTAGAGGCCAAGGCAGCAGCTGCCCTTTGTAGGCTGCTCCAGGTGATGCTTGGGGCACAGCTCCTCACACTGTTAGCCAATGGGTTTTTCCCCAGAGAGATGCGGCAGGTTAGACCTGCAGCACGTGTTCCAGGCTGGCAGGCAGTTCTAGGCTCTGCCTCTCTTGGCTGTTGCTCAGGACAGTTTCTGTATCCCTGGGGCAGCTTGGTGCTTTGTTTGGGGACCAGAGAGAGTTTATGTTTTTCTGGCCTGCTTGAGTCATCCATCTCTCCAGCCAATACCTGGCTTCATTGCTTGTTGCAGCTGCTCTTTCCCTGCCCTCTCTGGCAGCTTGCGGTATAGCAGACAGCCCTGGCTGGCCTACGCTTAACTGTAGAGTGGTTGGTGGAAGGGTGGAGTTCCCAAGGAGCAGCTGCTCCCAGGAGAGCAGACTAATTGGTGAATGTTTGAAGAGTGTTTTGAACAGGGCAAGCACCATAGAAATGCTTAGCATTGAATATTGTTATTATTGACCTCCTACAAAGTCATCTTCACCAACAGCAGTGAAAAGAGAGATCGGTCAGTTGCCAAACTAGGCCATCCCATCATATCATCTCCTCCATAAATTTATCAAGCTCAGTTTTGAAACCAGCTAGGTTTTTTGCCCCCACTGCTCCCTTGGGAAGGCTGTTCCAGAACCTCACTCCTCTGATGGATAGGAACCTGCATCTAATTTCAAGTCTAAACTTCCTGATGGACAGTTTATATCCATTAGTTCTTGTGTCCACATTAGCGCTGAATTTAAATAATTCCTCTCTCTCCCTCGTATTTATCCATCTGACGTATTTGTACAGAGCAATCATATCTCCTCTCGACCTTCTTTTGGCTAGGTTAAATAAGCCAAGCTCTTTGGGTATGTCTACACTGGAGGCTCAGTTAAGTCGACTTAACAAGGTTGACTTTAAGTCGACTTAAAGTTGACCTTGTTAAGTTGACTTAGAGAGTCCACACTGAACACGCCTGTCAACTGCCTGCATCCACACTGACCGGTGCTAGGTTGATGGAGGAGTGTTGTGGGGGCCTGGAGCTATGATCCCTCTAAGCTGCATGGGTGCATGGTGGCACAGGGGCCAACACACACCTGCGCACCTCTCACAGACACCTGCACACCTCTCACAGACACCTGAGCAGCCCGATCTCTGTGTCCCTTCTCCCCAGCCCGATCCCCCGACCACGGCTCTCCCCAGCCCAATCCTCCGACCGTGGCTCTCCTTCTCTCCAGCCCGATCTCCCGCAAGCCGCGGTTCTCCTTCTCCCCAGTCCGATCCTCCCCCACCCGGCCGCGGCTCTCCTTCTCCCCAGTCCGATCACCCCCACCTCCAGCCCCGGCCACGGCTCTCCTTCTCCCCAGCCCAATCGTCCCCCCCCCCCCGGCACATCTCTCCTTCTCCTCAGCCCGATCCCCACCCCACCCCAGCCACAGCTGTCCCTCTCCCCAGCCCGATTCCCCCACACACACCCGGCCACAGCTCTCCACTTCTCTCCAGCCCAACTCCAATTAGGTCAACTCAAGGCTATTCCCTGTCCACACCAGCTTTAAGTCAACCTAACAAGGTTGACTTAGGCATTAAATCAGCCTTCAGAGGTGGAGTTATTAAGTTGACTTAAGGAAGCACTTAAGTCGACTTAAGGAAGATGTGGATGCAGCATTCTGTAGGTTGACTTAAGCGTCATTAAGTCGACCTAAAGTGCAAGTGTAGGGTACCTTTGGCTATGTCCACACTGGCAAGTTAGGAGGACGTAAGGCAGCTTAAATTGACCTAACTTAATCCCTGTCCACACTAGGCTTTTGTTAGGTTGACTTAAGGGGCTTTCTTAAGTCGACCTAATGAATGCTTAGGTCGACTTAATAAGAACCGCAGGGTATTCGAACTAACCTCCTTAGGTCCACCTAATCCTTCCTTAGGTCGACCTAAGCCCCGTGTGGATGCATAAATCCACTTTCTTAGATCAACCTAAGGGAAGTTAGATCGAATTACTAAGTCCCGGTTAAGGGAAACCACTTTGTTAAGCCGACCTAATAAGGTCGACTTAACAAAGTCCACCTGACTTTTTATAGTGTAGACATAGCCTTTGAATCTTCTATCATAAGGCAGGTTTTCCGTTGTTTGGCTCATCCTAGTACCCTTTGTTCGCACCTGCTCCAATTTGAATTCATTTTTCTTAAACATGGGGGACTAGAATTGCACACAGTATTCCAGATGAGATCTCACCAGTCCCTTGTATAATGGTACTAACACCTCCCTGTCTCTACTAGAAATACCTCGCCTGATGCATCTAAGGACTGTATTAAGTTTTTTCACAGCCATATCACGTTGGCAGCTCATAGTCATCCTATGGTCAACCAATACCCATCAATCCTTCTCCTCCTCCGTCACTTCCAACTTGATGGATCCCCAGCTTATAGGAAAAGTTCTTGACATTAATCCCTAAATGCAAGACCTTGCATGTTCCAATATTAAATTTCATCCCATATCTATTACTCTAGTTCACAAGGTCACCCAGATCTTTCTGTATAATATCCTGAACCTTCTCTATATTGGCAGTACCTCCCCACTTTTTGTACCATGGTCAGTAATAGTGGGATGGGATGGGATGGGTTCTGAGTTACTACAGAGAATTCTTTCTTAGGTGTCTGACCGATGAGTCTTGCCCACATACTCTATATTTAACTGATTGCCATATTGGGGTCGGAAAGGAATTTTCCCCTAGGGCAGATTGACAAAGGCTCTGGGGGTTTACACCTATAGCATGGGGCATGACTCATAGACCTCAAGGTCAGAAGGGACCAGTATGATCATCTAGTCTGACCTCCTGCAAAATGCAGGCCTCAAAACCTCACCCACCCACTCCAGCAATAGGCCACCAACCTATGACTGAGTTAATTACCCCCTTAAATCATGATTTAAGGACTTTAAGATACAAAGAATTCACCAGTAGGTGAGCCATGCCCCGTGCTACAGAGGAAGGCGAAAAACCTCCAGAGCCCAAGCCAATCAACCCTGGGGGAAAATTCCTTCCCAACCCCAAATATGGCGATCATTTAAACCCTGAGCACGTGGGCAAATCTCAACAGCTAGTTACTCAAGAAACAATTCTCTGTAATAACTCATAACCCACCCTATGTACCCTCCCTTCTTAGGCCACTTGTATATCCACCACCTGTAGCCAAAGATCAGTCAATTTCCAGAATAGGCTATCTGATCATACCATCTCCTCCATAAATTTATCAAGCTCAGTTTTGAAAGCACTTATGGTTTTTGCCCCACAACTCCCCTTGGAAGGCTATTCCAGAACTTTACTCCTCTAATGGTTAGAAACCTGCATCTAATTTCAAACCTAAATTTCTTGATGGACAGTTTATAACTATTTGTTCTGGTGTCCACATTGGTGCTGTACTCAAATAATTCCTCTCCCTCCCTAATATTAATCCCTCAATTGCTGGTGAATTCTCTGTACCTTAAAGTCTTTAAATCCTGATTTGAGGACTTTAATAACTCAGTCATAAGTTAGAAGTTTATTACAGGAGTAAGTGGTAAGGTTTGGTGGTCTGCATTATGCAGGAGGTCAGACTAGATGATCCTATTGGTCCCTTCTGACCTCAGAGTCTATGAGATCAGATACCATCCATGAGTCTCACTTTTATGTACACAGATGCACACCTCTGAGATAATGAACACTGTTCTCTTCCTTTGAGAATGGCACTGAGTTAAGAGGAACCCTGGCCTCCTGGATACAGCACAGAACGGAGGCTTAGGACTTCTGGGTTCTTTCCCTGGTTCTGCTACCAGCTCACTGTCTGACCGTGGGAAAGTCCTTTAATCTCTCTGCACCTCAGTTCCCACCTTTTTTTGGAATGAGGATAATAAATTATCCAGACTTGTCTTAGAAAGGCTTTATCAAAGCAAGTAAGTACACATTTACTGGTAGACATCTAAGACCCACTGAAGTCAGATTTAAAAGGTAAGCACTTGCATAAGCATTTTCCTGAATGGACGTGCCTTAGAGAAGCTCAGGACATGGTTTGTCCATCTCTGTAGCAAGGTGTTGTGTCCTTCGTTAGTGCCTGGGCCTGAGGAAGAGCCTCGATGCCCCTGCTGGACAGGCTCAGGTATTGCAGGGCTGAGACTCAAGCGGGGGCAGGGGGGGGGGCCAGGACAGGAAGGGGAAGTATAAAAGGCTGGTCCAGCAGCTCAATCTGGGAGAAGTTTCTGTAGAAGAAAGATGCTGATTCTCCAAGGCGGCAGCTCGGGCTTGCCCTGGGCTCTTCTTCTGGGCTGCCTGTGCCTTCAGCTGATGGGAATCCCAAAGGCCTAGTGACTGTGAAGGGCTCCCCAAAGTGGTGGAGTGGGAGAGCCTCCCTAGGGCTCACTGTGACCCAGATGAGCTTCCCATTGCTTAGGACCCACTGGAGCCCAGTGCACCTGAAAACCTGCTGTGGGCCTTGTGTAGGGTTATGATATGTCTGGTTTTTATTGGACATGTAATCCTTTTTTGACACAAATTTCTATCTGGCTGGGTTTTTTAAATATCAAAAAAGTCTGGGAGTTTGCCCAACCCTGGACATTTTTTGGTATATAATCAGTACAGATATTGAATTTAATCACACTGCCCCCCAGACTACTGCCCTGAGTCCCCTGCCTCCCAGCCACTGGATCATATGTGCCCTGCACCCTCCCCCAGAACTACCCAAAGCCTACATGGCTCCTACCATCTCTGACCCCACCCCCAACTGAGTGGACTGAGCCATTATTCACAGTGCAGAGAGCAGATGAATTCATTTCTCCAGCAGGGAATCCCAATCTGCCAACAGGCCGGAAAGGGAGGTGGGGTCTCCCACCCTGCCAACATGGGGGACTGCAGTTGGGGGGCTCCCAGCAGCATACGGGGAGGTTCACTGGGACCTGCCAGCCATGGTCACCTCTTCATCACATCCCGCTCGTCTGCCCTGCAGCCACCGGCTGCTGCAGGATGAAACCCCACCACACTCCGCCTGGCTGGGCCCAGCCTCCAGGGCAGGCCAGCTGGAGGGGCAGGGGGCAATGGGATGGGGACCCAAGAAGATGTAAGGGGTGGAATGAAAAAAGCTAATGAAGTTCTAGGATGTATCAGGAGAGGTATTTCAAGGAGAGACAGGAAGGTGTTAGTGCCGCTGTACAAGGCACTGGTGAGACCCCATCTGGAATATTGCATGCAGTTCTGGTCCTCCGTGTTTAAAAAGGATGAATTCAAATTGGAACAGGTGCAGAGAAGGGCTACAAGGATGGTCTGTGGAGTGGAAAACCTGTCTTATGAGGAGACTCAAGAAGCGTGGCTTGTTTAGCCTAAGCAAAAGAAGGTTGGGGGGGGGGGGATATGATCGCTCTCTATAAATACATCAGAGGGATTAATATCAGGGGCTGCATCTACACTGGTAAATTAAGTCGACTTACGCTTGGTTTAAGTCGACTTAATGTGCCCTGCGTCTACACTACACTTTGCTTAAGTCGACTTAAGGGAAATAAAGTCGACTTAATGAAAATTAAGTTGACTTTATGAAACCACCTTTCTACTCGACCTAAGGCTTAATTCGACTTTCTAAAGTCTAATTAAGCCAGTGTAGCCCTGGGGTAGCCCAAAGTCGACTTAGGGCTACCCCAGGACTACACCAATGCCCTCCCTGCCGGGGAGGTCACAGGGGGAACCTGGCATGCCCCCCAAAGGGCAGGGCATGTGGGCACAGTGTGACACTGTCTGGATTTAGGGAAGCATTTATGATATTATTTTCTATGGATATCTCATAAATGCTATAATCCATAGGAACTATGTCATGTTTGGTATCAATAGAAAGGTAGTAATTTGCTGGGGATGATTATATGGTTTATGTCTAGGAATTCTATTTTGATTAGAAGTTAAGAATTTGATGTTATATCCATACTTTAACTTGTGTCAATCTGGACAAATGTCTTAGAGGGGAGGGTGTGAACAACCATTGTCTCCTTAATGTTTAGGAATTTGCCAGGTGATATGATCCCAGGGAGTAAACTGATGAGCCATTAAGGATATAATGGTTGTATTCTTTATGTCCTCAATGGCTCATCAGGATACTCCATGGGACCATTCTACCTGGAAAATTCCTAAACATTAAGGAGACAATAGTTGTTCACACCCTCCCCTCTAAGACATTTGTCCAGATTGACACAAGTTAAAGTATGGATATAACATCAAATTCTTAACTTCTAATCAAAATAGAATTCCTAGACATAAACCATATAATCATCCCCAGCAAATTACTACCTTTCTATTGATACCAAACATGACATAGTTCCTATGGATTATAGCATTTATGAGATATCCATAGAAAATAATATCATAAATGCTTCCCTAAATCCAGACAGTGCCACACACAGGGCTCTGCCCTGCCAGGGTCCCTGTCCCCCTTTGTCCCATTGTACACAGGGGGTGCTCCCCCCCACCACCGTGGACCTGCCCAAGGTTCCCCTAGCCCCTCAAAGTCAACCTAGAGCATCCAGTGTGAACGCTCTAGGTCGACTTTGTAAGTTCCCCTTTAAGTCGACTTTAATTTTAAATGTAGACACACTAAGTCGACTTAACTAAGTCAACTTAAAAGTGCAAATGTAGACATAGCCAGGGAGGGAGAAGAATTATTTGAGTACAGCACCAGAACAAATGGTTATAAACTGTCCATCAAGAAATTTAGGTTTGAAATTAGATGCAGGTTTCTAACCATTAGAGGAGTAAAGTTCTGGAATAGCCTTCCAAGGGGAGTTGTGGGGGCAAAAACCATAACTACTTTCAAAACTGAGCTTGATAAATTTATGGAGGGGATGGTATGATCAGATAGCCTATTCTGGAAATTGACTGATCTTTGGCTGCAGGTGGTGGATATACAAGTGGCCTAAGAAGGGAGGGTACATGGGGCGGGTTCTGAGTTATTACAGAGAATTGTTTCTTGGGTAACTGGCTCTTGAGACTTGCCCACGTGCCCAGGGTTTAACTAATCACCATATTTGGGGTTGGGAAGGAATTTTCCCCCAGGGCAGATTGGCTTGGGCTCTGGGGATTTTTCACCTTCCTCTGTAACACAGGGCATGGCTCACCTACCGGTGAATTCTCTGTATTCAAAGTCCTTAAATCATGATTTAAGGAGGTAAATAACTCAGTCATAGGTTGGTGGCCTATTGCTGGAGTGGGTGGGTGAGGTTTTGAGGCCTGCATTTTACAGGAGGTCAGACTAGATGATCATACTGGTCCCTTCTGACCTTAGAGTCTATGAGTCTATGAGTGGGTGAGGAGGTATGGGACGGGGGCAGAGAAGATTAGGGGTGGGGTGAGGGGGTAGGGGACGGGGTAGAGGAAATAAGGTGTGGGATGATGAGGTAGGGGATGGGGGCAGAGAGTGATAGGGGTGGGGTAAGGGCGGGGAGGGAGGAGGGAGGAGATGGGATTGGATGAGGGGGGCACAAGAGTAGCACACACGGGCTCTTTTAGCCAGCAGGGTTCACCCCCCCATGACATGTCTATGTATCAGGTAGGCTGCAGCTGATCTGACTTATTGGGGTGAGTGACCCCGGGGCCTGGGTGCTGGCTTTGGACTTGGAGCTGCGCCTTATTTGTAATGGTTACTATCAGAATAGTCCACAGCACAAGCTTAATTGGCAGGAGCATCTGGGGGAAGGGGAAGTCTCTGGCTCCTTTTGGTGACCGATCTGTCACTGTGTTGATTGGTTTGAATGCGATGCAAGGGCAGCCTCTGATGGCAGTTCTTCCCAGCTGAGCTGGCAGGACTGCTCCCCTGCACTCTGGAGCTCTAATAAATGTGCCCTTCTGCTGTACCTCCACTGGCTTTCAGCCAGCCCCACCCAAGAGGGCATTATCCCTCTTAAAGAGGAGAAACAGATACCAAGGGGTTCTGGGATGTGGCCACAGTTCCATACCAGCACTGCCAACTCTTGTGACTTCGCCACCAGCCTTTTGCTATTGGGTGTCTCTCCTGAGTTCCAGTTCATGTGTAGACAAGTCCTGAAAGAGGAGGTGACCTTTGTCCCATTTTGGTCAGAACGAGCCCATTTTTAAGCCCTGTCCCAGCCCTCCCAACTTTTATGGCAAAAGTGGGCATTTGTCCCATTTCCTTGTGCCAATTTGATCTATTGACAAAAGCAAATGGGATAAATTCCCAATCTTGTCATGTAAGCAGGTGTGGAGGAATGTGCAGGGGAATATCAGCCTCCCGCCATTGGGATGGGGGGGCAGGGTAGGATTTGGTCAGAGCCAGGCAGGGCTTAGGCTTGCTATGAGCCAGACCCTGGGGATTGAGAGGCAGGGACTAATTGGGTGAACAGTGACACCAGTTCCACACAGTGTGGAGGGGGCCTCAAGCAAGAGCCCCCAGATCAGCCCTGCACAGAGGGAGGGCTAGCCCCATGCAGTGTCCTGTTTTTCCCTTTTGGAAATATGGTTGTAGGAGAAAGTAAAAGGTTAAATTAAAAAGACAAGTAGAAATGATCAGGAATAAGGCTTAAGGACTAATGAAGCAGATCAAACCAGCAGGCCTGAGCTGGATAAATGGTCAAGTTGACAGGAGTAGTCTGACATCACAGAAATTGGCAAGAAGTCAGCCGCAGCTACGGCAAGAGTGGAAAGGCACCTGAAAGGGAGAAGGCATAGGGTCGGCCTAGCGCCAAGGAGATAAAGGTGATGTTTCGGTCAGACCTGAACGTAAGGTTTCAGTCAAACCTGAAGGGAACGTTCTGGCCAAGTCTAAAGGTAATGGCATGGTCAAATCTGATACCTTGATGGATGGAAATGTCCAGTGATGTGCGCACCTATCAGATCTATGGGTGACATCAGAGAAGAGGTATGTTAACCAATCAAGATACACTTCTACCCCAAAGGGGGCCGTTCAGTAGCTCCGAGTAGGGTATAAAAGCAGGAGTCCGAGAGCCCAGATTTTGTGCATTGCGAGCGCGACTGCTGCCAACAAATCTGATAAAATAGATTGTTTGCCATTGTCCTATGTTGCAATAAAACCTAGCCTGGCACCTTCGTTTCTACAAGGATCCTCTACGCCACTGGAATGTTTAGGGTCCATCCCCGGGATGTTATTCATCGGGGATTGCGTGGGGACCAGGGTTCTTTTGGCCGTAGAGTTTATATCTCTACCTTTATTTGGTGACTGTTTGGAGGCCTTTATTAAAGCAAAGGAAGTCAGGATGTATGAGCAATAGAGTATGGAACCGAACCCGCCGATAACCCACACAAACATTAATAGGATTGGGTGTTTTTCCCATGAAAGAGGGAATAAGTATAAAGAGGGGACAAGGGAGATTAGTAATGACAAAAGAAATAGCAAAGAGATCACCAGAAGTGTGGTTAACAGAAGAGTTTTATTATTCATGGTTATGATTACAAGCCTTGAGGTTTACGCTTCCTGTCCAGACAATATGACAGGTAACAGAAACAGAGATACAGAGATGCATGTAGTTTCAAAGCAAAGATTTCTGTGTGTATGTCTGTGTCTTTCTAAGCGGTTTCTTGCTGTAGAAGTTGAACAATAGATGTTTGTTACAAGCTTGTTAAATGTGTGCTGAATGTGTGTCATATGCGCATTAAATGGTTTATTTACTAAAACTATTCTTATTATATTGCTGATGCCCCTTTCTTTAAGGAAACAGACAAAACAGCCCTAAATCAGCCTGAACTCCCAGGCAGGGGTGCTAAACTACTTTTAGTCCTTACTCTCCTGGACAAAGGGGTGCTAAAAAACTTCCCGTTACTGTTTGGTTTCCCCAGTAGCTACTATTTCTATTCTCTGAACCAGCCTTCCTCTAGGCCCAGTGGTTCTTGTTTCTTGTTTGAAACTAGTTACTTACCAATGCTCCCAGCCAACATGTCAGGTCCGTCTTACCTAGGATCTGGATCGACCTTTCGAGTCCGCTCTCCTTGCCAGTCCCTTCACCTGTCTGGATCAGGGTTGCTGACTCTTTTCTACCCTGACTCAGTGACCCCATTGGCTTGAAGTCAAAGAGTCTTGCCTTAAAACTTCTGCCACTTGCTTGCAGAAGCTCCAGCACTAGCCCCGATGCTGGGGACGAACCCCTAGTTTTATAGGGATCAGATCGCTCATGCCCCCACCTTGCCCATGGGAAGCTTCTTCACACCTCTTGGGGGTCTTTCACACCTCTTGGGGGTCTTTCACACCTCTTGGTGGGAAACTTAACACCTTTTGTTTTAACCGGTGGGAAACTTCACACATTTTGCTGAGTTTCCGGGCAATTTCGGGGTGCGGGTTCAATGCACCTGATTCTCAGAAGGCCTGAGTTCTTGGCTGTGGTCCAGGGGAGCTTGTTGGAGGGCAGACTAGGCCCATAAGGTTATTTTGGTCTTGTCGTTAAGCAGAATAGGCCATCGAAGTCTGGTTCAGCTATAGTAGCTTTAACTAAAACTTATCCTTATACCTAGAACAACTACAAATACCCCATCTAATCCCATCTACTCCAATTTTCTATAGATCCGTGGTCGTGTTGGTTTCTTCGATCATGAGTGTTGCCTCAGTTTACCTCTTGCACACAGGGTACGCCTAAGCTTATGGTCACTGAGCTAACTGAGTCCTCATTAAAGACCTGAGCTAAAGGTAACCAAAAGCGTTAACCAAAGGAGCACCTCAGCTTAGGATCACCAGGCTAACAGTCCCTGCTTAAGATCCAAGACAGGCTCTAGATCACTGGGCTAACAGAGTCCCCACTTAAAGATCTGAGCCAAGGGTAATTCTGAGGGAGCACACATACAGAGACTCACACACGCAGCCAAGCAGACATCCTTGTCGGACGCACAACATCAATAAAAATACCTGCCGCCCAGCACGAACCACAATGGTCACCCTAAGTCAGTGGTCGGCAAACTTTTTAGTCAACTGAGCCAAATATCAACAAAACAGCGATTGAAATTTCTTTTGAGTGCCAAATTTTTTAAACTTAAAATATATAGGAAGGTACATTGTTATTAACTTAATAAGGGTATTCCTAACCATGTCAACATACCTTTCTCAATTCTTGACACTACATCTTCTTTCAATCCACAACGTTTCCTGTATTTGTGGAAAGAAGAAGAAGAAGAAGAAGAAGAAGAAGAAGAAGAAGAAGGCTGGCTGGCTGGCTGGCTGGCTGGCTGGCTCCGGAAAGCCGCCGGACCCATCCCAGCCCCGGACGATGATCGCGGCCCCGGGAACGAGGCACATGGCCGGCTGCAGCCACCCCCCTGCCCCAGCAGTGTGGGGCAGGCAGACCCTGCCTGTCCCACCCTGGGGACGGGGACGGCCAGCCACGAGGCCGGCTCTGCCGCGGCTTACCGGAGCCCTCCACCCCTCTCCAGGCGGCGGCGGCAGCGGCGCTCCCCCCAACCACTCTCCTCGCGCCCCCCCCAAACACTCTCCTCGTCCCCCGACCACTCTCTAGGCCTCCCTCCAGCCCCCTTACCTGGTCGGAGGCTCGCAGCTGCGGGGACGGCCGGCAGAGCTGCTTCTCTGCCAGGCCGCTCCCACCCTGAGCACGCTCTGTCTGAGCATGCTCAGGGCGGGAGATTTCAATCTCCCAGGCCCGGCCGCAGCAGCAGTCTGCATTTAAAGGGAACAAGGCTCGCACCAAGAAGAGCCAAATTCAAGGGGCTAAAGAGCCGTTTGTGGCTCGCGAGCCGCAGTTTGCCGACCACTGCCCTAAGTAATGTCCTCTTTTTGGAAAGGTCAAATATGGTAACTCTAGCCCTGTGCCCTGGAGGAGCTGCCACCAGTTGACAGTAGGTGATTAGTTGAATTGACACTTGATATGTACCCCAAGAATCTGGAGGACACCCCTTTGGTACAGGTATCTGGGCTCAAGTGGAAGGAAATAGTCCGGGGCAGCTGACTCCAGTTCAGCTGAGCGTGCTCTTAAACTAGAGTTAGCGCCTTACAAGTGGAGCCCCACTGACCCAGTGGCAGACCTCTCTGCCACTGGTAGGGCTCTGGACTGGTATGCAATGGAGTTGCATGGGCCTGTGTCGCCCTCTCCCCTGTCCTAACCACCCAAAGTGCTTGTGCCCTCCTGACCTGCAGTCACTGAGGATTCTGAGTGGTTCACTGCCTGGGCCTGTGACTGTTTAAAGGCCTGAGCTACAAACTCCTTTGCCTGCCCTGCCCTGCTGCAGGGAAGGGGTGGTGTGTGAGGTCTGAGGTCCCATTGAAACCATGGGTTTTTCCACATTTAACTCTTGTGGACTTTCCTGAGCAGGACTGTTTGGGAGTTGTGGTGTTCCTCAGAACTTGGGCCTGAGGAAGGGCCTAAACATCCCTGCTGACCAGACCTAACCAGCTTACAATCCCAAAACAATTCTTTCACTTGGCTCTGGGCTGCTCCTATGGTGTGAGTTTTCTGTGGGATGTCTCTGCACTAGACTGCTATTTATATTGATGGGACACACACATATGGCCAAATTCATGCTTGGTGCAAGTGAATACAACTTCATTGACATCAGTTGAGCTGCATCTGCTTACAACCAATGTGAAAGTTGCTGTGCTGTCCTCCAGCCCATCCTCTTCCCCAAATACTGAATGGGAGCTCCCTGGTCAATAGAGAAATTACTGCATTCACTGCTGTGTGCTCCGTATTTTCACTGGAATAGAATAGAATAGAAGCCTTGTGCTTCTTATTTCATATGCCTCTGGTGTCTTACTTCCTCATCTGTATGGCTGTCTTGCTTGGACTATCATTTACTGTTTGAAGGCTGCTAACATTTAGATTCCAGACAGCGGTGCTTCTGGCTTCTCTAACTGCCATTTATTGATTTTCTTCCAAGGAGTGAAAAAGTCACAAGGGCCACACTGAAAGCCAAACTTGAGAACAGGGAGTGACAGCCACCTACCACAGCCCAGATCTGAGGCACAACTGAAATCTTTGCCAGGACATGGGAAGAACTGGAACCAGAGGATCAGAAAAGCCCACAACTCAAGGTAGCTGGGTCCCATGTAACTTTCTAAGTGGGCTTAAAGAAAGAAGCCCCACTCCTGTAAGGGCCGAAGGACATGGTGATGAAAACGTCCAGTAGCTTCTTTGCTCTACTACCTGACCTCTGGCACAGGCTCCAGCTCCCAAATGTGGCTGGAAATGTAGCAGTGTCACTCTGCGCATCATCTGCCTGGGACCGGATGGCAGCTGCCTTCTCCCTTCCAGATCCATTTATTTCAGTGCAAAGGAAGTGCTGCTACTGTGATGCTGACAGATGGGAATGGCCTATAGGCACCAGAGAGGGTGGTGATGTTTCAGGCTTGTCTGTTGCCTAGGATGTCACATCACCACACTCTGTCCCTCAGGATAGACAGTGGGACTGAGATTGGTCCCTGTGACCCACACAGAATTGCAATCCTGCCAATGTTCACAAATTAATTGCAAGACACATGATTGCTAAGTGAAATTAAGTCTGACTCATTATCTTGACTCACCATGGTGGCCAGGGCTCCTGCTGCCAGCCAGCCCCAGGTGCAGTAGGGTTCCCAGGGTGGCTGACAATGGGAGGGGCTCAGCCCCTATCTCTCCAGCCTTACTGTTGGGACTGGGATGTCACCAGTGCCGGAGGCCATGCAGTAGCAGGGAGCCCAGATGATCTTTGTGCCCAGATGATCTTAGCAAGTCACCCTCATGCTGTATGAGGTGGTAGAACTCCGCAAGGGCACTGCCATTCTGACTGCAAGGAAAATTCCTTCCCTCCCTGAGCATGTGAGCAAGAACCAGCCAGCCAAGCCCTTGTGAGAGAGAATGCTGAGTGTCACCACAGCGCCCTGACTTTTCCCAGCTCCTGTTGAATGGAGTGGGATACCTCAGGATGCCCGAGCATGGGAAAAGGGATCCCTGCCCAGAAAGCATTGAGAATAACTGACTGATGTTTTTTCAAAGGGTCTCAGAAATGTGCTCCAGACACTCTATGTTGTAAGGCTGCATGTCGCTGAGTGTAGTAACATGTCCCAAACATTGCCATTCTGTTCACATAGTTTATATTGAAAGCTTCCCTAAAAATAAACTCAGATCAGCCAGCGACTCTCAATCTTTTCTAGCCAGTGATCGTCTTTTCCCTCCCAGGCCATTAAAGGCCCCAAAGTTGCTGATGTTGTGGATTAGCCACTGTTTGCACACCATGAAAAAGCCAGGCCACCACAGCTGTAGTTTAGATCTAATCATTTATAGGCCTCCAGCCTGTGTTAGGAAATGCTCAGCAGTATCTATGCTCAATATAAAGCCACTCCCTGGCAAGGTGAGTGGCAGGGCTGGCTTTGTGGGTATTGATTATACACAATGTGAGGTTTAGGCTTTCTAATACCTAGCACTCTGCAGAAACCCCACCTGTGGCTCCCCATATCAGCTGGGTGGTAGCCAGTGGTGAGGACAGTTCAGTTTCCACCAGTGCTTGCATTTTCAATGCTGCACCAGGCTGAACCGCTCTTGGGGCCCAGTTCCAGGGGGAGACAGTCTCCCTCTCCCCTTCTTCTTCTTTCTGCCCTGTGGCAAAGCACCACTGGGCAGGACAGCGTAAAATATTTACCTCCACCCAGGGGTATAATTTCCTTACTTGAGGGGCCCATTCAGCAGGTTGCGTTGGCTCTGTCTCATGGGCTGATAGGGCCATGAGCCCCCTGCACCACATTTGTGGCCTCTAGCACTTGCTGTGCAGAAGAATTGATCCCAACCCACTCTGCTCCCACTTGGGATCGGTCTATAGTGCTCCTGGGGACATCCCCTATGCTACAAGGCGGCTAGGAGATCAGGCCAAGAGAGCCCTGCCAGGCGCGTTCCCTTCCCTTCTGACCTTCGTGGTAGGAGGACAGAGAGGGCTCACCTGGAACTTGCAGCCTGTGCCTAGGGAACTGGCCCCAGGCCACTACCTGCTTTCTGCCAAAGGCCAGGCCTGAGTCTGGCTCAGGTGGAAGAAGATGGCTGTCATGGGCAGCTGTACATGGCCGGCTGCTTGGTTATATGAACAGGTCTGGCCCTGTAGCAGTGATCAACAGGTTAACCTGTCTCCAGGTCAGAGCAAGGAACCATGAGAGCTCTCATGATAGCCCTCAATTTATCACCCAGGAAGGGGGTGGCTGGGCTAAGCTCTGGGAAGGGGTGTTGCATATAATGGCACCCTGTGACTGAACAGTAGAATGCAGTTTATGTGCTATTAGGCTAATAACCTGGCTTCATTCCTTCAACAATTATTTGGGGTATGTCCAAACTGCAGTGAAAGCTGTGCTATTAGCAAAATGGGGTTCTTAGGCATAGCCTATCAGACAACCCCCCTGCTATCATGATATGACCCTGATACACGGCGTCTATCATCCACAGCCGAACTAATCAAGGAAAAACAATATCACACTATACTTCTCTAAATTGAACAGCGAATGAGTTTTATTAAGTGAGATAACAACTGAGGTAAGTATGGAGGAACTGAACCAAATGCCCCAGTGATAAAACAAGGATTTTCCCACCCACCAGGCAGTTCCTTAATAATCACAGTTTTCTTCACCACCACGGCATGTTGGTATCCGATCGGCCAAACAGCAACTGGGTGATCTGAAGAGAGAGTGTCCAGGTTCCGGTCCAAGTCAGCGACAGGTAAATCATCTCTGTCTATACACCGTCTGTTTTGGGGTCCAGGTCCAGAGTCCTCCTGACTTGTCTCATCTGCTTCTCGGCCTGGTCCAAAGGCTTGATCCGTCGCTGTGCGAATAAACAGAACTGGGCTGCCTCCCAGATGGACAGCCCCTAATAACCAACACAAACAGTTTTATTCAGAAAGCCTGACCAATCACAGCCCTGGGATCTTCCTGCCAAACCAGTCCCTTTTGTGCCCAGCGCACTGGGCCTCTGCGCACAGCTCTCTCTGGCTATGTGTACACTTGCACTTTTAAGTCGACTTTAACTAAGTCAACTTAGTGAGTATACACTTAAAATTAAAGTCGATTTAAAGGGGAACTTACAAAGTCAACCTAGAGCGTCCACACTGGATGCTCTAGGTCGACTTTGTGGGGCTAGAGGGACCTTGGGCAGGTCCACGGTGGCGGGGGGGCACCCCCTGTGTGCAATGGGGCAAAGGGGGACAGGGACCCTGGCAGGGCAGAGACCTGTGTGTGATGCTGTCTGGATTTAGGGAAGCATTTATGATATTTTCAATGGATATCTCATAAATGCTCTATAATCCATAGGAACTATGTCATGTTTGGTATCAATAGAAAGGTAGTAATTTGCTGGGAATGATTATATAGTTTATGTCTAGGAATTCTATCTCGATTAGAAGTTAGGAATTTGATGTTATATCCATACTTTAACTTGTGTCATTCTGGAAGAAAGCCTTAGACGGGAGGGTGTGAACAACCATTGTCTCCTTAATGTTTAGGAATTTTCCAGGTAGAATGGTCCCAGGGAGTATCCTGATGAGCCATTAAGGACATAAGGACACAATGGGTGTATTCCTTAATGGCTCATCGGTTTAGTCCCTAGGACCATTATCCCTGGTACATTCCTAAACATTAAGGACACAATGGTTTGACACACCCACCCACAGGTATTTCAATAAAATAACATAAGTTAAAGTACAGATAGAATACCCAATTCCTAACTTCTAATCCAAATAGAATAGACATAAACTATATAATCATTCCCAGCAAATTACTACCTTTCTATTGATACCAAACATGACATAGTTCCTATGGATTATAGAGCATTTATGGGATATCCATTGAAAATAATATCATAAATGCTTCCCTAAATCCAGACAGCATCACACACAGGGCTCTGCCCTCCCCTTTGGGGGGCATGCCAGGCTCTCCCTGTGCTCCCCCCTGGCAGGGGGGGCAGTGGTGTAGTCCTGGGGTAGCTCTAAATTGACTTAGGGCTACCCCAGGACTACACTGGCTTAATTCGGCATTAGAAAGTCGAATTAAGCCTTAGGTCGAGTAAAAAGCAGCTTAATTTTAATTAAGTTGACTTTATTTTCCTTAAGTCGACTTAAGCAAGCTGCTTAAGTCGACTTAAGCAAAGTGTAGTGTGGACACAGAGCAAATTAAGTCGACTTAAGCCAAGCTTAAGTCAACTTAATTTGCCAGTGTAGACGCAGCCTCTGTTTTGCACATGTTCCCTGACAGAAACTGTTGCTGGGCAAACTGTCCCCCTAGATCAGAGGTGTCAAACTCATTTAGTGTCGTGGGCTACACTGGAAGCCAGGACACCGGCCGGGGGCCGAAGTGTATCCAGGTAGAGTTCACGACTCCTTCCCAGCACAGTACCACCTGGGGTCCCTGACCCCCTCCCCTGCTGCACTTGGGGCAGCGTGGGCTCCCCCCTTTCCCTTCCCCAAACTCACAGGTCCTCTGAACCTTCCCTTTCCCCTGCCCTGAACGCTCCCCTTTGCTGCGTTGGCTCCCCAACCTCTTCCCCTTTGCTGCGCTGCCCGTTCCCTTCCCTGCATGGCACTCCATTCTGGTCCCCACCCACCGTTCCTGAGCCAGTTCCCTAATCCCTTCCCCAGCCCCCCGCTCCATGGAGCTGGCTCCCCAGCCCTCCCCCCCCCCCCACTTACCTGGCTCACAGAGGCTCAATCCAGCCCCTGGAGTCAGTTCTCTGGCCAGACCATTCCCCTCCCTGGGCCACTGCCTGATTGTGTGCAGGGCGGCAGATTTTAAAAGGCCCTGGCCAGCTCTCAACAAAATTTCTGACCAGCTAGGCGCCCCGCCTCAAAGCAAGGCGCCCAGCTGGGACCCACCACCCCGCTGAAAAAAACCTGCCCCAAATCTGCAAGCTGCCGGTAAAGTTGCCTGCAGCTTTTACTTTTCGCCACCAGAGGATGGCCCCATGTATTTCTATAGCGGAGGAGCGCCCTCTGCTGACAAAAAGTAAAATTGCAGGCACTTTAGCGGCAGTTGAAGGGAGAGCTCTGCAGGGATCTGGGGGCCGGGTAAAAGCCCTTGGTGGGCCGAAGCCGGCCCACGGGCCGTAAGTTTGACACTCCTGCCATAGCTGATCTTGGCAGATTACCAATTGCCTCAGCCACAGCTCTCAATCAACTACAGACTTGGCTCTGTGCCCAGAGCTCTTTTAAGCCTGTGACACTTCTGTAACTGTTACCCTTGGTATCCATACTTAACATTGAATTTTAGCACATAGCTTAAAGATATCCCCAACAGTGCAGCTGGCCCTGTGCCCCTGAATCAAGCTGTGGGGATATAAAATTGCAGTCTGGATGTTTGTGCTTAGTGCAGCAGGCACTGGGGTTCTGCAAGGAGTGGATCCCATAGCCTGGGCTTGAGCCAAAGCTACATATCTACTCGTGAATTTTATAGCCCTGCTGCTCCCCACCCCAACAAGCCCGAGGCTGCTGCCCCAGGCCATCTGCAGGTGTTTCACTGCACTGTACATGTACCCACAGTGACGCAGCCAGAACATTTGCCAAAGAACTTCCAGTGTAACAAGAGAACATACAGATAAATGACAGATGAGGACAAAGTAAAATGAGCCAGGGTGACATATAGGAAGCACCTTCCAAAACCATGGAAGAATGAATTAATGCTTCTTTGAAGGAGAGACTGTGGTTTACAGCCGTTATGCAGGTGGGAACAGGAGCTGGAGGAGAGTGTGGCGATTTAGAAGAATTAAAGTCAAGGGTAATAATAAACCTCTCAGCAATGTCACAGGCCCCAGAGCAGAACTGCTGTAGAGCAATCCTCCTCCCACCAGACCATAGCTCTTATAGAAGGGAACCTACATCTATATATGGGGTGTGACCGGGGCCTCCTGGGATACCCTCCTGGATGTGCAAAAATCAGGGCAAGCTGCAAAACCGGGAGCCAAACTCCCCACACACTGATGGGTTGTACTTAAACCAGTATCCCTATCAGTCACAAACGGGCTTCTGGTTCCCCACATCGGGTACCAAGAAATCTGTCCAAAATAGAAACAGCTCCCTTTATTGCACTCCAGCTCCTCTGGCTCCCACCTAGCCGCACGGTCCCTTAAAGATACAGGTTCTCCGGACCCCAAAGGGCCAGCCACAGCACACAGAACAATATAGGTTTGGATCTTACCCAAAATACCACACTGATAGCCAATCCTTTAGCAACTACAACTAAAGGTTTAATATAAGAAGAAAAGAAGCAAAATATGAGGGATGTTAAAGGTCAAAGCGAATCATATACATACAAATGATTTAAAGTTCATGAAAAGCAGTTTGCAGGCTTGTTCCTCTGGAGTTTGCAGGCTTGTTCCTCTGGTAAACACCCAGCACCAGGGTGGGCCTCAATCCTTTGTCCAGTCTCAGAGGAATAGTTCCAGAGATGGGTGTTGGCTGTAGACTGGGGACTTGAGAGCAAGATGGAGTCGGGGCTGCTGCCTTTTATCACCACTGGCCTTCTCCATGCTGTGTGCAATTCCTTCCAATCAAATTGGAGTTGAGTCACATGTTCAAGTCCTAGTGGCTCAACAGGTTTTCTTTTTCAGCCCATTATACTGGGGAGCTTTCTTAATGGGCCATTAAAGGGACAATGGCTGGGTAGACATTCAGTCTGGGGGAATTTCCCCAGACTCACACCAATTAAAATATAACAATCATATTCCTAATTTCTAATATGAATACGAATCCTACACATAAACTATATAATCATTCCCCACAAATTATTACCTTTCTATTGACACCAAACACGGCATAGTTCCTATGGATTATAACAATTATAAAATATTAATACAAAATAATATCATAAATGGTTCCCTAAATCCGGACAGCGTCACATGGGGAAACTGAGGCACTTACTCAACATCACCTCTAGCAACCTCACAAACAGAACTTGTGTCTGCTGAGTCTCATCTGGTGCTCTCACTCTTACTCTCTCTCTGCGCATGTCCTTTATCTCTCATTTAAATAGCAAGTTATTTTGGCAGACCTAAGCCGAGTATAGTCTTTGCTGTGCAGAAGAGACCCTAAAAGTTTTGAAACCGTTTTACTAAAAATTAAAAAGAAGAGAGCAAAAGACATAAAAGGGATAGACGTAAAGAGTGCTGTATGAACAAAGTATAAGAAATGCATCTGCCCCAAGGCACTATCAAAAATCTCACATGTAGGTAATCTCTTCACAGTTATGTTTGCCACTTAACTAAACAGAGGTTCTTTGGGGTTGAAATTTCTCATGCTTAATCCAAAAATGAACAGGATTGGAAAGTTTTCAGAAAAATTAGTAAAGCAATTAAGTCACATGCAGATATTAAAAAGAAAACAAAACCCTATTATATTCCCTTTAAGAAACAAATTTCAGGCTTGCCCCAGACATCACTGTCTAAGATGCCAAATGAACACTGGCATTTCAAGATATTTGGATTGATATCTTCAGAATTGATTTGGGATGTTGCTTCCCCCCATACATCCCTATAACATGACCTGGGTAACTTTCCTGTTCACTTTTGCAATGTAATTGTATGATTTAATGCAAAATATGCCAAGCAATATCTTTTTGGAATGCTCATGGCATACTCTGCATTATTGCTATGGTGTCATGTTTCCTGCAACATCATACATGTATGCAGAATGAAATAGGTTTCCAAAGGAGTTTCACATGACTCAGGTAGGAGCAAGTTATCAGGGCAAACCAGCCATTTCCCAGTGAAGGGCTGCATGACAAAGACAATGCAAATTAAGTTCCTACCTCAAGAAGGAAAGATAAGGCTACAAAGGATCACCTGATGCCCCAGAAGGGGGGTGTTAGAAGAAAGAAATAGTCACTCTTTGAACTGTTGGAGGCTTTTTGCAAGAGAAACTCCACCTTGAAACATCTCCATCTACGAGCAAGGACTGGGCCCTGCCCATGGAGGGGCAGAGACTGGCTGGAAACCATTAGAGCCAAATTTGAGGGGTGACCTGAGCACAATTGTAGTAGTGATTTTAGGTTAGATTGTGAATTATCTTTTATTTGCTTGTGATAACTCCTGACTGATTAATTAATTGATTGTGCATTGATTAGTTATATACTCATTTTAAATCTTGTTTTAATCAATAAACTAGTGTTTGTTTTATCTAAATCTGGGTGGATTTTGGAGAGAATGGATGTGTGGATACCTAATCTGGAACAGAAGTTGATTTCATATCAGTTTCTTTGTTAAACTGAGGGACCGGTGTAAATGAGCCTGCAGTGATCTGGGAAGGGTCCTGACCTTTGCAGGATGGAAGTTCCTAATGTGGCATCTGGGGGCTGGGGGTTAGCACCGGGGGACCATCCCCTGAGTTGGTAGTCAGAGCACATCCGCTGCCTGGGACTGATTACACACAGGAGGCTGCTGTGAGCAGACCCAGGTAGGCATCCACCTAGCAAAGCAGGGTACGTTGGGGTTCAGGAGTGGGCGATTGGGGAGGCACAGCAGCACATCAGACCAGACTGTTAGAGTGGAACATCACAGGTGTCCATCATAAGAGCCCAATTCTCAGCAAAGTTCTTAGCACCTGCCCTGGGGAAAGATCACACCCCCTTAACATGTTTCAAGTTGGGCACTGAACACTTTTGAAAATCTTGGCTTGGGCACACACAACATTATTCAGAATGTGTGTCTTTCCCTGTGGTGCCATTTGGATTTTTAAAAATTAATTTACTATAAAGTATAGAGTCAATGAGAGCTTTCTCAGGCTAGGCTTGTCAGGAAGTCATTCACGCCACTTGTCTAAGGTGAGCAGAAATTAACCCAAAATCACAGCTGGCTTTCCATGTGCGGCAGAACAGGATTCAAAGCTCTGAGCAGTGTTTGAACAGCCAGTGGGGTGTGATTTTCTAAGGTCCTATGGCCTGACTCCTCCCTGAAATCAGTGGGAGGGTATCCCTGTGAGGAGTTGGGCCTTGGTGGTAAAACTCTTGTTGATTTCAGTGTGAAGAGAGCGAGGCTATTCTAACACTCACCCTTCCTGCACTGAGCCCTGGCTATCTCAGTCTATGTCTACACTTGCAAAACTAAGTCAACTCTATTAAGTCGACTTAACAAGGTCGACTTAAGTCGGCTTAAAGTTGACCTTGTTAAGTTGACTTAGAGAGTCTACACTAGACTCTTAAGGTGACTTATAATCAACCTTGTTAAGTCGATTTAGAGAGTCTACACTAGACTCTTAAGTCAACTGGCTAGGTTGATGGAGAGCCGTAGCTCCCGGGGACAAGGAGAGCCATGGCTCCCGAGGACAAGGGATCTGTGACTCCCCCTCAAGCAGGGAGCCACGGCTCCCAGGGACAAGGGGAGCCACAGCTCCCTGCTTGTCGGGGAGTCACAGATCCCTTGTCCCAGGGAGTCATGGCTCCCTGCTTGCCTGGCTCTCCAGCAAGAAGGGAGCCCTGGCTCCTCAGCAGAAGGGAGCCACAGTTCCTGGGGAGAAGGGAGCTGCGGCTCTCCGTGAGGTCAAGGGAGTCACAGGCTGCTTCCCAGAGAGAAGTGAGCTGCATGCGACTCTCTTCTGCCAGGGAGTCACAGGCAGCTTCCTTATCCCCAGCCCTAGGTTGACTTAGGGAATTAAGTCAACTTAGGGCATCCACACAGGTTTTGGGTCGACTTAGTGGTAGTGGTAGTTATTAAGTCGACTTAAGGAAGCGCTTAAGTCAACTTAATGAAATCCAGGAGTGGACATGGCTTTGTTTAGATCAACTTAAGCATCCTTAAGTCGACCTAAGTTGCCAGTGTAGACGCACTCTCAGAGAGCACTGCAACTCCACAACAGCTCTGTTTACCTCTGCCGGGGTGCAGAATGATATCTATAGCAGGAACTCTATGGTGGAATTATTGATCAGAGCTCTGATTGAGCCCAGGACCAACAGGATGCAGAGCTAGACATCTGAGCCTGAGGAATCCCTGAAAGAGCACCCTCCACGCTGTTCAGCTGTTACTGCACCAAGGATAGATTAGTATTAAAGACTTGTGAGATAGCGAGAACTCTCATTCTTTCTAAGCCATCATAAAGCATAGTGTTTCAGAGCCACTCTTCAAAACCCCTGGAGGATGCATACCCAGCCAGGGGGTCTGTAATTACCATGTGGCCTGACCATAATGATAGGGGGAGCAAATCAGGGCAGCTGTGAGGAGTAAATGAGACACTTGTCTAAAATATCCAGGATGTTATTTTCCCACTGACACACAGAGCCAATGAGTACTAGAAGAGATGAATTAGGACTGGATCCAATAAGGGTTAGATCAGATCAAACAAAGATAGGAGAAGAGTAATACCGTGCTCAATGATATTTCATGTATCACTTTGTACTAGAGGAGTGTCTTCTAGAGGCCCTACTGAGCCCTGTGCTCCAAGGTGGCAGGTGCCATAGAGACACCCTGCTGGAAAAGCTGGCAGTAGGCCAGGTGAGAGAATCGCAATTTCATTATTCCCATTTTACGTAGGGCCTGAGGGACATAAAGCGTGTGATCCAACACCCACTGTTGTCCATTAGAATACTCCTGTCAAGTGAGGCACAGTAGGCCATGATCTGTGTTATTTTTCTGTTCACTTTTGCAATGAAATCATGTAGTTTAAGGCAAAATGTGCCATGCCAAGTTTCCTTACGAATGCTCTGCCTTATTGTTATGGTATCATGTTTCCTGCAGCATCATGTACGTGCACAAATGTGAAGCATGTTTCCAGGTATTTTACATGGCTCAGGGGGAAGGAGACAATCAGAGATGCCCCCCAGCAGCATGTAAACAGCTAGGGCTGCAAGCACGGACTCACAGGAGATAAGAAGGATAATGGGCTAGCTAAATGCCTGGAGCACCACAGCTGAAGATGGGGAGGCCCCATAGCCTGTCCAAACCAAGGGGATGACCTGATTGAAGAAGAAGCAGAGAAGAGGATTGGGAAAAACAAAGAGAGACACTTTGAACTGCTTGGGACTTTTTGTCAGAGACTCTTCATCTTGAAACATCTACAAGAAGGATTGGGCCCTGCCTAGGGAGAGGCAGAGACTGTCTTCTGAACTATCATTTACCCCAGGGTTGTCAAAGTCATTTACCCTTGGGGGCCATTTCTGCCAGCAACTCAGTCTGGCGAACTGCTCACCCCTCCCCCCCACCTCAAGACCCCCATCTCCCACTCTAGCCCCCAAGCCCCCCAGCTCCTGCTCCTCCAAGACCCTGCTGTAGCGTGGTTCCCTGGCGGCCCCCTCTGAAGCATCGGCCGGTGGACAGCCCCTGAGCCTGCCCCCCCCCACACACACAGAGGAGGAATGGGGGGCCACCCTGGGCCTTGGTCTGGCCCCAGGGATCACGCTGAAGGCCCACTGGCCAGCTGCATGGCACAGTAGCCATGTGCCACTGCCGGCCTGTCTCAGCCCCTGGACAGGCTGGGCTGACCAGCTGGCCAGGGGGCGGGGCAAGAGCGCCATGCAGAGCATGGCTTCTGGCTGGCCCCCAGGGCCGACCAAGCCCTCTGCCAGTGCTGGCTGGGCCAACTCCCAAGTGCAGGCTGCAGCAGGGCGGACTGCGGGCTGCACGTTTGACATCTCTGATTTAGCCAGATCTTGTGGTAATCTTGGACAGTGATGATAGTTAGCACACGTCTTATATCTTTTAGTTGCCTGTGGTAACTCCTGACTCCTTTATTAAATGATGGTGCAATGATTTGCTATATACTCAAAATCATGTTCTAATCAACACACTAGTGTTTGTTTCATCTAAACCTGTGTGAACTTTAGAGGGTATGAATGAGTGAGGCTGGGTATACTCATTTCATTAATAAATGGGCGGACAAGTGTCTATGGCTATGTCTACACTTAAAAATTTAGGTCGACTTTACTAAGTCAACTTAGAAAGTCCACACAGGACTCTTAAATCAACTTAAAGCTGGCCTTACTAAGTCGACTTAGAGAGTCTACATTAGACTCTCTAAGTCAACTGGTTAGGTCCAGGGGGGCTTGTCCTGGGGAGCGCCAGCAAGCCCCATAGCAGTCAAGGGGAGAAGGGAGCACAGAGTTGTGGGCTTCCTTCTGACTGGGACCGCTCAGATCCCAGGCAGAAAGGAGCCATGGGGCTCCCTTCTCCCCAGGACCTGAGCGGTCCCAGCCAGAAGGAAGCGGGGATGAGTCATTAGCGGCTTGCGGGTCTTGGGGAGAACTTAAGGAAACTCCAGTGTAGACGCAGAGTAAATTAAGTTGACTTAAGCCTGCTTAAGTTGACTTAATTTACTAGTGTAGATGCACCCTATGAATCCAGAGTGAGTGGGGAAGGGTCTTGATTCCTGTAGGATGGAAGTTCCTGGTGTAGTGTCTGAGGCCTGGGTGTGCTTGCTGGAGACCGTCCGCTGAGTGGCTGGAGGGCACATACCCACTGCCTGGGTCTCATTCATATAGGAGACAGATGTGGACTGACCCAGGTGTGAGTGTCCACCCAACAAAGTGGGGTAAGTTGGGGTTCAGAAGTGGAGATCGGGGGTCACAGTGGCACACCAGACCAGATCCTGGGAGGGGAATGTCACAACTCCAAATGGACTTCACATAGACCCCAAGACTATGTCTACACTAGAAAAGTTTAACAAAGTCGACTTAATTTTTCTAGTGTAGATATAGCCCCTTGTCGACTTTATTAAGTCAACTTAATGCTTTAACTCGACTTAATAAGGTCGACTTAGGCACTAATTCCCGTCCACACTGGCTTTAAGTCGACTTAAGGAGTCGACGTAAGGCTTAAGTCAATCTAAAACTAGGTGTTATTAAGTTGACTTAAGCTTTCCTTCAGTTGACTTAAGCTTTCCTTAAGTTGACTTAAGGAAATGCTTAAGTCGACTTAATAAAAGCCCAGAGTGGATGTGGTTTTGTTTAGGTCAATTTAATCCTCCTTAAGTGGACCTAAGTTGCCAGTGTAGACACACCCCAAGTGACTTGCCCCAGATCATGCAGGAAATCTGTGGCAGAGACAGAAACTGAACCCAGAGTTCTTAGAGTCATAAGCATGAGCCTCACCTTACTCTCCTGGGCTAGGTCTGCACTGCAGTGAGAAGGTTTGTGTACAGCTCCCACGGCAGACTTGTGCTGGCTTGGTGTCAAGCTCACTTGAGTAACAAGAACAACATAGATGTGGCAGCACAGACCCACCACACCTGTCTGTACTCAGGGACCAGGGTGGGGTGGTACTTGAGGAACGAGAGCTGAGTAGCCATGGTAACAGGGACAGCTTGAGCTAGCTTCCAAGGACAGTTCCATTGAGGACCCTGGTGCTAGCCTGCACTGTTGTTACTCCAGCTGGTGGTGAGATAGCTTGCCATCTACATTAGCTGCGGTCACACCTCCTGGGAGCTTTGCTTTTAAGCAAATATTCTAGAATTTAAATGGAATTGTACATTACTATCCATATAGGATTCATTCTCCTCTCTCTGTTACTCTTTGGCAGGGCTCAGCAAACCCGGGCACCAAGTCGCCATGGTGTTCAGGAATTGTACCGGTGCACCTAGATGTGCCACGGTAGTTCACGGCAGAATGCTGCTGACAGTTTCAGAGCTGGCCCCACCACTAAAAGTGCCCTGGGCAGTGGCTTTTATTTGACAGCAGGGAGCACCTTAGTTTTCAAGGTAGTGCTTAGCACACTGTTCCACTCATCAAGCCCTGCTCTTTGGCCTATTGGCAAACTCTTCCAGAAGCTAAAAATGACACAACTCAGACAGGAGACCACTAGCACGCAGCCCTCAAACACTGGGGCAGCGAATCCTCTGCACTGTAATCGGTGGAGTTCTAGCAGTGAATCTGGCCCAGGTCTCCATTCTTCCAACCTCTTGGTTAGCAGCTGCCCATCATCTCACTGCTGACCTGGAGTACCAGGATAAAAAGGGACTCCTCAGTAAGGAGGACAGGACTATGGCCCCTACTCCCTCTTCTAGGCTTCCAGAGCAGTGCAAACAGCCAGAAAATATAAGAGCATTGATTCATCAGAGACAACGTCTCATTTGTTCCTTGCAGCTGCCCCATTCTATCCCCCTATCATTATGGCCAGGCTACATGGCAATTACACAGCCCCCTGGGGGTGTATTGTCTAGCAGCTTCTGAAGCATTGCTCTGAATTTCAGCTTCTCCTACAAGAATTATCTTTAGGATCTACATCCAAAATCAGTGCAGGAAGTTGGCAAGTAAAATTCATGAGATTGGGGCAGTTGGCCCCAATAGGGCACCTAGGATACCACTAGTTTTGTCCCATGCCTGGCCAGAATCATAGAATATTAGGGCTGGAAGGGACCTCATGAGGTCATCCAGTCCAACCGCCTGCTAAAAGCTGGACCACTCCCACTAAATCATCCCAGCCAAGGCTTTGTCTAATTGGGCCTTAAAAATTTCCAAAGATGGAGATTCCTTCTGGCAACTCCATCTGTCACATCAAAGTCCTGCATTGTTTAGTGGCAGCAGCAGACAATTTGTTTCCTGTTCTGACTTCATGGCACTCCTGTTGTCTCAGTGATGCCGAAGCACCATTCTGCTAGCAAGGTTATCTTGTTGTTTATATAGCCCACCATTTACTTGCATGGTTCTTTACAGACTCAGCTACTATATGGCTGGAGACGTACTGTTGAAAGGGCTGATCCTAATTGGTACTGTACACCCTTCTCTCTCTCTCAGAGAGCTCAGTGGGACCTGAGGGCACTAGCACCTCCTGGAATCAGGCTCCAAGATCAATTTTACAGCCCAAGACTATGGCAGCTAGGAAGTAGACTGGGCAGAGTGAAGGCAATAGCTGTACGTTCTTTGGGGCAGAGACCATCTTTTCATTCTGTCTGCACCTAGTACAGTGGGATCTTGGTCCATGGCTAGAGCCTCAAGTCCCTCCACACTGCAAACAATCACCACCAATAGGACTAGTGTACTATGCCAATAGAAGTGTATTTTCTGCCCCACCCCACCTTTTTAATGGAGAGCAAACCCTAGGAGTCTCATATATTTCTCACTAGGCACGGGAAGGGGGATCATTAGAAGATGGCGTTCCCTCCTGCTCACAGCTGTGGTCCTGGTGATTTACATTTAATGAATTTCACAATTTATGCCAGGAACAGATTTCTTGGATCTGGGAGGGTGCCGCACAGCTGCTGCAGTAGAGAAGGAAGAGTTCACCAGAGCAGTCAGCAGATCATAGACCTACTTTTGGACTTTGTCATGGTTTGACATTTCAACAAACTGGGTACTGGCTCCTTGCGAGAAGACTTGGTGGGTTTAAAATGAACAAAAATAAAATCAAACTGAATTTTTGCTTTTGGCCAGGCTGCGGGTTATGTTATAATTGTTTGTAGCAGAGTGATGCCCAGCAACTGATCAGGAATAGGTCCGTGTTGTAAAGAGATGGCCACTGCCCAAGATCTTCTTAAGAAGATCATGAAGGATGGCACCTTCCTTATTTCCATGTGCTTTTCTTCCTTGAGCTAGAGTCCTGGGGGAGCACAAAATTGGGGGTTTGAAAGTATCTCTCTTAAAAGGAAGGCAGGGTCTTCATTATGGGAATGATAAAATGGAGGCTGGATCCAGTGGGTCCTGAACAACAAAGACATTTGGCAGCCAAGTTTTTTCCAGATAGCCTTCATGAGAGCGGAGTGGGAGTGCCAAAATCATTCAGCTGCTTAGTGTTCTTTATTATCAGTGATCTCTCTTACCTGTGATCTATCAGATAGGCTCTTTGGCTCCTTAAGGTATGTTTTTAATCTGTTCAGGAAGCTGTGCTTTACATACAATATAACCAGTGGTCTTCTCGCCCACCCACTATGGCCACGCACTGGGTAAACACTTGGGGCTTCCATATCCAGCTCACATACTATGTAGAGCAGTTAACTCTTCCACCAGCACAATCCAATTGTAAATATACCCAGGGGCTTTCCACATTACACTGAGGGGTACATAACTCATACTGGGGAAATAGAAACATCCGTTCCTTATAAACAGTGCTGCTACTGCAATACGTCTTCCTAAGATATACAGAATTTCTGCCTGCCCATGTTGCTCTCAGTACTAACTGTAAGGCTTGCAGGCCTGACATAAGTAACATTCTAAATGTAAGATTTTAAATTGGAGTAGCAAACAAAGGGTTACAAGAGGGCCAGCTAGGCTGGCTATCTTTGCAATGTAACATCCCGTGACCTTACATTGTAAAGCCTTACAGTTCTAAATACTGGTCGGTAACAAACTGTCTTGCTAAATTTTGTTTTTGAAAGCCAAAGGAACACTGAGAGCAATGATAAGAATTGTTTATTAAAATTGTAATGCAAAAGAATAACACTGTGCCATTGTGAACAATTTCTCAAGACTGTGAATTCAGGGTAAAAAATCTCCTTTGTCTTTGTCAGAATTTATGATTTAAATGATTAACAAAAAACAAAAACAAAAAATTAGAAACTAGTGTGTCAATTTGTGTGATTAAAGAGTAAATGTGAATAGAGGTTAAAAAGTAATAAGAGGCTGCAAGGGGAAAAATGTGCCAGTTCTCAAACAATGAGGATCAGTACGGATGAAAAATGTAAGAAAAATTAACAGCAAAGAGCAGAGAAGGCAACATTCCCCCTCCCCAACGACACGGCATAATAAAGTTCAAAACAGGAACAGAACAGTAAAAACGTCACGTTTGTTACATCTGTGAGTGATAGATCATCACATCAAACATGGGAACAACATGACATAGCAGTTTTCATAGACTTGCATGTAGTCTGGGCTCTCTAAAAAGAGTAAAGAAAATAAAAGACTTTGGGTGCGTTCTGCAACTACAAGGAGCATCATGTCGCGACCAATTGAACACTGCTCCACCAATAAGATCTCACTGTTCATTTACTAAGCATAACATAACTGCTCAGCCAGAATGATCAGTTTGACTTTAAACACGGACAGTGCTCATGCTACCACAGTCCACAGTTGGAACACACTGTTCTCTGCCCAAGTGCTTGATTCGCTGCATGGGAGACACATTAGCCTGATTTTCCAGTGTCCATTTTCCCCTGGATCTAGCACTGCCTCTCCCAAGTGTTCTAAAATCCTGAATCAAGTCACTCATGAATCAAATCATGAGATTTTCTAAGACAATATATTTGGTTCTTTTATTTGGTGTCTAGTGTTTTGAGTCTTTAGACTCTAAAGTGGCTCCCAACCTTTCTGGCTTGAGGGCCACAGTTATCTTTTTTACAACCCTGAAGAGCCACCAGTCTCTGTCAGCTGGCCCCAGCTACTGCAAGCAGATGGAAGGAGTTCAGCGAGGAGGCAGCTTCCTCACTACTCTCCCATCGCCCTGATTGCAACAGAGAAACCACATGCATCCTGTAGCTCCATGCACTCCACCTGGTCCCTAGGCAGTAGTGGCATCGCTGGCATTGGGCATGAGCCCTGATTGTTCCAGCCAGTGCCCTGAGTCTCACTCCCTGGCACATCACTGAGACATGTCGTGCAGGGCGGGAAAAGAGGGAAATTTAAATCCCTCACTCTTCTGCCAGCACAGCACAGCACAGCAGAGGTAACTGCTGTGGAGCTTATTGGGAAAGCGGAGGGAATGGGGAGCTGGATAGGGATGGCGGAGCAGCCCCGAGGCCAGGCTAGGCATGGAAGGACAGTGAGAGTGGACCCAGGCCTGGACTTGGGGCCAGCACGGCAAGTTAGAGCCAGCCCGGTCATGGCGAGGCAGCAGTGGGTGAGAGTCGGCCTGGGTGTGGTGTGGCAACAGTGGGCAAGAGCCAGCCCAGCCCTGCCTGGGCCCAGGCACGGCAGCAGTGGAGGAGAGCTGGCCTGGGGCTGGTGTGGTGAGGGGGATGGGAGTGTGGCAGGGATGATTTGGGGGGGTGGGGGGGAAGGCAGTGCAACAGAGGGGTGGGGGCTGAACCCAGGGCCTATGCCTTGAATATTTTGGGGGGGGCAGCAACATCCCTGCTAGGCAGTAGCTTCCTTCTGCAACTAGGGGGTTGGATGATCAGTGCTCCCCTCCCTCTGGCTCCAAGAAGGATCCCAGCACTTAGGGACCCAGACAGAGCACTTTGCCATGCTCACTGCTACAGTCAGAGAGATGGTAGCATTGATCTCCCATCCCTCTGGCTGCAGCAAGAAGCCTGCACCAGTCTTGTAGCCTCACAGAAATGCTCTCCAACTGGGTCCTTAGCAGTGGTTAAAGTATAATTTGATGGGCCCCGGAACCTTCCTAACTCTGGGCCCCCTTCCCGTATTGTGTGGGCTCCTTCATGCATGTGTGGGCCCCAGCCCAGGTAGGCATTTGCAACCACTTCTCAGTACCACACGCATCGGTTATTGCTCCATAAAAATATTTATAATTTTATATGGCGTTTATGTCTATAGCAATTATTGTCACAAACTAGCAAACACTGCATAACGCAATAAGTATTGTGATTTACAACGGTGGGGCGTAGGACCTGCCAGCAGCCAGGGAAGGGCGGAACATGTGTTCCGCCGGATTTTTCTATTTTTAGGGGCCCTGGAACTCTGGCCCCTCAAATTTGGGGGCCCTGGAACTGCATTCCGGTGTGTTCCCCCTTACTTTAACCTCTGGTCCTTAGGCAGCGGTTCACTTCTGCAGCCAGTTGGAGGGGAGTCACTGGCCATTTTGAAAGCCCCCAAGGGCAAATTTTGGCCACCAGACCACAGGTTGGGTACCATTGCGTTAGAGGTTCATATTGTCAAGCTGTTCCCAGCAATCAACAGGCCTAGACAATTTTGTTTTTAAAGAAGTCAGCTGAGCTTTTCATGTAATAAGGTTTCTAGGAGCCAGGGTTCTGGGCATGGCAAGGCAGCAGTGGGTGAGAGCCGACCTGGATGTGATGAGGCAATGGCGGGCAAGAGCCAGCCCAAACCTGCCTGGGCCCAGGCACGGCAGCAGTGGAGAAGAGTTGGAAGTGACGAGGAAGAGAAGGTCCTGGGGGTATTGGTTGATGACTATGAGCTGCCAATGTGATGTGGCTGTGAAAAAATCTAATGTGGTCTTAGGATACATCAGACAAGAAAACAGGGAAGTGTTAGTACTGTTATACAAGGCACTGATGAGACCTCATCTGGAATATGGTGTGCAATTCTGGTCCCCCATGTTTAAGAAAGATGAATTAAAACTGGAATAGGGTGCAGAGAAGGGCTAATAGGATGACCCATGGAATGGAAAACCTGCCTTATGAGAGGAGACTCAAAGGCTACGTCTACACTGGCAATTTAAGTCAACTTAAGGAGGCTTAAGTTGACTTAAATTAAGCCGCGTCCACACCTGTCTGTCATTAGGTCAACTTAAGCAGCTCCTTAAGTCGAGTTAATAACTACCAGCCTTTAACTCTTAAGTCGAATGGTTAAGTTGACCTAAAGACGGTGTGGCCGCCCTAGGTTGACTTATTCTATAAATTGACCTAGGGCATGGTCACAGGGAGAAGGAAGCCCGCTTGGGTCCCGGGAAGAAGGGAGCCCCGTAGTCCCTTCTCCCTGGGACCCGAGAGGTCCTGGCCAAAAGGGAGCCCTGCTCACTTCTCCCCGGACCCGCAGGGGTCTGGGCAAGAAGGGAGCAGCGCTCCCTGGACAGGGGATCCCCGGAGGTTCCCGTCAGTTGGAGCGCCAGCAGCTGCCATCCCGGCACTCCAGCTAACAAGGAACCTCCGGGGACCCCGTCAGCTGGACCGCTGGCGGCTTCCTTCTTGCCTGGACCCGTGTGGGGGTCCCAGCAAGAAGGGAGCCCCAGTTCCGACCCGCGGCTCCCTTCTGCCAGGAGACTGCAGGTCCCGGCGAGAAAGGAGCCATGGCTCCCTCTTTGCCAGGACTGGCGCGGGCCCCAGGGAGAGAGGAGCCCTGCTCCCTTCTTGCCGGGACCCCAGCTTCCCGGGGAAGAGACCTGTGGGTCCCTTCTCAGCAGGGAGCCACAAAGCCGCGTCTACACTTAATGTTGCAACAATTAAGGTCACAGTCATCTAACAAAACTAACGTGCTTAATTCCCTGGCTCAGGCAGGGCCTCATACCCAGGCAGGTAACTGAACGGAGCTGTGGTGCTATGCACTTCTGCACCAGCACAGCTCACTGGCTCCAAGGTTGGATGCAGGAGTAGATCTCACTTCCCTAGTTCCTTTGCACTCCACCAATACAGAAGTGAGTAATTGGGCTGTACAGAGGTGGAATGAATTTCACTTTCAGGATCCAGTCCTGTTCCCAGTTTGTCAATGGAAGTTTTGCCACAGACTTTAAAAGGACCAGGATCAGACCCTTAGCCTCCCAGTGATTGCCATGTGGATAAAGGGGAGGATACTTCACAGAGGGGCTGTGGGACTGTGACAAAGTGGGAATAAATTTTGGGATTTTCTTTGAGTGCTATGTTTGTGCATCAGTTTCTGCATGTGCATTGCTTATGTATATCAAGGATGGACCCAGATATGTAATCATTCCGGAGACCACTAGAGGGTGGATGGGCCTTCCCAGCCACATGTAGGAAGGACCCCCGCTTCTGCCCTGACCAGTTGCACAAGTTGAGCAAGTAAATGGTTTGAGGGTGGCGGAGGGGAAGAGATCCGTTGCCTAGGAGGGGTGCAGTGGGGAGACCACCCCAAGAAAGGGCCTCCCCAGGTGGTCACTGCTATAACTGCTAATCAGTCAGCTAGACCAGACTTTCCCCCCTGTGATCCTGAGAACTAATTAACCCTTCTGACTTCCACAATGGCTCGTAATCGCTCTGACTGCAGAGGTGGGGTGCATGGCCCACTGGGTCATGGATGGATTCCCCAGGACACTGCAAGAGAGGCTCCCACAGAGGGAATCCCTGACAGAAAAGGAGTGCTAAACCCTTCAGAGTCAGAAGAAGGACATAACTTTGCATGTGTGGGGAGAGCCCAGTGGTGGCAGACCCCTCCCAAGGCACTTTCATCCTGTCTGGCTGTGCCAAGAAGAGGATAGGAGGGTGGAGACCTGGGAGGACTGGAGAAGACTCCACCGTGGTAGGGTCCTGATCCACAAAGAGAAAGGAGGACCAGAGCACAATTTCTGTGAAGCTCTGTCACAGGGGCTTAATTCATTAACATGCAGACCAGAGATCCTTGGAAGGATGGAGTTACAGAATAGAGAACTGTGGGCCGGAATCTGCAAAAGGTTACTAGAGATCAGTTAGTTCCATTGCCTTCCACACAACTGCCTCTGTGACTAATTCTAGGCATGTGAATGAGCAAAGAGTTGAAGGATCAGGTGTTTATAACCTACAAGCAGCATAATGGCTTGGCCCAGACTTTGTGGTCAGCATTACCACACCTCACTAGCACTTTTAAATAATGAATAGTGCAGTACAAAGCTGAAGTGGGTATCAGGTTGTTAACTGTGTGTGTATCCTAGTTACTTGGGAATTTATAGTCAAAGCCTTTATAATGCCCATTGCTAAGCAGCTGGTGTGACAGATACTGCAACTACATGTACTATCTCTGGGATCCATACTGCATGAAATCCTTGAAGGATTTATGCATGTTTGTGTTCTAGTCCATGCTCCTCCAGGAATGAAGAAGAAAATCAGCCAAAAAAACAAAACCACAAACACACAGCCTGAACATGGTGATTACCATGAATCACAGACTGAACAACTCCAGAGAGTTACCAGCAGCTGGAGTGGTTTGCAGAGAGTGGTTCTACTTGGGTTTTCCAGAGATTAGAAGAGAAAAATGGGGGTTGGTATAAAGGGATGAACTTGAAATAACACATAGCTTCCTTTCTGAACCAGCAAATGGACAGGACTTTCTGTCCTACAAGGCCCCCACCCTTCCAGAAGGTTAGGCAGACTATGCCTTACTAGAGTCATACAAGACTGAGGGGTGACTCCTGGTATGTTTGTATTTATCTGTATATTGTTTTTATTTTTTCCTGTAATTCTTTTACTTTAAGAATAAAGATGCTAGTATAGAAAAGAGTTGTGTAGTAACTTGTGAACGGCTGGCCAGAACCTGGGGAGAGAAAGCAATGGACAAGGGGCTAAGTTTTTAGGCTGACTGGCTTGCCGATGGTACCACGGTGTAAGGCAGGGAACTGGGCAACGTTAAAATCTCAGGTCAGGAGCAATGTTTCCTGTAAGCTGCATGGCCGCACAGCGGCCGTTGCACACCCAGACGGGAACCCCAAACGTCCATGCACTCTCCCGGCCCCTGGCCCAGGCCCCATACAGCCGCATTGCTGGCCGCCGTGCTACACCACCACCGCAGCAGGCCGGCCTTAGGTCTGATCCAGCCATACTGCCGCCCATCCCTTCCTACCCCCAGCCAGGCCCTCACCTGAGCCAGCTCACCAGCTGTCCCCCAAACTGGGGCACAAGCACTGCCAGCCCCCTCGGGCAACAAAAGCTATGAGGTGTAGATGGTAGAGGCTAGATAGGCACAGCAGCGTCTCATCCTCGCACATGTGGTTAGTAAATTAATAAAATGACAGTCTTTCAGTTTAACATTTTTATTAAAAACATTTAACATTTTAATTAAAGTTCAAATGAAAACACAACATTTATGCATTTCTTTTGAATTGAGGTATTTAGGCAGGCTGATTATTCCGGCGCCAAAAAACGGTTGCCCATGCGGCACCATGCCTCACAAATTGCTGCTCAGCGACTACCATGACTTGCTCAGATGCATCATCAGCTTCGAGGGAATGTTGTTCAGGAGTGAGACTGACATAAGTCTGCATCCAAGGTGCCCTTGAGAGAGCACAGGGGTGAATACATCTGCAGCTACCCTGCAACTATGACACTGAAATTTACTTTACACATTTTATATGAAGTACATACAGTAACTGGGCATAACAGCTGACTGGCTCCTGGGGGATTCTCTCTCCCTCTCAAAGCAGAGTCAAATTCTTAATGAGTAACGATCACATTTTCCGTGTGCTTGCTTTTCCCTCTAGATTATTAGAAATGCACCAGCTGGCCTAAGTTCACATTTACCTTAAATATCCATCCAAACAACTTATAAAATATGAACTATTATAAAATTACAGGCAAGTATTTGAGATATTGACACTGCCCTGTATTTAGGTGCTGCTCCTTGGCTCCAAGGGTAATACACTCCTTTGAAATACACGAGCGAGGTGGATCAATAGGGATGAGTCGGCCACAGTGTGGCAAAGCCTAAGGCAGAGCCAAGTGCAACTAGGCAATGGAGACGTGATGTGTTGGGATCGTTCCCTGGGTTGCTTGTGCAGCCCTGAAGGTGAAAGTGTTGTTGCAACTCTCTGCAAGGAAGGAAGAGATCTATGCAACCAGTGGATTCACCAGCCAGCAGTGTTCCCTCTAAGCTGCACGGCCGCGCAGCGGCCGTCGCATCTCCCGCGCAGCAGTGAGGGACCCCCGCGCAGCCCGGCAGCCCCCGCTGCTCCCTCCAACCCCCGGGGGCCGCGGCTTTGCCGCGGCACACCCGGACTGCACCCGGCCTCTGGGCTGGCCTTCCCCGCCCCCAGGGCGGGACAGGCAGGCTCGGCTAGGGTCAGGAGCCATTGCTTTCGCTCAGCAAGGTCACAAAACAAGGCCTTGCAGTAGCATCCCCTAGAGCCAGATGCAGCACGTCCTCTGGAGCATGAGTCAGCAGCAGCCCACGACAGCATTGGCTAGGGATCTGGCCACATGCCTAGGAAGAAGTGCTAGGCATGAATCAGCCCCCCCAACAACACACGTCCTTCGGCTCTCACACTTCACAGCAGAGAAAACCAAAGCTGCAATAGCAGAGGGTATTCCGAGCGCATTTGCAGCAAGGAAAGGAAAGCCACCCATACCAGTGAGTCCGTGTGCTGTCCATGTCCGTATAAGGCAAGGTGATGCAGCACCAGCATTAAGTGCCTCCTTCCCGGGGCCGGGGCCGGGCTAATCCACGGCCCCAGCCTCTGGCCTCTCAGCACGGGGCCGGAATCAGCCCCCGGGGCTGAGGTATGCTCCCCCCCCCCCCCCCCCCCCCGGCGGCTTCCCAGGGCGGCTTTCTTTCTCTCTCTTTTCCTTCTTTGTCTTCCTTTTTTTCCTTTCTCTTCTTTCCTTCCTTTTTCTTCTCTTCCTTCTTTTTTCTTTCTTTCTTTCCTCTTCCTTCCTCCTTCTTTCTCTTCCTGTTTCCTCTTCTTTCTCTTTCTTTGCTTCCTTCCTTTCTCTTCCTTCTCTTCTTTCCTTCCCCTTTCTTCTTTTTTTCTTTTTCTTCCTTCTTTCTCTTCCTTCCTTCTTTCTCTCCCTCTCTCTCCCTTCCTTCTTTCTCTCCCTTCCTTCTCTTTTTTCTTTCTCCTTTTCTTTCCTTCTTTCTCTTCTTTGCCTTCCTTCCTTTCTCTTTTTTCCTTCTTTGTCTTCCTTTTTCTTTCCTTCTTTTTTCTTTCTTTCTCTTCTTTCCTTCCTCTTCCTCCTTTCCTCTTTCCTTCTCTTTCTTTTTATCTTCCTTCCTTTTTCTCTCTCTCTCTTCCTTTCTTCTCTCTTTTTCTCTCTTCCTTCCTTCCTTTTTAAAAAAAAAAAACTTTTAAAAAATTAATTTTAAATAAAAACCTTTCTAAAAATTACATTTCAATTCAAAATTCATTCAAATTCAATTAAACACAATTAATTCTATTTACAATTACTTTAACTTCAATTAATGCCTATAATTTCTGTCGTGTGAATTTCCACAAAAATTTTATTAGAAAAAGTTTTGCACACGGCTTGAAAATTTTGCACACAAGCCGGCAAACCTTAGAGGGAACATTGCCAGCCAGTCCATGTCATTTATGCATCATGCAGTGGTACATATTCTGCATGTTCCCCAAATCCTACAATTGAACTGCACCAGATCCACTGCCAGAGACTGATCCCACTCTAGATTCAGAGGCAAATTTTATCAAAAAATCTGACCATGGCGCCAGGATTTCCTCTAGTAAGAGCTGATCCAAGCCTAGTTTCCCCTTCTACACATCCAGAACTCCAAGTCTCACTCCTGATCCACAATGTTTCTGCTCCTCCACGTGCACTGAACAGACTGCCAGCTCTGTGAAAGCGCTTTGCAGTCTGGGCAAATGTCCACTGGGGACTCTGCCAAGACCAAACTCATTTTAGTTGTAACCTATGATAGATTTTCATTGCATTTCAATGTAACAGTAAAAAATGGCTTTGTTGGCCCATGGGGCTGCCAAGCAATGTATGAAGCAGAAGGAAAATCAAGTCTTCGGTACCCTCCAGAGTTAAACTTTGATGCCCTCGCATTCCCACACTCACCGCTAGACTGAGATTATTAACTCATTGCCAGAAATTGTGTATCAACAGAGGAAACGCTATTGAGTGGAAGCTAGATGTAACCCCTCATGAGAATTCATTTTTTAGAGTCACACATTCACTCGTTTTTATTTCTTAGCAAGGCAGATAATTTTCAAAACTTGTATTCAAAGATAAAGCTAGAGATCATTCAGATCAATTACTTCCCCCAATTTAGGCCACTTAGTTAATCCTCATTTAATAACATGGTCTGGAAATGCACTTTCCTAAATGCATTGGAGTCTCCTACACAGGAAGAGTCTTTTCTAATAAATATAAATGGCCACTAATTGATGCACACTCGTTCCGTGGGTATGGAGAGCTGCATTACAGTAAACAATGTCCTTTGTTCCAGCCTGTTCAGCAGAGTCCAGAGTGGCTGATGCATGTGCATTAGTGCAGAACAATTTGCTGAATTACTCACTTCAGGCAATGGACAGTTCAACAACATATTCTCAAATCTGTTTGGCTTAGCCTTCCATACTAACAGAGCATCACCATGTTTAAAGGGACACTGGCAGGTTGAAATCATATACAATTGTTTTCAAATATACAGGTAAAATACTCATGATTATTAAAAGTGAATTAAAAAAAATACTGTCAATGAAAATAGTCTTTTTCTCTTAATTGTTTAAACAACAACAATCATGCCAACATTTGTATTCATCTGCAACTTGGTAAAGATGAGGTTACAAAACCTAATATTTTTTTTGCCAGAGTTGATCTGACTGTCTTCTTAATATACTCTTCCAAGCAAACTCCCCCTTTTTCCACATTCCTTACAATCCCCTGAAGCATGTTCTGAATACCCAATGTTTATTGTCTTGAGCGTCATTTAAAATCGAGAGATCTTTTCCATGTATTTTCCTATGTACTGCTTTCAGCTGAAGGATTTCCTCAGTAATTATCTGCCTATGCAGTGAGAATTGAAGCATCAAAACAATTTCTAAGTTTCTCTTGTCATTTGGTATATAGCTATCGACAAGAACTGCCTTCCTTCTTCACTAATCGAGCATTCAGAGGAAAAATGAGTTTACTATTCATACAGTTTAACATTCCCCATGTTTTGAATGCAGTCCAGCACAGATCTGCCATCCAAACAAACAAAGGAAGTCAGCTGGAACTCTTGTTAGTACAGTAGAGCTGTACTTGAGAAGTAAAAGGCACCCAGCTACATCTGCACAATACGAGTCCTTGGAATCTAGCACTAAAGACAACAAGAACAATTAGACTAGGGTTTAATAAAATACTCAGCATGGTATAGCCCAATAGGTTTCTCACAGCTAAAGAGGCTTTTTATGACCAGGAGTGACTGGAGATCCCCAAGTCAAAATCCTTGTTTTTATAGCAAATTACTATATTTGTGAGTACTGTATATGGGAAAGTGTGAGTGATGTTAAGCCAGGCATAAGGAACTGGATTTTATGCAAGCATTCCACACACAGCTCTGCGAGTGACTGCATCTCAAGGTTACTTGTTTTCATAATGGTGAACTACAAAGATAAAACAAAAAGTGAGAGTGAAATATCAGAAGTTTACTCAGAGGCTACCACTAATCAAGATGCTCTGATACCATTGTGATGACCATAGTAATAACTGTGTTGAGCCAAATGAAAAAGACAGGCTAGGGAAAGGAAAATTAGTGGCTCAGAAATAATTGAAAATAAATATTGCAACATTTTTATTAAATGTTTTGATGCCTCCCAAGTCTGTTTAATTTTTCTGTTGATATTTAGATAGATGTCTAAATAAGGAAACAAATGACTGGTCAGAGTAAAATAAGATTTTATTTTCAAAACAAGTTTCAGTGATCCCATGTCTTAAAATAATAAAATCTCTAAACAACTTACAGAACTAAACAGAAAAATGCAGTAGACAGTTTCTGCCAGCATTTCTGCATCTTCATACCCACAAATACTCCGCCCCAAACAAAAAAAAAAACCACACACATCCACTTCTTTTAAAAGCAAAACCATTTCCAGTGTGACATAGGATTGTAAATATGTGAACAGCATTAGCAAATGATCACTCAAAGCAGTAAAATTCCAGGGCTTACCTCTCAGGGTAGCTTTATCAAGCAAGGCTGAGCAAATCCACTAGTTAATGGCCCCAGAGAGCAAGTTTAATCTGTCTGTACAGATGGACAGAAAGATTGTTTAGTGAGACCATTAATGCAACAATAACTTGATCTTTTACAATTTATGATTTGTTACAAGCTGGGTATCTCTATAACCATACAGAGTTTCCATACAAAGTTGGTATCTTTTTAAAGCTAACAAGTTTTGGAATTGCCAGCATTTGTTTACCTGGAAGAGGGTTATACAGCAATCCAAATTACTGTATAATAAACCGTAATAAGTAATTGTCGCTGAATACAACCTCTGATATCAATAGATATCATTTGGGCCTACTTATTCATTTCATCCTACCCAGCTGGACTTTTTGACAGCTGAACTCAAGTATAAAAAAAGGAAACCAAACCAAGTTTTCAGCAAAACCACCATGAAAATGATTTCCCTTATCTCAGTCTTGCAATATTGTCACAAAATCTTTGCAATCCAGGCACAAAAATCTTTTCACTCACCCTTTCACCCAAGATATTATGGAGGGGGAGAAAAACTAATGCTATTTCACAGGCCTATTGGGGAAAAAAAAAAAGTTACTTTCCATGGGCAAGTAGAAAAATCTGTAAATCTGTCTTGTCCAGAAAACAAATGCCCTCCCTTCCACAAAATGTGTCCGCCTGCTTTGATACCCAAGCTGAGATACTTTAGTGGCAATAAAATTGCTAGAGGAACAAATGTTATGGTAGGTTTATTTTTCCAAAATAATGTGCTCAAAATCATTTTAAGTTCAATGATTGAGATCTTGAAAAAGGTAAAAAGAAACTTCCTGTCCCATAGGTTATAATGTTATGGTCACATTGTGCATCCCAATGAATCAATATTTAAGAATATTCCACACCCTAGCTCAAGATCCAAGTTTAACAACCAGAACATAAGTTTTTTCTGTTCCTTCTGCATAAGTTTACCAAAGTCGTTTCCTTTAAGTTCCAGATTGCTTTTCTATTATACAGCAAGTCTACCACAGTCTCTTTATACTATTAGTAATTTGACTGATCTAACTTAAATTGAGTTAATAGACAGCAATTAGTATAATTTTAACAAAGGACAAGATTTCATACACTAAATCTCATTATGCCTTATAGAAATCAAATTGGGAAACCAATGGCAGGCTTATATAGATCTAGATATGCATGTACCTGCATGTCCAAATGAAGTTAAATACAGTAATTTACAATACAAGTAAAAAGTAAGTGGCGAGTGTCCAAACTTCAATGCACTCAACTAAACAAAGCCCTTTCACTGGGTAGGTATTTGATTCAAAATTCCACCTACTCCTTTTCTAAAGCAAAGTAACTTTTTAAATTCTGTGGTCGAAAAGGCTCTTCAGCAAGATCAAAACATGTAAAAAAATCTTTAGAAATTAAATTCAGTACAGTCAGCCCTGCCATGCCATATACAAATCATTATGGCAGATATGAACTCATAATTGGAAACCTGAAACAGTAAGGCTGCTAAATAATCCAAGACCATCTTGCTCCCTCCCCTCACTTTCACTGATGTAAGCTGTAGCTTCTAAACCAGCATCCAGTTTCACTTCAACTGGTAGGAGGCAGACACAATAAACTTGCCATTTGTTTTTTTAAAAGAAAGCTATGAAAATAAGATGCTTAGTCAGGCCTCATCCTATATTAAAGAGAAGATTTGGTAAAAGAATTAGACTGCATGAACTGAGACTTTTCCTCTCTGCCCAAAAATGCTAACACAGTCTTCCCACTCTCACAAAAATCACAATGGAAACACTTACTTGTTACTGTTCTTTCAAGGAGTATTTGGTCCTTAAGACGGTTAAGATACAACCCACCCAGGAAATTCACAATAAAAGGGCAAAGTGTCAGTCCTAACTTTGAATCTCCTGACTTTACTTGGACATTTTAGTTTTTTGTTTTTAAAATAAAATCACATGTAGATGGACTCTCTCACAGAGATCCCACTACACAAAGAGTCCCCTGAGAATACAAAAGCTGCCTGGATAGGGTACAGGCAAAAAGCCCTTGAGTTAACATTCTTGGAATCCTCCCCATTTGAAAGTGTGGCTCATTTTGCGAGGAAAATGCAGGCCAAACGCAGAGCCTCCATGGGTGACTCCACTGAACTAAAGGGCAAGATTCCTGGTGATTGCAGTGGTGCCAGGATTTCACCCCCACAGCCAACCTCAGAGACTTCGTCCTCTTCTGTGCCTCCTATGGGAGGTGGCAATCTGGTCCATGGCAAGGAACTAAGTGTACAGTGTTTGTGAACATTCAACACGCACAATCAGGCCCAGATTTTCAAGAGAGGCACTTTGGAAGCAAATTGGCTGTTGAACTCTTGATAACCTAAGTCAAGTTATGCCTCGTTTTTAATTTCTGGACTCTGGAAAGATGGCTTTCAGAAAATATGGGAGAAGTCAGGTACCTCAAGGGATCTTTTCAATGTGAAGTCTAGTCTATTACAGAGAGCTAAAAGTGCTTTCATGAAACACATCTGTCTCAGAGTCTTCCTGCCAATTTTTGTGCCTTTATGACCACATTTCTTAAAACACAAAAAATCCCATCACCTACTGCATACAAATGGAGAACATGGACTGATATAGGGAACACAATGAAACTGTGTTGAGTGTTGTCAAAAGATACAAAGGAGGCAACTTAAGGATACAGAAAATATTTGTTTTCACAAAAATCTTTCAGGTATAGATATTTCAGAGATTTACTTGTAGCAACAGTAGGTTTCATTAAAATAAAAATAAAAAAAAAATCAAAGAGAAGTTAGATTTCTAAGTTACAAATGTTTTTAAGCTCAGAAAGAAAATTTTAAGATGTCTAGATTTGAGTTGACCAACTGTAGGGGAGGCGGTCTGACTTTTTAGTACTCCAACATGGATCGTGACAATGTAAACATATTTATGTATTTGGAAGTATTGTAGATGCATGTGCTCCTTTCAGAGGAGGTGCTCTCCCAAATGGGATGGCTAGAGAAGGCTACAAACAGGTGAGAGAAGACATTACTATTTGACAAACAACGATCATTCTATTTTGGTCATTTTCTCACTTTCACCCAAGGTTCTCAAAATCTTTAGGAATGAGGCTTCACCAGTATTATGACCTAATGGGGAAATGGAGGCACAGAGAAGTGAAATGAATTCCACATGGCAAATCATTTCATAGGTGGGAATAGAGCCCAGGAGTCTTGATTCTCTCACGTACAGAGAGATGAAAAGCAAGCAAATATTTGTAACGTGGGATTCAGTGGTCACAAAATTCCTAAGAAAACCAGTTTCCTTTCTGCTTTATGTCTGACTTTGGGCTTACACAGTGGTATATTATAAACAGCATCACTCAGTATTCTAGTGGCTGTCGCTCAACTTACAATACCTTTTAATTTTCAGAAAGTGGTGACAGCCTGATCTTGAAAAGTCAACCTCCTTTAAATGCTTAAAATTGGGCAACAAAAGTTGAGGCATCCAAATAATGAATTAGTCACTTCTGAAAAAGTTAGGCCTTACTCAGCATGGCTTCAGAGCAAGGCAACAGCTTATAAACCTGAATTTCTGAAGCAAATTTTGTACTGATCTTGATATGGGGAGGTATTTAGAAAAGTCTAAAGGTATTTTTAAAGGGTTCCAGTTCTTTTTGGAAGCAGTAGCATAGGCAGCCTCTTTTTAATCAAAAGGAATGGTTAGCTAATTTGGAAACGCTATCAGCTATCAAGTCTGAATACCAAACTTGTGTCCCCAAAATGCTAGAATTAACAAAAGTAGGACAGTATGAAAGGAGTACATCTAAGAAAGTCACTTAACAGCAGCCTCTCCTGGCTGACAGGCAGTGGCATCAATTAGGCCCCATTCACCTCTCTAAACAGAAATATCGTTGTAGTACTATGCCTAGACAGAAGGAAGAGGATCTAGATGTATGAAAGCACAAAGATCTGACCTAGAAAACTCCCCTTTCTCCAGACACTCAGTCCTAATTTTGTCTCATAAATTCCCCACCATGTGGAACAATTCCCAGGCTTATGGGATGTGTATGGCAACAGATAATGCCAGAAGACAGGATAATAGAACTGGCAGTTCAAAATCAGATACCAAAATGAAAATAATCCCCATTGTTCTAGAAGGAAGTAATATTCACACTAGCAAAAGAAAAACAAAACATTTAAGAAATACAGAGTCAGGGGAATGCCTTATCTGAAACAGTAGCTACCAGCCTGATCCTAGAATCACTACAATTAAAGACTACTTGACATTTGCTGCTGTTCAACTTGTATTATCAAATGGAGCTGTCTCTTTGCTATGGCAGTATTCAGATCCCATAAAAACTCCAGCAGCATGCCCTTTAAAAGCATCTCCATAGGGACAAACTGTAACACCTGCTGGGGAGAGTCTGACTTGAGCAAAGAGTTCATTAGTTTATTCAGGTGCTGCAGGTACTCAACAACTGGGTTTGGAAGACCCCGATAGCCAATACACAACAGAACAGCACTGGTCCTGAGAGGTTCAGAGGCTATGGGGCAAGCAAATGTGATGTATTTAAAACAGCTGTGCAGAACAAAAATCAGGCCAGCTGTGAAGCGTGTAAAACAAGAAAGGACAGGCAGAATCAAAGCATCTCCCAGCTGCAGCTGACTAAATGCACATAGAACACACTCTAAAAGATGCTGCTGATATTTTGGCTCTCCATCATGAAGCAAAGAACAGCTGAAAGTCAGAAGTGTGGCTGACTCCAGGAGCCTCACTTCCATGCTGGACTGGCTTTTGATGTCACAGAAAGATGGAAAGCCCACCACAAGGCACTTGATTTGGTCACTGCATCCTTCATTTGGTACCTTCTGATGGTACCTGGTAAGGCTGTACAACTCAGATAGTATCAGTGTCTCAGTAAGCACATTGCAAGAATGACATGGCTGCTGTGTTTGTCTGGAAAAGGAACTAGATTTCACTTTGCCTACTAATGATTCTTTGAGGGCTTCATTTAGATTCTTCAAGACTTCACCATCACAGAATGGAGAGCATTTTACTCTCGGCAGCCTCTTTCCCTCCAAGATGTACCATAAATTACACTCAAGATTACAAGATGACCCTTCCAAAATGCAGCTTTTCCCAGCATTACTTAAAGTGTGCTCTTCAGTCCAATGATGAAGGTAGCCTTTGGCCATCTTATCTTCCCACGTCAGGGATTCTAGCATCTTTCTTTCATTGTATGTACTAAAATACTTGTTCTTCTGTCCAAACCATTTTGCATTCATGCTGCAGCCTACATGAGACTTCTTCACGAGCCAGTTATTTCTTGTAATGTGTTTCAGCTGGAATCTTTGCATGAAAAATTCCACAGCACAGTCCCTTAAGTTTTTCAGCTTTACTTGTTCGGCTTCCCCCATGCACTCAAAAAGTCGGATATTCTCTGATATAGTCTCTATTTGGTACTTGTGAAAGAATGCACAGCATTCTTCATGTATTTTAAGGAAAGATTCTGGAATTGCATATTGGGGAAAGAGAGCTTTGCTGACCATTTCCGTTCCAAAGTTTTGCATCATCTTGGACAGCAGAGGATGAATGGCCTCTCTGCCAGAATAGTGAAGACAGACTACATAGACTTCTGAGTTCCCAGCTTTGCTAGTGGCAGGTTTAAAGACATGGACCTCCTCAAAGGAACAATTTAGCAGAAAAAGCAGGTTGGCTGAACAATGTTCAAATAGAGTGAACATCTTCAAAACAAAGGAGCCACCATTGCCTAGGGTCATTAAAGCAGTGACAGCTTCACAGTAATGTAGAGGTGAGACAAGTGCTTCCTGTTCACCAGGATTTCCTTGACAATCAAAACTCCCATCAGCAGTTACCAAGTGAACTGTGGTCATATTACTTATGAAATGCTGAAGTCCAGTTAGATGTTTCAATGTCATCACATCCCCAGTATTATCTGGGCCAAAGTACCACCATGGCAAAGTATTCGCAATAAGCCGGTCATCCATAATCATCACCAGGGTGTCATTTGCTTCATGATATGGGTTTAGAGAATTGGCTACCCAGTTCCAATCACAGGGGATGCGATGGGATTTTAAGTAGTGATTGAGACTAGCTATAAAAGCACCAGGAGCTTCACAGAGATGGACAGAACTGAGTTCTCCATTCTGAAGAGCTTCTTTGGGGAGAAGGGGAAAACTGCACAAAATCTCATGGAATTTGCACCAAGCCTGGGTACACAGTTCAGCGTTCACAGATTTCCTCACGCAAGGAATGATTTTTCCTGCTTTATTGGTGAAGGAAGTGTGCTGATGCCATGCATCCAATTTCTTATCACTCAGTTGATTTTTTACTTCATTCATGGAGTCCTTCAGAGCAAGGAGTGTACTGAATTCTTTGTGATCGCAGGTAAACACATCACTGGAATCTGGCAGCTGCCATTCATTATTGAGTGGTTTTGTATATGAGAACTTCTTCTCAAAGAGCTCTTCAATTTCAGCAAGAATCACAGGACTGAACTTTTCAAGATTTGTGGCTTGCTCAACAGAAGGCTTTGTACATTTGTTCATTCTCGGACTGACCACAATCTGGGGAGGGGAAAAAAGAAAAGAAAAGGGGGTTACGTGAACCAAACCAATCATGACACCTTCCCACCCACAAGACGACACAAAACAAGTTAAAAACCTGAACAGAGAATACATTTGTAAAGTTTAAGAAAAAAGTTGGATATTTCAACTTGTTTGGTTCTAAAGTTTGTGCTCCAGAATGAGAATGAAAAAATACTTTACAGAGTCATTCTAAAGGTGGAATAAAAAGTTATACAGGTTTGGACTGAAACCTCCATTTTAACTCAACACATACACATTTAATCAGCAATCAAGATTAAGCCTTAAATTCCCCAAGTGCTTATTAACTAGCAAAAACCACCCAGCTAGCAGAGACAGGCAACCTTTTGGAGAGATAGCAGAACTGCTTTGAGAGGATGGCTGGGAGAGAGGGGGCAGGGAGAGGCAAGGCACAACTGAAGCAGCAGTGGGAAGGAACAAGGGTGCTACGGCATGCACCACAGAACTTTAGGCGAGAGCTTAGACTTCTAGCTGGGTTCTCCATTCAGAGCCAACATTTTAACTCAAGAAGCATTATTAAGCAAATGACCAGCAGTTTGGGAGAAAAGAGATGCCCTCTAATGTATCATTTCACCCAACACAGAAATGCAACTGCTTAACAGAAACAGCATAGAACAGTTTAGGACAGGGGTTCTCAACCCCTGGCCCACAGCCCAAAAGTGGCCCGTGGGGCTTTTTAAAATGATCCACGCTGCCCAGCCCCCAGCTGGGAGCTGGGCCATAGCCACCCAGTCAAGACGCGCATCTGGGAGCTTGGCTGTGCCACCTGCCTCCTTTTCCATCCCAGCCAGGGCTCCAGAGGCTGCCACTGCGGTTGAGGGGTGTGCTGGGTGAGCGCAGCGTGACAGAGGGTCACAGGGGGGCCAAGGCCACGGCAATGGGCTGCGGCGCTGGGGAGCATGGGCTGCCCTGTTGCTGGGGCCCAAACACCTGCCCACAAACTGGCCCTGTTATTGGGCATCCAGCCCAGCCCCAGCCCCACCCCCACCTTTTTTATTATTATTATTATTATTTATTAAACAAAAAGGAAAACTTTCAATTTTTTTTTCAAATTTAAAAAACAATCTTTTTGGCTTGAGAGTCACAAATATAACCTTTACAACCTTGAAAGGCCCCTAGTCTATTTAATTAAAATTTTATTTAAATTTAAGTAATTGATTTTAATAAATTAAAATTAAATTTTAATTTAATATCTTTAATTTTAATGTAAATTTAATTAAATAGACTGGTGGCCCTTCAGGGTTCTAAAAATTATATTTGTGGCCCTTGAGCCAAAAAGATTGGGAACACTGTTTTAGGACAATTAGTAAAAGAACACCATATTGCAACTGGAAATGTTCAGGAGTACAAAGGGGCAAATGGTAACTATCCAAAAGAAGAATGATGGCCTGCACACATGGGATAACACAGAAGATGGAACCTGGGCATTACTCTCTTAACACAAAAATAAGCTTGTTTTTCAATTTTACAAGCTCACCTGATTGTTATCTAGACTTCAGACTTTGATTTCATAAACTGAGAATGTCCTCACCTACAGCACCCACACTCACGCCACACCCACACCCTTAATACAGCAAGTAACTCTGATGGTCCCCCTGCCACAAAAAAGACATACTAGAATTGGAAGAGGTACAGAGAAAGCCCACAAAAATTATTAGAGGTATGGAACAGCTTCCACATAAGATGATATTAAAAAGACCGGCATTGTTAAGCTTAGGCCACGTACACACTACAGGAATAATCACACAACAAGCCCGTTGCGCTTTAAAAGTCACGCGGTTTTTGTAGCGCAGTATCACATCCACACTGAGCTGCTTGTGACGGAACAGAGCCCCCCCCCGCAATTCACATTTCACAAGAAACCCAATTGAATTGTGGGAACCTATCCCACAATTCCATCCATCCTGATTCGGCGCTAAGAATCCTGGGTAGAAGGAAAGTAGCGCTGAGCACCATGGGTAAAGTCTCGGTTTCCCATGGTGCATTCTGTTCCCCTTGCATCATGAGAGTTGCTACTAGCAACTCGTGCCCATTTTCAGCAGTACCGCATTGCTTCCCAGAACTCCTTTTTGCAGCCAGATGGATCCAGCTCTGATCTCGACTGTCACCTTCAGCATAATGAATACATCTCAGCTGGTGGCACAGTATGCGTTCAGCTCTGAATCAGACCAGGATTCAGATGACCCTGGACTGGGGACTGCCATGCAGAACAACAGCACCACATTGCTGAGCTCCTTCACAGAGCATCTGCACACAGTGCATCGCCGGTTCTGGTCATGAGAGACAAGCATCGAGTGGTGGGACCGCATCATTTTGCAGGTGTGGGTTGATGAGCAGTGGCTCAGAACTTTTGAATGTAGAAAGCCACATTCATGGAACTGTGTGAGGAGCTGCAATGCAAGGACACCAAAACAAGAGCCGCCCTCACCGTGGAGAAGTGTGTCGCAATCGCACTGTGGAAAATGGAGACTCCAGACTCCTACCAGTCGGTCGCGGATCAGTTTGGAGTCGGTAGGTCGACTGTCGTGTTAGCCCTTTCACAAGTGTGCAGACCCATTAATCGTGTTCTGCTCCGGAGGACAGTGACGTTGGGCAATGTGCAGGAGATCGTCGATGGATTTGCAGCCATGGGATTCCTGAACTGTGGAGGGGCAATAGACGGCACACACATCCCTATTCTGGCTCCAGAGCATCTTGCGACTAAGTATATTAATAGGAAGGGCTACTTCTCCATGGTGCTTCAGGCACTGGTGGATCACAGGGGGCGTTTCACAGACATAAATGCAGGGTGGTCGGGTAAGGTGCATGATGCCTGCATTTTCCGAAACACGGGCCTGTACCGGAAGTTGCAGGCAGGGACCTTCTTCCCCGATGATAAAATTACTGTTGGGGTTGTGGAGATGCCCATAGTAATCATAGGAGACCCAGCCTACCCACTGATGCCTTGGCTCATGAAGCCCTATACTGGCAATTTGGATCCAAGCAAGGAGCGCTTCAATTACAGGGGGGTTGTGCTGACGTGTCCACAGGAGCTTTGGGGCTGGTTGTGGGATCCCCGCTCAGGATTGCTTCCAGTTCCTTGTAAAATCGGCATGTAACTGGTGCTGAGCCAGAGCGCTGGTTTGCCTCTCTGGCACGTTATCCTCAACTCCTTCACCTTCGACCTGCACTGAAGATTGTCTCTCTTGTACCCCTTCTCTGCCATGGCCCGAGAAATCTAGCCAAAAATATTAAAATTTCACCTGCTGCCATGTAACTGTGCCTGCACAGCAGACTCTCCCCAGATACCTATGAGATCAAGCACCTCAGCTGTGGTCCAGACTGGAGCACGTTTGCCGCGTTGAGCAGCCATTGCTCTTGGAGAACACAGCTGCACTCCACGACGAACAAACAGGAAGAGTGAACTGTTCAAAAATTCCCGGGAATGATGGGAGGGCGGGTACAGTCACGTCACAGCCACAGAGCGCAGGTGGAAGTGCAGAAGGGATGGAATTAGAATTCTGGGACATTTCCAGAGGCTTCATATTGCACAGCAACCGTACACACACGAACTATCGCGGAACAGCTGTTCCGTGGTAGCCGCTAGCACCCTCGTTTTGGTGGTTTACATGTTGCATGGTAAGACGGCCGTTATCGCGCAACAACATGGATTTGTGTGTGGACGTGGTGGGATAACTTGCATGACTGGAGCACTGCCATGGATGGATATAAATTGTTCAGGAAGGACAGGCAGGGAAAAAGGGGGGGGAGGAGTAGCGTTATATGTAAAAGAGCTGTATGACTGCTCGGAGCTCCACTATGAAAGTGGAAACAAGATGGTTGAAAGTTTGTGGGTTAAGTTTAGGGGAGAATGCAACAAGGGGGATGTTGTGGTGGGTGTCTGCTACAGACCTCCAGACCAGAAAGAGGAGGTGGATGAGGTGTTCTATGGACAACTAACAGAGGTTTCCAGATCGTCGCAGGCCCTGGTTCTTATGGGGGACTTCAATTATCCTGATGTCTGCTGGGAAGATAATACAGCAGTGCACAGGCAATCCAGGAAGTTTTTGGAGAATATTGAAGACAACTTCCTAGTACAAATGCTGGAGGAACCAACTAGGGACCTTGTGTAACCCATATGCCTGAAAAGGCTATCTCTGAGAGACCTGCTGAGGGTGGGTTACTGTTGTTGGGCAGATTAGTGACCCACAACTGGAAACAACTGGAAACTTCCAGTAGCAGGGAGTGGTAGCAATTTGAGCATGCTCCACAGTGTACCCTGCTGGTGTGATCAGTCAGATGACTGGAGAGCAGCAGCCTGTGCAGACAGCAGGCAGGAGCTGCCTTGTGGGGAGACCATGTGCTCAGTGTTCTGGAGAGGAGCTGAGCCAGGAGTGAACAAGATGTTTTCTCCATGTGAAGGAGTCATTTGCACCAGACCTTGCAGACATGCATATGGGACTGAGGGCTGGTTGCAGAGGAGAAGAGAGAGCCTGCATGTAATGCTACAGAGGATCCCAGCAAAGAAAGAAGAGGACAGCTATTTCTTGCCACTCAAGCTTCCACACTGGAACAGAGACTGTAGCTGAGAGTTGGGTGAACTCCACACAGACTTTGGGACTCTTGGGGATCTTTCATGCAAGGATTGTTCTTGGTTAATTGTAGTTTGTTTTCTTAGGATAAGGTTCATTTAGTTAGTAGTTAATAAAGTTCATTGTTATGTTTATTGTAGTAGTATTTTAATGTGTGAGTGTAGCTCTGAGCAAGCTTCGCTGTGAGTCCTGTGCAGACTGGATCCTGGGTCTCCAGCTGCTTTTCTCCACAGGGGTTGGGGTGTATTTCTGTGAGGCACTGGAGAAGGGCAACTAAATGAATTTAGCCCACCCGAAGGTTACACTTGCACCTCTAGACCTATTGCTCACAAACAGAGAAGAATTGATCGGGGAAGTAGAAGTAAATGGCAACCTGGGCAGCAGCGACCATGAGATGGTAGAGTTCAGGATCCTGATCAATGGAAGGAAGGAAAGAAGCAGAACACACACCCTGGACTTCAGAAAAGCAGATTTTGGCTCCCTTAGGGAGCTGATGGGCAGGGTCCCATGGGAAGCTGATCTGAAGGGGAAAGGTGTCCAAGACAGCTGGCTGTATTTTAAAGAAACCCTGTTAAAGGCACAGGAAGATAACATTCCGATATGCAGAAAGAACAGCAAATGTGGATGGCGACCAGCGTGGCTTAGCAGGAAACTCTGCGGGGAGCTGAAACATAAAAGGGAAGCTTACAAGAAGTGGAAGCTTGGACAGATGACAAGGGAGGCGTATAAAGATATTGCTCGGGACTGCAGGGATCAAATCAGAAAGGCCAAAGGACAATTGGAGTTGCAGCTAGCAAGAGATGTGAAGGATAACAGAAAGGGGTTCTATAAGTATATCAGCAACAAGAAAAGGATCAGAGGTGGTGTAGGTCCCTTACTGAATGGGGCAGGCATCCTCGTGGAGGACGATGCGGAAAAGGCTGAAGTACTCAATGCTTTATTTACTTCAGTCTTCACAGGGCGGGCCAGCTCCCAGGCTACTACACGGGGTAACGCGGACTGGAGAGAAGAGTGGCCCTCGGTGATGGAAAGTCAGGTTAGGGAACACTTAATGAAATTGGATGTGCACAAGTCCATGGGGCCGGATGAACTGCATCCGAGGGTGCTGAGGGAGTTGGGGGAAGTGATTGCAGAGCCACTGGCCATTATCTTTGAGAACTCGTGGCGAACGGGGGTGGTCCCGGAGGATTGGAAAAAGGCAAATATAGTACCTATCTTTAAGAAAGGGAAAAAGGAGGATCCGGGGAACTACAGACCGGTCAGCCTCACCTCAATCCCTGGGAAAATCATGGAGCAGGTCCTCAAGGAATCCATCCTGAAACACTTGGAGGAAAATAGAGTGATCAGGAACAGTCAACATGGATTCACCAAGGGCAAATCGTGCCTGACCAACCTGATTTTCTTCTATGATGAGATGACTGGATTTGTGGATGCGGGAAGAGCCGTTGACGTGATATACCTTGACTTTTAGCAAGGCTTTTGATACAGTTTCCCACAGCATTCTCATTAGACAAAACCCTGGCTGCGATAATTTAAGGGGAGTGGTCCTGCTTTTTAGCAGGGGGTTGGACTAGATGACCTCGTGAGGTCCCTTCCAACCCTATTATTCTATGATTCTATGACGCTGTCCTGGTTATCACGCGATAATGAGCGTTATCGCGCAATAACTTTGTAGTGTGTACAAGGCCTGAGAAAAGAAACTAGAGGAGGATATGGAAAAGGTCTATAAAATCATGAATGGTATGAAGAAAATGAACAGAGAGGTGTTCACACAATGGAAAACAAGAATTAGCGGCTACCCAATGAAATCAATAGCTAGCAGCTTTAAAAAACAAACAAACGGAAGTGCTTCTTGGGGAAAAAAGGAGCATGGTTTTGCAAGTAAGGTACTGGGTTTACTGGAAATCAAGCAAAAAAAAAAGTTCAATGTAGATTTATTTCCCAATCCACCCCAGAACTTTAGTGATAGTCAGGGGAGCTGGAGATGTAATTTCCAATTCAGGTAGAAATGCAGGCTGTAACTATGATGGAGATGGCACAGGAAAAGTCGCAGCCTAGTTACAGCTACAAAGACACCAAAACAAGCTAGTCATTCCAGTACAATGCTGTCTGAAATCCACATAAGTACTCCAGCACCAGTACATACACACCCAGAGAGGCTCAGAGGACGTCTATACTGGAATTGAGAGCACCTCACAGTCCCAGTAGAAAGACTGGTGCTAGCCAGCACATTAAAAATAACGAAGTGGACACAGCAGCTCAGGTTCTCAAGAATACCAGACACACTGGATCTGAGAGGTTGCTAGCCCCAGTCTTCTACAGTCACAATGTCCACACTGCTACTTTCCCTGCAATAGCTCAAGTCTTTCTAACCAGGCTGGGTGGTTTGCTCCCATCTGCAATGTAGACATGCCCTCTGTGCCTTGGTTTCCTCCTTTTACAGATATGGATAACACTTTCCTACCTTATAAGAGTGCTGAGGGACTCAGATACTACAGTGACAGAAGTAACTTTTCCCAGTTACCCCACAATCAGAGAAATCACTACCAGGAGCATAGCTACTGTTCATCAGTCTAACCCTGAAAATATTTAAGCACATTAATAACCCCAACATTAGTTTTAAAACCCAAAACAATATCCCTATAGAAACAGAATCAGCCAGTCTGCCTTCAACAACCATAAAGATCTGTAAAGGAAAGAAAATAGGCCTAAAGGGGTTGACAGCATCTTCTTAACAAACATTTATTTATGTATATGTAGTTGAGCCGCCTGTGAACATTAAGCATAAGAATGTTGCAGTGAAGTAGAAAGAATGAAAAAAATACAGATTTGCTGATTAATGCATTTTACAGCTGATTGATGTCATTTTCAGACCTAGCAGAAAAATAATACAACACAAAGCAAAACATTTAGGCTTCGTTTACACTTAAAAGTTAAATTGATCTAGCTACATCATGCAGGGCTGTGAAAACTTTGCACCCCATGTTACAGGGCCCTGAGGCAGCTTGCCAGGAGAACATAGCCATCCATACTAAGTCAAACCAATGGTTCTAGTCCTGCATCCTGTCTTCTGATGCTTCAGAAGCAATGAACCAAATGGCAATTTTCAGAGATCTGTTGCCTGTCATTCAAGCCTAGCTCCTGGCAGCAGAAATTTAGGGACACCCAGAGCATGGAGTTGCATCCCTTGGCAAATAGCCATTGATGGACCTGTCATCCATGAATTTGTCTAGTTCTTTTCTGAACCCAGTTGTACTCTTAGCTTTCACAGCATCCCAACAAACAGTTCCACAGATTGCACTCCCTTCCCTTTCTTTGAAACCCATTATTAAATTTTTCACCCCTCACCTAACGCTCCCTAATAACTCTCTGCACACCAGATATAGACCTCTATCTGCTTCCCCACTTCTTGCTCTTTTCCAAACTGAACAGTGCACATCTCTTCATCCTCGTCACTGGCAGCTGCTCTGGGCGTCTCCCTATTTACCCGGCGCTCAGCAGCACCTTCCCCATCTCAATGCTCTCGGGGGCTGGGTAGTGGGCAGGGCCGGGCCGAGCCCGGCAGCGCAGCACAGAGCTGTAGGAATTACGGGGAGGCATGAGGCGAGCGGATTTGTCTCCCTCCAGCCCTCGGGCGCCGCGGCCCAGCACAGGTCGCTCTTCGGACGCTGCCGCCCGCGGAGCAGCCTGTCTGAAGGCGGGCAGCTGCCATGAGGCCCAGCCATCATTCGGCCTGTGGCGCTAGGTCCGGCTCCATGTTCGCCCCGCGTTTACAATGAACTGTGCCCCCACAGCGCCGCCTGTGCCCGACTCCCCTCCCATAGGGGACAGGCGACTCTGGGCCCAGCTGCCAGGAGCCGCCCTGGGCCCACTCCTGGGCCTCCCGCCCGCCAGCGCCGGGCCCGGCCTCCGCGCTCCTTACCTGGGCCACTGCGGCACCTCCGAGAGAAGCGACCCGCCCCGACCTCGCGCCAGCCACAGGAACCTCCCGGCCCGGCCAGCCAGCACCGCAGGACCAGGCCCAGCCGTCAGGGGCGGTACTCGGTACGCGCCGCGGCGGGCGGAGGCGGAAGGGCCGGACATGCGGAGGCCCACGCTCCCTCCGAGAGCAGCCGGGCACCCAGGCCCCTGCCTCCGTTCAGCCTCGCTCCACGGCACGCTGTGCTCGCCCCACACCTCACAGCAGCTGGCTTATTTTATCCCTGTCCTGCTCGCCTCCGCTCCGCCATTCATCTGCCTGCCGCCCCGATCCCTCCTAGTCCCGTCCCCTGCCATGGCTGCCTACGGTGTGCTCGTTGCCGGCTCCTCCCTCCAGCAGAACTTTAATTAGTTATCTCCCTACAAAGCTCCCTGTGTGCATTAATGGGGGCCTAGTTCCTCAAATGTCTCAACGGAGTCAGGTGTCAGCAGGCCTGTCACACAGTGGTGCAGTAAACACACACTGTTTAAGGCAGTTCTGATGCCAGCAGCACTTCTTACTATCAACGAGTCAATCCAGATCAGAGCAGAAGTGATAAAAAGCAGTAACTATTTAATTTATTACTCATTGTTCCATGGGAAATGAATTTGGTGGACTCAATCCAGTTCCCACTGGACAGGTGAGCACATCAGAAAACTGCCACCACCATTACTGAAAAAAAAAAAAGAAAAAAAAACTCTAGAGGCCAGGGAATAAGCAGGCCATAAAATAGAAGCCCAGATCATTATTGATGGAGGGTGCTAAAGGGAAAGTTGGCTTGATGGCTAACACCCTCCTCCCCCCCCCCATTCTTAAAGTTTGTACTGCAAGGAAGTGCCTATTTCTACTAGCAACCCATGAAATGGAGAAATCATAGATGATTAGGATGGGAAGGGACCACAGGAGCTCATCTAGTCCAACCTCCTGCTCCAAACCCCACTAAAACATCCCAGCCAGGGGTTCATCAAGCCACACCTTAAAAACCTATAAGGATGGAGATTCCACCACCTCCCTAGGTAATCTATTCCCACGGCCATTCTTTGGGGGGGAGGGGGTCGAGCAAGGCAATTGCCCCACAGTTTCACAGGGCCTGCACCGCTACCCTCCCCCACTGCCATGCAGCCTGCTCCCTCCACCCCACTGCCTTTGGCTTGCCGCCAAGCAAGCAAGGGGGAGGGCAGAGCCACCCGTCCCTTATCCTGGCTCCTGCTACCTGGTCCGCGGCTGGGCCCGGGGCCAGCTCCCAGCATCAGCTTCAGGTCCCAGGCCGTGGCTGGGATGGCTCCTGCCAGCGGCCTCGGGTTCCTGGCCAGGACAGGGCTGGCTTGCCCCTTCCAGCCAGGTGGGGGGGCCCCCAGGCCAAATGGCCACAGGCCCCACTCCCCCCAAGGGATGGCTCTGCCCATTCCAGTGCTTCACTACTCTCCTAGGGAAAAAGTTTTTCCTAATATCCAATCCAGTTGTCCCTCAATGTAACTTGAGACCATTGCTCCTAATTTCATCATCTGCCACCACTGAGAACAGCCTAGCTCCAACCTCCCTGGAACCGCTCTTTAGGTAGCTGAAGGCCACTATCAAATCTCCATGCACTCTTTTCTTCTGTAGACTAAATAATCCTAGTTTCCTCAGCCTATCCTCATAAATCCAGACAGCTAACAATTTTCATTGCCCTTTGCTGGACTCCCTCCAATTGGTCCACATCCTTCCTGTAGCGAAGGGCCCAAAACAGGACACAGTACTCCAAATGAGGCCTCATCAGTGCTGAATAGAGGGGAATAATCACTTTCCTCGATTTGTTGGCAATACTCCTACTAATGCAAACCAATATGCTGTTAAGTCTCTTTAGCAATAAGGACACACTGCTGACTCATATCTAGCTTTTGGACCATTGTAAGCCCCATGTCTTTTTCTACAGGACTGCTCCCCAGCCAGTCGATCCTCAGTCTATAGTAGTGTGCATGGCATTCTTCCATCCTAGGTGCAGGACTTGGTACTTGTCCTTGTACTTCATCAGATTCCTTTTCACTCAATCTTCCAGTTTGTTTAGGTCACTGTGCATCCTAGCTGTGCCCTCCAGCATATCTACAGCTTTCCCAGCTTTGTGCCATCTGCAAATTTGCTGAAGGTGCAATCTACTCCATCCCTTAGATCATGAATGAAGATATTTAACAAAACCAGCTGCAGAACTGACCCCTGGAGCTCTCTGCTTGTTACCAGCTGTCAATTAGACATTGATCTGTTGATCACTATCCATTAAACCTGATGCTCTATCCAACTTTCTATCCATCTTATAGTCTGGTCATCAACCCACACGTCTTTAACTTCATAAGAATACTGTGTGAGACTATGTCAAAAGCTTTGGTACAGATATATCATGTCCACCACTTTCCTCACATTCACAGAGCCAGTCATCTCATCATTGAAGGTAATCAGATCGGTCAGGTGTAACTTGCCCTTGGTGAATCTATGCTGACTGTTCCTCTCCCTACATCACACAATGGGCCCAGTCCAGTAGGTGAGCACAGAGGATGCCTAACTCCAGGCAAAGGACCCAGGGGGGTGGGGAGATGTGAGGGAAAAGCAGGATAGGAGAAGCAGTTTAACCCAGTGGTTAGCATACTCACATGGGATGTAGTGAAACTCCTAGTTCAGGTGGCAGATATCTGTTCAAATTCCTGCTTATTAGGTAGAGCAGTGGGGAAGGAGAACTTGAACTCAAGCATCTTCTACATCCCCACTGAGTATCCTAACTGCCTAGATAAAGGTTTTAAGGGGAGTCTTCTCCCCTGCATTTTGGTGGTTTTGTATGGTGTAAGGAGTACTTATTTTTCCCTTGGTTGTGTATTGCTCTGGATCCTAGTTGGGAGACAAGTACCAGGGTGGCTAGACTGAGGTTGTAGCTTGCCTGCACAGAGGTAGGAACACAAATACCTAGAGAACTTTCATTTTAAAAAAATGTAGGAGCTAAGGGTGTGCCTATAGGGGTAGTCCTATCAAACCCACAAATGGGGTGCTTGGAATAGATAGTTAGGTCACAGCAGAGCAACTGCCAACATGAGCTTCTGCCAAGCCTTCAAGAGCCACAGGGTTTCTCTGGAGAGCGCAGTGTTAAACCAGAGGTTAAGCAAACTGTCTAGCCAGCTCCAAGGGAGCCAACAGCCTTGTATAATTTGGAAAAAACTCCCTGGTTTAAAGTAACGGATTTTTCCACCTTGTTTTATCCCTCCCATTGGTTTCACTATGGGAGGGCATCAACTGGACCTAAGACAGAATCAATGCCATCCAAACACTGTAGCAGAACACCAAGAACCCCGGAACAGAGGCAGCCAGAGTTTTGCTAGGAAGTAAACAGTGGGTGAAGAAGCCTGACATTTCCATATTGACTGAGAACAGCTGATTTAATTACTGAAAAACAAATCTTTCTTCATGTTCCAAGAAGAAAAGTCAGCAGGGTGCTTGTATTCTTACTCTAACCCTTTATCAATTATGAACAAAAAGACCCCTTATGAGTCATTCACCTACAGTCCAATAGAAAGGCTCCTGCTCTGTACAGAGCATCCTGGGTTACATGAAATTCATTTTCTAGTTAATAAGATGGGACAAAAAACTGTGCTGTCTGCAAAGAACATTGACACAACCATCAAGCCTTACTCCCTGAATCCCTGGATATTGAAAGGTAGAAACAGTTTATTTCCAAGACACAAAAGACACTTTTTTCTTAGACAAGCATATGTATATGTTGTGACCGAATTCCTCCTCTACCTTGGTGGGTCCTACACGTCCCTCTATCGAGGAGTGTGTTTCCCTCAAGCCTCCAGACATGGGAAAGGTCATTTGCCCCTTCAGCCAGGAGTTTTTCCTTCCCCCAGTCTTTGTACCTCTTCGGGTGCGTCTACACTTGTAAATTAACTGGACTTAAGCTTGCTGAAGTCGACTTAATTTACTCTGCGTCTATACTACATTTTCCTTAAGTTGACTTAAGCAGCTGCTTAAGTCGACTTAAGGAAAAATTAAGTCGACTTTATAAAACCTCCTTTTAAGTCGACTTTGCTGGCTAAATCGACTTTAGAAAGTCGACTTAGCCAGTGTGGACGTGGAGTAGCCCTAAGTCGACTTTAAGGGGCTCCAGGGCTTCCCCACTGCCCTTCCTGCCAGGGTGGCTGGCACAGCCACAGCCTGGCGTGCCCCCCCAAAGGGCAAGGCAGAGCCCTGGCCATCCTGCCCCTATCCCCTGCCAGGGTTCCTGTTCCCCTTTGCCCCATTGTACCAAGGTTCAATGGGGCAAAGGCTGAGCCCCCTGGCACTTGGCAAGAGGTGCCCCCCCGCCACCGTGGACCTGTCCCAGGTCCACCTAGCCCCTACAAGTCGATCTAGGCATCCAGTGTGGACGCTCTAGGTCAATTTTGTAGGGTCCCCTCTAAGTCAAAATTTAAATGTGGACATGCTAAGTTGACTTAACGAAGTCAACTTTGTTAAGTCAACTTAAATTCACAAGTGTAGACATAGCCTTCCTGACCAGCAGTCTGCTCCTCCAGATCTCTCTGCCCTCCAACTGCACCTTGCCCCCCCTCATACACTAGAGCTACTTCTTTTACCTGGAGGGGAGGCTTTTTAACAAGTCTTGAGCAGAACCTGGATTAACTCCAGGTGTGCCAGTTAGCCTACAGTAATCCCCTGTGCAGCTAGCAGAGGACTTCCTGAGCCTGGGACTAATATATTGGCCTTCTAGTCCTCTCTATGTCAGACTAGAGCTTTTGCCAGGAGGAAGGAACTCCTACTGCTTGGGGGAGTGGCCCCACAGCAGCTCTTACCACCACCACCACCACCACCACCATCATCATCATCTGTGAGGGTCCTTCCTGCTGCTGTGTGCTTGCTGCCTGCCTGTGAAGGGGAGGAGGAAAAAGACCACCACTTTTATTGCTGCTGGGGAGTACACCATCTCAAGACCTTGTAAAGGGAGTTTGTTTGTTCCTAGACTGAGTGACTGTAACATCCCTGCTCTTGTGGGGGTGGGGGAAGAACTGTTGCTGTGTGGGGGGGAGGGGGAAGTGGTGTGGAGCCCTCTCCCTCGCCCATCTGCTCCCCACTACCATCATTACCACTGCAATCACCCCCTCCACCATTTCCAGCCAAATGGCCTTCCCACCCTGAACTCCGCTGCTTACATCTAGACCAGGGGTGGGCAAAGTACGGCCCGGCTGACTTTTTTATCCGGCCCGCAGAGCTGCCCCCGCGCAGCAGTGAGGGACCCCCGCGCAGCCCGGCAGCCCCCGCTGCTCCCTCCAACCCCCGGGGCAGCCGCTTTGCCGCGGCACACCCGAACTGCGCCTGGCCTCTGGGCTGGCCCTCCCCGCCCCCAGGGTGGGACAGGCAGGCTCAGGCTAGGGTCCGGAGCGCGGGCCTGCCTGCCTGCCCCACGCGGCCGGGCCAGAGAGGTGGCTGCGGCAGCGGCAGGCTCCCACCCGCCGTCCGCCTCCTTCCCGGGGCCGGGGCCAGGCTAATCCACGGCCTCGGCCTCCCAGCACCGGGCCGGGATCAGCCTCCGGGGCTGGGGTATGCTCCCCCCCCACCGGCGGCTTCCCAGGGCCACGGTAGGGTCCTCCCCCGCCGGCGGCCTTGGCTTGCTTCTTTCTTTCTTTCTTTCTTTCTTTCTTTCTTTCTTTCTTTCTTTC
>ML688488.1:622284-678132 GCA_007922175.1 Pelusios castaneus
GCTCTTGGTCCGGCCCCTGGTCCAATATATGAACCCATTGTGGCCCATGAGTCAAAAAGTTTGCCCACCCCTGATCTAGACTGTGTTCACAGCAGCAGCAAGCAGAGACTTTTTTTACCACTTAGGCACCCTTGGGTACACATCCTATCCATCCTGCTAGAACTTTCCTTCCCCTCCCCAGCTCTGTTTGGCTGGAGGGCTCCCCTACCCTCTGCTTTGCCCCCCAGCTGTCCTGCAAAAGTTCCCCCCCTGCCTCTTCTTTCCTCATAGCCTGCCCTGCCTACCTGCTACTATTGCTATTGCCATCCTTCCTATTCCCTAGGATTCCCTTATCATTTGTTTTATTTTATGCCCTACCCCAATCCCTGGGTCTGTGTTAGGTTCTCGCCCCACCCCCACCCTTAGGGTGTCTGTTTACTTCCCTGTTTCCTCCCCAGCCCTGAGTGTTCCTTGGGTTTCCTGCCCTGCCCCACCCTTTCAGCATTTTTTTCTCTTGATTCCGCTTTTGTAGAATCTATACCTCCCCCTTGCTTGTTCCTACCCTGCTCTGTCTCCCCACTGCATCCATGATCCTTGTGTGTCCATGAGCCCTCCCAATCCCCTTTTTTTCATTGCACCCCTGCTCACTGCTCTCCTGATGATATTGTGACCCCCTTTCCTTTTTGTCCAGTGCAGCTAGAGGAGCTGGCCCCCTGTCCCAAATACATGCCTGTGCCCCTTCCCCCTTTGCCACCCCCCTCCCCTGCCATCAGCCTAGCTGGGAAGAGAGGTTAGCTTTCCTGTCCTCTTCCTTTCCTGGTCCCTTGCATTCCCCCCTTGTTTCCCCCAGGACCTCCACCCCTCTCTAACAAACCCTCCTCCCCGGCCTACAGCTGAGCAAGGAAGAGCAACCTGTCCCCTTCCTTCCCTCACCCTCACTGCCAACCCCAGGGTTTGTTCCCACCCACCCCAACCATGGAAGTGGATGCCCCCTCCATTGACCCTGCTCTCCAGTCTGACCCTGCAGCTACCACCTTGACCGCCGCTGCTGGAGATATTGCCACCATCAGAGCTCTTTCCACCAGCAGCAGCCAGCATGGGAGGGGCCTCCACTGCTGCTGCTGCCACCTCGACTGGCAGAAAGGCAGTAAGTAGGCTGGCTCCTCTTCTGGAGCCCCTTTTGGATTCATTCTCTGCAGAGCCCATACAGGAGGTTGTCCGCCCCTGCTGCCACCGTGTCATCTGTGCCACCCTTCGGTGCTGAGGCACATGTTGCCCCAGCTTCCAGCAGGGTGGCCCCTGTGGTGGCGGGTGATGACCTTCCCTCCATCTTTGATGAGATCGAGGCCTTGGGTCTGACCCTGATTATGCAAGGGGAAGATGACCCCCTGCCAGAGGGCCTCAATCTGGGCAGTGACTTCCTTGGACCACCCTTTCCCTTGCCTCAGAGTGCTGTCCCTGCCCCCGAGTTGACCCCTGAATCCATCACTTGCCCAGCTGTGGAAGGCACCTTGTCTGTGGCTGCTGAGCCTTCCAAGGTGACAGCCAATGCTGAGTAGCGGGGCCCTGGGCTTCAGTCTGTGGCAGGACAGCAACTCTCACCACCTCTAAAGGGTCCTGACCTGAGTTCAGGTCCACCTATAGCCAAAGATCCAGGCGCTGAGTCCACTGTGGTGCCTGGGCCTGGCACTGGTGCTGGGGCCCATCCATTTGACCCCAAAACTAAATCCTTGACTCCTGTGGCGGGTCATGTGGAGCTGCACTCCAGCAGCTTGACCATTGGGGCACCCAATCCTAGCCCCACACCCCTCCCTACTCCTGTCCTTACCATGACCCTGGACTGGGATCCCAGCCCCAACCCTGCCTCTGCTTTTGCCACCACCCTTGGTCCTGACCACACCCCCGTCCCTTCCCCTTGCCTCACTAGAGTAGACGCAGAGTAAATTAAGTTGACTTAAGCAAGCTTAAATTGACTTAATTTACAAGTGTAGACGCACCCTATGTGACCGGAAGGCTGTCTGTCAGCGAGGAGAGGTCTGCCTCCTAATCTTAAACAGATAATCATCAGCAACTTCATACCATACAACAGAAACATGAAGGTGGGTACATATCCCTGCAACACACCCTGCTGCCAAACTCTGCCCACATATCAACACTAATGATACCATCAAAGGACCAAATCAAAACAGGTACTCCATCAGGGGCTCATTCACTTGCTCATCCCTCAATGTGATTTATGCCATCATGTGCCAACAATGTCCCTCTGCCTTACACATTGGCTAAACTGGACAGTCTCTGCTCAAAGGAACAAATAGACACAAATCTAACAGCAGAAATGGCAACATTCAAAACTCAACAGGAGATCACTTCAATCTCCCCAACCACACTGTGGAGAACTTATCTATGGCAATTCTTAAACAGGGTTTTTCTGGGTCAAGACTTCAAAGAGAGACTTCCGAGTTAGAATTCATATTTAAATTTGATACCATCAATTTGGTGTTTAATAGAGACATTTTCTGGCTTTCTCATGATAAACAGTGATTATCACCTCTCTCAGCCTCTCTATCTGTTGTTCCCTCAGTTTAAATCAATACAACCTGTTTAATTTGCTGAAGTAATTTGACCTGATCCTGTGATTAAAACTACTTCACTGCGTTTATCCCTCCTTCCTATACTGTATTTTTTCCATTTTCAAGCGTCTGATGAAGTGGGATCCCCCCATGAAAGCTCATAAAATAAATAGATGCGTTGATCTTTAAAAGTGCCACAGGACTCCTTGTTTGTTTTATTGAAAAAGGAAGCGTGTGAGCTGGGGAGTTTCAAAATGGGGTAAATTGCTTAGTTCATGGGATTGGGATAATTCTTTTATCCTATTCTTTATCCACTGCTCTGCAAAGAGATTGTGGCGTGGTCTACACTGAGAGATAAGGTCGACATAATGCTGCTTACATCTACCCCCTAGCGCACGCATTCATGCTCACATGTCCGTTAAGTCAAAGTTAACAACACATTTAGCTGGCATCATAACTCCACCCCCACAAGAGGGCATAGCATTTTGGTCTATTTTAGTAATTCGATTTAATGGCAGTGTAAACAAAATGCGAACTTATTGGCCCCCGGGATGTATCCCACAATTCCCTGTTCTTGCAGTTTTGCATTCCACCACTGCCTCTACCTGTCCAGGTCATCAACCAATAGCTCCATCCCTACCTCTAGCCCTGGGAAGGTTTGAATTCCATTTCTTGCTTGGGCAGCATAGAGAGCTTTTCACTGGAGCAGCTAATGGTGTCCGAGCGCAGCAAAGATGCCCCAGCTTGTAGCTGTCCTGAGATCTTGGATCTCATCAGCCTGTGGGGCGAAGAGTCGGTGCTTGCTCACCTCTGAAGCAGCAAAAGGAACCGGGACACTTACGAGAAAATTTCACATGGCATAATTGAGAGGTGCCACAACAGGGACATGTAGCAGTGCCCCATTAAAATCAAGGAGCTTTGCCAGGCTTATCAGCAGACTAAGGAGGCGAACAGTTATTCAGGGTCCATGCTGAAGATGTGCAGGTATTATGAAGAGCTGGATGCCATTCTTGGTCGTGATCAACCACAACCAGAATGCCGCCTCAGAACATCAATACCTGTGAGGACTCCAGGGCGCATGAGGATGACTCTGGATGAGCAGGAGTTGGAGGAAGAGAAGAATGGGGTTTCGGAGAATGGAGTGTCAGTTCTCCTGGACAGCCAGCTGCTTTTCATCACGCTGGAGCAGCCTCTCCAACCTCAGGATGGCATCACTAACTGTGATTTGGGGGAAGGCACTTCAGGTGAGTGATCTGTGCTATGCTCATTTCAAGTTGTGTTCTAGTAATAACCAGTGAACCAGGCCATCAGCATGGAGGAAGTGGGGGAAGGCATAGCCATGGGGTGTTGGGGAACACAGCTGGCCAGAGCATAAGGAGAGGGGAGTGAGGCCCCCCCAGAGGGGGGAAACTGTGGGGTGTTGTGGCAGGGCTGTGAGGGGGCTGGAGAAGGGAAGATATAACTTGCAGCCTGTATCACTCCCCTGTCGCAGCGGGACTACTCTAACAGAGTTTCAATGTGCAAGCAGATGCTCTGTTTATCTTCTGGGGAAATGATTGAAAAGCTCTCATAGAGGTATTCATGAATCCTTGCAATAAGGTTTCTGGGAAGGCCGGTGTGACCGGGGCCTCCTGGGATAACCTCCCAGATGTGCAAAAATCAGGGCAAGCTGCAAAACCAGAAGCCAAACTCCCCAAACACTGATGGGTGGTATTTAAAACAATCTCCCTATCAGCAGAGCCATCCTTGGAGGGGGGGGGGAACAAGGCAATCACCCCACGCCCCACAGTAATGTGGGCCCCACGCTGTCCTGCTCCCAGCAGGGCAGTGTGGGGCCTACGCTACAGGCCCCTCCCCTCCCAAGATCACACTTCCCCCTGCTCCCTGCTGCCTTCGGGAAGGCAGCAGGGCGGGCCAGGAGCACTTCCCCTGGCCCCTAGGCTGGCCCTGCTCCCTGCCCCCAGGGCAGAGCAGGCGGGACAGGTGCACGAGTCCCAGCTTCTGGGCCGGCCGCAGCCACCTCGGGTTCTGGCTGCAGCTGGGGTGGCAGCAGCCTTGGCCAGGGATGGCTCGCCGCCGCCCAGGGCCACAGCCTCGGCTCACCACTGCCCTGGGCCACAGCCTCGACTCTCCGCCGCCCTGGGCTGCGGCCTCCGCTCCCTGCCACCCGGGGCCAGAGCCACAGAGGCGGTTCCCTGCTGCCCAACGGGAGGCCTCAGCTTTCCGGCCCGCGGCCACATCTCGCCCCGCCCCCGCCCAGCGAGTGGCTGCGGCTTCCAGGGCTGGCTTCCCGGTGGGGCGACCAGGCCGCCCCCCCACACCCCCTCCAGCAAGGGGGGGGACCCACTTAGGCCGATTGGTCCTGGGCCCTGCTCCCCCCTAGGGATGGCCCTGCCTATCAGTCACAACCAGGCTTCTGGCTCCCCACACTGGGTACCAAAAAATCTGCCCAAAATAGAAACAGCTCCCTTTATTGCACTCCAGCTCCTCTGGCTCCCACCTGGCCACATGGTCCCTTAAAGAAAGGGCCAGCCACATTACCCAGAACAATATAGATTGGGATCTTACCGAAAATACCACATTGAAAGCCAATCCTTTACAACTAAAGGTTTAATATAAAAAGAAAAGCAGCAAAATATGAGAGATGTTAAAGGGTCAAAGTGAATCACATACATACAAATGTTTTAAAGTTCATGTAAAGCAGTTTGCAGGCTTGTTCCTCTGCTAAACACCCAGCACCCAGGTGGGCCTCAGTCCTTTGTCCAGTCTCAGAGGAATGGTTCCAGAAATAGGTGTTGGCTGTAGATTGGGGACTTGAAACCAGATGGAGTCAGGGCTTCTGCCTTTTATCACCTCTGGCCTTCTCCATGCTGTATGCAGTTCTTTCCAATCAAAATGGAGTTGAGTCACATGTTCAAGTCCTAGTGGCTCAACAGGTTTCTCCCTGGGCCCATTGTACCTGGGAGCATCCTTAATGGGCCATTAAGGAAACAATGGCTGTAGACATTCAGTCTGGGCACTTTCCCAGAATCACACAAGTTGAAGTATAAATATAGCAAACATATTCCTAACTTTCTAATACAGATGCAATGCCTACACATAAACCATATAATCATTCCCTGAAAATTACTACCGTTCTATTGATACCAAACATGACATAGTTCCTATTGATTATTGCAATTATGAAATATGAATAAGAAATAGTATCATAAATGGTCCCCTAAATCCAGACAGCATCACAGCCAGACTTCTCTGCCCCAGCACAGAATGCAACTTTGCCCCGCCACTCAGTTATTAAAGCTGAAGGCATGAGTGTGGTATACAGCAGGGCAGCATATGACCTAGGCATTCCACCCGTAGTTTTCAACAGCTGTTCCCTCAAGAAACTGATGTTGCCTAGGGAAGATGGTGCACAAATAGTCAACAAACAAGGAATCACCCTCCCATCACTTCACTTCCCCTCCCCCCCAAAATGGGTTCTGCACTGTGCATTGTGTTTCTCCGCTGTGCTACCTCATGTAAGTTAGTGCCTGCTGGTCCAGGCATTCAGGCCCTTCCTCAGGCCCAGTCTCCGAGGAAAGCCACAGTTCTGAAGTGTCTGGTTGGGGAAAACCAGTCGTTCCGGTCGATAGGCATGAAGAGTCAGTGGCCCCCGGCCCCTAGGCGGGGCGGGGCAGGCTGTGACAGGCTGCTCCCCAAATCCAGTCTGGTGTGCTGCTATGACCACTTGAACCCCGCTCCTGAACCCCAATTCACCCCGCTCTGCTGGGTGACCGCTCACTCCTGAGTCGGTCCACACCAGCCACCAGCGTGTAATTGGTCCCAGGCAGTGGGTGTAAATCCACTAGCCACACAGGCGTTGGTCCCCAAGCAAGCACACCCAGCCCCAGACCCTACACTGGGAGCCGCTGCCCTACAGGGATTGGGACCCACTCCCAATCACCTTAGTCTCAAGTCTGTCCACTTAACAAAGAAGTGGATTGTGCCCAGTCTTCCACATCCACACCCTCTAAAGACCACACAGCTTTAGGTAAAACAACTACTAGTTTATTGATCAGAGTTTGATTTCAAGTGAGAACATGGCCAATCAAGGCAGAACCATACTATAAATGAGTCAGGAGTGACCACTATCAAATAAAAGGTATAAACCGCATGCTACTCTAACATCTCTACCTAAACTGACCTCAGAGTCCAAGATTATGTGCATGGTGTTTGGTTGTTTGATGTTTTACAGCCATTCTCTGCCTGTTCTTAGGCAGGGCCCCAATCTTGTTGAAGTTGGTTGCAGGTCGGTGTCTTCTCAGGCTGAAAGCCTGCAGCTTCTCCCCCTTCACAGTCTCTGTCTTTGTTTTAACAAACTGCTGACAGCCCCTCCCCCTCACTGTCCTGTTGTGAGATTCTCTTCACTCCTACCTGAGCAGGGGAGGGCATCAGCATTCCCTTTGATGTGTAAATCTTCAACCATTGTGCTAGAGACAGCCCTGAGAGTCTGAACCCTGTAACATGCTTCACATCTATACATACATGTCGCAGCAGGGAACATGGCACCCTGGTAATCACGTGGCACATGTTCTGAGCATTCACAGAGGAACCTGGTATAGCGTAAGTGTCATCAAATAACACAATTACACTGCAAAACTGAACAGAAAGATTATACAGGTCACGCCCAAGGGCTGCACAGATGTGCATCCCGTCACACAGGCACAAAGGCTATGTCTAAACTTGTAAAGTTGTCAACTCTGTTTAGTCAACTTAACAAAGTCAACTTTAAGTCAACTTAAAGTTGACCTTGTTAAGTCAACTTAACAGTAGACATAGTCGTCCACACTGGCTTTAAGTAGACTTAAGGTCAACTTAGCACTATTCCCTGTCCACACTGGCTTTAAGTTGACTTAAGTCGACCTTAAGAGTTGGTGTCATTAAGTCAACTTAAGCTGTTCTTAAGTCAACTTAATAAAAGCCCAGTGTGAACACGGCTTGTGTAGGTCAACTTAAGGACGCTTAAGTTGCCCATGTAGGTCACCCCAAGAGTCAGTAGCCCCCAGCCCCAGACGGGGGGGGGGCAGGCACAAAGAGTCAGTAGTCCCCAGGCAGGGCAGGGCAGGCACAAAGAGTCAGTTGCCCCTGGCCCCCAGGCAGGACAGGGCAGGCACAAATAGTCAGTTGAAACTCCTCTCAGGTTGGGAGAGAGGGTTCAGGCACTCCGGATGGCTGGAAAAAAGAGGAGAGGGGGATGCAGGTCCACCTGACTCCACTGCGTCCCAGTCCAGGGCCCTACCAGTGACTGAGGGGTCGGTCACTGGGTCAGCGGAGCTGCAGCCGTAACATGCCAACACCTGTTTGAGCAGGCGTCCAGCTGAACCGGGCTCAGTTGCCTCTGGGCAGGGCCATCCTTTGGGGGAGGGGAGTGGGGTGATTGCCCCGAGCCCCACAGTTTTGAGGGCACCGCGCTGCCCACCCCACTATCAGTGGGATAGCACGGGGCCCACACACTGAACTGCTGCCACCCACACTGCATCTTGCAGCCTGCTCGCTCCTCTGCCCCACTGCCTTCCGTTTCCCAATGAAAGCAAGGCAGGGCAGGAGGGCAGAGCTCAGCCTCTGGGCTGGCCCACCACACCCCCAGGGTGTAGCAGCTGGCCCACAGGGGCAGAGCAGGAAATCTGAGCCCAGCTGGGCCAGCCCACCCGCCCCCACTCCTGCCGCCACCGGCTGCTGTGCTGGCCAGCAGCTGTGTGGGTGGCTGGCCCAGGGGCCGGCACAGCCTCTGCGAATGGGTTGCCTCATGGTCCCGGCCGGGGCTGGGGTCGGTGGGCAGCCTCGTGGTCCCAGCCGGGGTAGGAGCCGGCTCCCTGCCGGGCCCGGCGGGCAGCCTTGTGGTTCCGGCTGCGGCCGGCGGGTGGCCTTGTGGTCCCAGCCAGGGCCGGCAGGCAGGCTCCCCATGATTGGGCAGCCTCAGGTTCCCAAATGGGTCCCTGGCAGTGGCTCCGGGTTCCCAGGGGGCAACTGGGGCCCCTAGGGGGTAGAGCGGGCCAGACTGCCATGCTCCCCTCCACATGGGGGAAGCAGGGGTCCCACCTATGCCAACTGGCCCTGGGCCCCACTCTCCCCAAGGGATGGCCCTGCCCCTGGGCCACTTCCTCCCGCCCTGAACCCGTGTACCTGTCTCCAAGGAGCTCCTCGGGGTCCGGAGAGTAGATTCCCCATGGAATCCCAATGAGTCCCTCACTGTCCATGGGCGGAAGATCAGGAAATGCCTCGAGTCCATTGGCAGAAGGCAGCTCTTCCAAGTCGCAGGGTCCCTCCGTAGCCAGCTGTTGCTCTGGCACAGCAGTCCTCAGCAGAAGGAAGCTCCTCTATGTCACAGGGGCTCAGCAGTTCCTCAGGGTCATTGGTTTCCTCTAACTCCCCTGGATCCCTGAGGAGGGGCAGCCCCTCAGAGTTATAGGGGTCCACAGGGCATCTGCTCCAGTCTAGAGTTCCTGGTATTCCCTCCCAGTCCTGAGGGCAGGGCAAGGTAGGTAGGCCCTTGTGACCGGGGCCTCCTGGGATACCCTCCTGGACATGCAAAAATCAGGGCAAGCTGCAAAACTAGGAGCCAAACTCCCCACACACTGATGGGTGGTACTTAAACCAGTCTCCCTATCAGTCACAAATGGGCTTCTGGGACTCCACACCAGGTACCAAGAAATCTGCCCAAAATAGAAACAGCTCCCTTTATTGCACTCCAGCTCCTCTGGCTCCCACCTAGCCGCACGGTCCCTTAAAGATATAGGTTCTCCTGACCCCAAAGGGCCAGCCACAGCACACAGAACAATATAGGGTTGGATCTTACCCAAAATACCACACTGATAGCCAATCCTTTAGCAACTACAACTAAAGGTTTAACATAAAATGAAAAGAAGCAAAGTATGAGAAATGTTAAGGGGTCAAAGCAAATCACATACATACAAATGATTTAAAGTTCATGTAAAGCAGTTTGCAGGCTTTTTCCTCTCGAGTTTGCAGGCTTGTTCCTCTGGTAAACACCCAGCACCAGAGTGGGCCTCAATCCTTTGTTCAGTCTCAGAGGAATAGTTCCAGAGATGGGTGTTGGCTGTAGACTGGGGACTTGAGACCAGATGGAGTCGGGGCTGCTGCCTTTGATCACCTCTGGCCTTCTCCATGCTGTGTGCAGTTCTTTCCAATCAAAATGGAGTTGAGTCACATGTTCAGGTCCTAGTGGCTCAACAGGTTTCTCCCTCAGCCCATTGTACTGGGGAGCTTCCTTAATGGGCCATTAAGTGGACAATGGCTGGGTAGACATTCAGTCTGGGGAATTTCCCCAGACTCACACAATCATATTCCTAACTTCTAATACAAATACAATTCCTGCGCACAAACTATATAATCATTCAGAACAAATTACTACCTTTCTATTGACACCCAACATGGCATAGTTCCTATGAATTATAACAATTATAAAATATTAATACAAAATAATATCATAAATGGTTCCCTAAACCCAGACAGCGTCACACCCCTCACATCTCTGAACAGGTGAGGGCAGGGACGACCTTGCAGTGGAGTCCCGGTTTTGCCTGGTTAGCTGCTTCAGAGAGGAAGCATCCTTTCTTGTGGGAACTAGGCCCAACTGAGTTGCCAGGCTGGCCTTTTATACCTCCCCTTCCTGTCCTGGCTCCGCCTCTCTGTTTCCAAGGCTTCAGTCCTGCAATGTCTGGGTCTGTCCGGGGGAGGGTGTTCAGGCCCTTCTTTGGTCCCAGGCTCTGAGGAAGGCCACAGTTCCTTGCTACACTCCTCCCCTCAAGTCCTGCCCCTGGTGTTCGGGGCTGGTTGGTGCTGCTTACCCTATGCAGGTAGAGCTTACCCTATAGCTTACCCTATAGCTTACCATCTGCATTAGCATGTTCCTTACCCGCTTGATGTTCTACCGTGAAAGAAAAAGGTTGTAGAGCCAGGTACCACTGCATCATGCAGGCGTTGGTATCTTTCATCTGTTGCAGTTATTGGGGGGAAGGGGAAGAGGGGGCATGTCTGTGATAACGACAAATAGATGACCAAGTAGGTAATATCACAACGCCTCCAGGGCCCACTTAACAGCCAGTGCCTCTTTCTCAGTAGTCGCATACCTTTGCTCACGGGGAAAGAGTTGTGACTGATGTACAGGATGCGGTGCTCCTCCCCATTGATGTTCTGGGCAAGGACGGCCCCTAGCCTGAAGGTCAAGGCATCAGCCTGTACTATGAAGGGACGGTTGAAGTCCGGGCTATACAGAACAGGGCCATGGCACAGTTTGTCCTTCAGTTCCCGGAAAGCTCATTCACATGCGTGGGTCCACCGAAGCCAAAGCAGCTGTTCTTTGGCCAGGAGATCCATTAACAGGGCCACTATGGTGACAAAGTCAGGGACGAATCATTGGCAGTACCCAGCCAAGCCTAGGAACTGTCATACTTGCTTTTTCATAGCAGGCCACGGGTATTCCTGGAGGGCCTGTACTTTGCCAACCAAAGACTTCAGGGTGCCTCGGCTAAGGGTATTCCCCAGGTACATCATCTCCTGCCACCCCCACCCCTATGTGGCACTTCCGAGGGTTTGCAGTCATCCCGGCATCCTGCAACATTCGCAGCACCATCATTACCTAGTCGAGGTGAGATTTCCAGTCACGGCTGTATATGACCACATCATCTATATACACTGCCACATAGTCTAGGTCCAGTCTCAGATAGTCCATTAGGCGCTGAAATGTTGCAGGAGCTCCATGGAGGCTAAAGGGCATTTTCATGAACTGGTAGAGTCCACTAGGAGTTGCAAATGTGGTCTTTTCCTTTTATTGGGTTTCTAGTGGGATTTGCCAATATCTCTTCGTGAGGTCCAGCGTGGTAAAGTATTGGGCTTCTCTGAGACTGTCTAGTAACTCATCTACCTGAGGCATGGGATAGGCATCAAACTTGGAGATGGCATTTATAGTGGAGCAGTAGCTCCACTATGGCCAGGAAGGGGTTAACTGGCTGAAGAGGGGCAGCCAATGAGCTGCAGAGGGCTCTTGAGCCAATCAGAGGGCAGGAGCCAGTATAAAGCCAGGAGCAGCAGGGCAGAGAGGTCAGTCTGCCTGGGGAGCTACAGGGAGAAGGTCTCTCCTGGGCTGGCAGGGCCAGGACCCCAAAGAGCTCTGAGTGTGCTGCTAGAGCTCCAGCTCCTGAAGGCCATGGACAGCGGTGAGCAGCGAGCTGGGTGCTGGGAGCAGATGGTGGCTGGACTCCAGGCTGGCAAGGGAGGTGGCATGTGACTGGGGACTGCGGGGAATTAGCCCAGGGAGTCAACACCCAGTAAGTGGAGACTGGAGGGAGGTGGAAGGCCTCATTGGAGGCATGTAGGGTCCTTCGGCCAGTGCCTGGTGTAGAGGCCAGGCCCAGGTCCCTCCCCGCACCCTCAGCATGCCATCAGTGGTCATTGACTATTTTAATTAGTGGCACAGGCTTGCTGGCCCTAGACTATTTTAAATTGTGGCTGGATCAGAGCGAGCTGGGCTGCAACCATGGGGGAGTGGTTGATGGACTAGGCCTGGCCCACTGCTGCAAAATGGACCAGAGGACCTAGCTGTACCCCAGAAGGGGTGGGACAAGGGCTTGGCCGGAGGGCTAAGACCCAGGAGAGAACTGAGTGAGAGTCTAGGCATGTGGAAGAGCAGATCACCAGCTACAAGCAGGGGGACCACTTGAGCGATTTCCCCAAACAACACCACCAGGAGGCGCCCTGTTGGTAACCCCTGTGCTGTGAACTGCTACAGCGTTGACCCGGCGAAAATCTACACAAAACTGGTGGGTCCCATCCGTCTTTGGGACCAACATGATGGGATTACGCCATTTGCAGGTCAAGAGCTCAATCACCCCGAGTTTTAGCATAGCTTGAACCTCTTGCTCAATGACAGCTTGGAGGTGTCAAGGGGGCAACTGCAGTCCTGTGTGCCCTACCTCCTCAGTGGAAGTTTGTATCTTATGATAGACCTGGGTGCTCTTTCCAGGGGTGGCTGTGGAGACCTGGGCGAAGGTTGTCAGGAGGTGTTTGGCTTGCCGTTGCTGGTCCTTGGAGAGAGTGAGGCCTAGTTGGGGTTCACCAGGTCATCTCCAGTAGGGATCTGCAGACCTAGTTCAGGGTCAGGGGGAAATGGAGTGATCACGAGGCCCTCTCGTTCTCTCCAGGGTTTTAAAAAATTAACATGATAGATTTGCCTCTTCTTTCGGCAGTCAGGTTGGCGAATTTCAAAGTTCACAGGCCCCACTTGCCAGATTATCTCATGCAGGCCCTGCCATCGAGCTAAGAGTTTTGACTCAGCGGACAGGAGTAGTACCAGAACCCAGTCTTCCGGTTTGAAGCTCCAGGTCTGCGCCCCTTGGTTATAAGATCAAGCTTGGGTTGCTTGCGCTGCTCTTAAATTTTCCTGAGCCAATGGCCGTGCCAGACGAAGTTGGTCTCATAAGCCCAAGACATACTGCAGTAGCCCTTGTGTCGGCAAGGGGGCCTTCTTCCAGTGTTCTCTCATAAGATCTAGAATCCCCTGCGGTTGCCGGCCATAAAGCAGTTCAAAGGGAGAGAACTGTGTGGAGGCCTGGGGTACCTCCTGAATGGCCATGAGTAAGGGTGGGATCAGCTGGTCCCACCTCCACAGGTCTTCCGGGGGAAACTTCCTCAACATGTTCTTAAGGGTTCGATTGAACCTCTCTATCAACCCATCGGTTTGAGGGTGGTAGACTGAGGTTTTAAGTTTCTGGATCCCTAGAATGGCACAAACCTCCCGAAACAACCAAGAGGTTAAATTGGTTCCCTGATCCGTAAGTAGTTCTCAGGGTAACCCCACCCAGGTGAAGACTTTACTAGCTCTCCAGTGATGGTCCGGGCTCTAGCATTCTTCAAGGGGATCGCCTCTGGAAAGCAGGTGGCATAATCTACTAAAACGAGCAAGAAGCGGTAGCCCCCAACTTTGCGGTCTTAAGGCCCAACCAGGTCTGTCACCACCCGCTCAAAGGGTGTTCCAATCACTGGAAGCGGAACCAGGAGAGCCTGCTGAGTCTCGGCAGGGACCATCTTTTGGCACTCTGGGCAAGAATTACAATAGTCTCATACCTCCTGGTATACTACAGGAGAGTAAAAGTGTTTGAGGACCTGATTCAGGGTTTTGTTAATGCCCAGGTGGCCGGTGACTGGGATGTCATGAGCCAGCTGCAGGACAGACTTTATATGGGGTCAGGGCACCACTAGTTGGGCCCAGGGCTCTCCTGTCCTAGTGTCCTTCTCTAGTTGGTAGAGCAGGTCCTTTCATAGTTCAAAGCATGGCCATTGTGCAGCCCGCTGGGGAACAGTCACCAATCCGTCGACAGCCGCCAGCTGTTCGTAGGCTTGACTGAGGGTGGGGTCCTCCCACTGGTCCCAGCAAAAGTCCGTCCCGGGGTGTGCTGGGCTTGCAGCAGCTTCACATGGTAGGTTCCGCCCCTACCAGCTCTCCCTGGTCAGCCGGCTAGCCCGGGGTTAAGTCTGTAGTCTCTGTTTTGGAGTTGAGACCCTTGTGGTCGGATGGTTTGCTGGTAGGCCTTTCCATCTCTGTGGAGGCCTGACAACCCACCCTTCGTGGTACACTGACAAAATCGGGCCAGTCCTGACCCAAAATCACAGGATACAGCAGATGTGATGCCAAACCCAGGGGAATTACTCGGGTGATCTGTCCAATGGTCAGTGGGACAGTTAGGGTGGGGTAGGTTTTGAGGTCCCCATGGATGCAGTGCAGTCCCACCTGGCTGAGATGACATCCTTCAGGGACCAGCCCTCTCAAGATGAGCATCTGGCCACAGACTGAGTCTACGAGGGCCTCTAGCAACCCCCCCCCCCCACCCCCATGGAATGGTGGCTTTCGGGATAGTCGGTCCTCGGGCCTGGCCTTCCCCAGCTTACACAGACACAAAGGAACAGTCCATGGTTGAACACTGCCACCGCAAGTGCCCCATCTGTCCACATTTTAAAGCAGGGTCCCACTTCACCTGGAATCTTCTTATTTTGCTCTCGTTTCTCAGGAAGCCATCTTTCAGACTCTGCGGTCAGGGCTCCCAGCACTGCTGGGGTCCCCTGGGTTGTCCAAGCCAGGGGTCTGCTACCTTCTGGTATCTGGGTCCAATGGGGTGGAGCACCCTGTGGGGTCTGAACTGTGGGCCTCTCTCTGGCTTTGGCTCACGGGGAAGCCGACCCCGTCCCGGTGTTGAAATTCTCAGCTGCCAGGAAGCCCTCCATTTGGGTGATGGTCTCATTCAGTGTAGCTGGGGTACAACCCCAGCTGGCTAAAATGTGGAGGAATTGTTCTAGCACTATCCGTTCATAAACGGAATGTTAGTCTGGTTGAAACCACGGGCAGCAGGCCTCTTTGAGCTCCTGCGCAATAGCCTGGAAGCGGGTTCCTGGCTCATACACCTTCCCTCTAAACTGCCATCAGAAGGTCTCCAGGCTAATATCTAAACAGTCTAAGATAGCGGCTTTTAGCTTCCTCTGAGAGGGCCCGATACACAGCCTCCCATCAAGTACGAGGCCAAAAGGTGGCCCATTGGTCTGGGACCCAACCCGTAGCATTGGCCACCCGTTCAAAGGTCATCTCCAGGACCCAGCTTGGTGAGCCAGAGCAGCAGTGGAGCTGGCATGATGGCATGGCTCCTACCAGCAGGGGGGGGCCAGTTGTGCGGGTCAACGAAGACGCCAATTGCTGAGTGTTCTGCCGCTGTAACTCCTGCTGCTGCACCCCCCAGCTCCCGGATCAGCTGTTGTTGCTGCTCCCCTAATGTCTGTCAAAGTTGCTGCTACTCTTGGAGTTGAGCCACCTGTTGCTGCTGCTGGTCAGCCCACCACTTCATCAACTGATTAAGATCCATGATCCCTTGCCTGTCAAAACCTGGTGTGGGGCAGGCAAGGCGGTGTAGAGGGTGGGCCCCCACCTTAGATCCCAGGGGCACCTGCCTGTATTCTCCACCACATGTAAGCTGTTGCCCACTGGTACATGTGTCCAGGCCCTTCCTTAGGTCCAGGCTCTGAGGAAGGCTGCAGTTTTGACGTTTCCGGTCAGGGAAAACCAGTTGTTCTTGTCAATAGGCATGAAGAGTCAGTAGCCCCCAGGCGGGGCAGGGCGGGGCAGGTACAAAAATTCAGTAGCCCCCGGACCTCAGGCAGGGCGGGGCAGACACAAAGAGTCAGTTGTCCCCAGCCCCTAGGCAGGGCGGGGCAGGCACAGTCATTTGCTCCCAGGCGGGGCAGAGCAGGCACAAAGAGTCATTTGAAACTCCTCTCGGGTTGGGGGAGAGGGTTCAAGCACTCTGGGTGGCTGGAGAAAAGGGGGGAGGAGGACGCAGGCCCACCCAACTCCACTGTGTCCCAGCCCAGGGCCCTACCAGTGACTGAGGGATCAATCACTGGGTCAGCAGAGCTTCAGCCACAATGCACTGACATCTGTTTGAGCGGGCATCCAGTTGAACCAGGCTCAGCTGCCCCTAGGCCACTTCCTCCCACCCTGATCCCACGTACCTGCCTTCAAGGAGCTCCTCAGGGTCCAGAGGGTAGATTCCCCGGGGAATCCCGAGTCCCTCACTGTCCACGGGCAGCAGGTTGGGAAATGCCTTGGGTCCGTTGGCAGAAGGCAGCTCTTCCAGGTCACAGGTCCCTCCACATCGGGCTGTTCCTCCAGGGCACAGGGGTCCTCAGCAGAGGGAAGCTCCTCCAGGTCACTGGCTTCCTCTAACTCCCCTGGATCCCCGGGGAGGGCAGCCCCTCAGAGTTATAGGCATCCACAGGGCATCTGCCCCAGACCAGTCCACAATTCCTGGTATTCGGATTATTAGGTGTGTGGGGGGGGGGGGGTTGGCTCCTGGGGATACTTGGTTCTCCCAAACTTACCCTTGTGGGGAAGGCACTCTGAGCTGTCTTACTGGTCAGTGTGCTCTGTTCCAAGTGGAATGGCTTTTTAAAAGTATAGTTTGTAGCAATTGGGAGTTCAGGGAGGACTCTATCATTTCTTTGCCTCTCCTAACAATGGGACCTGTGTCTTTCACTCCTTATAGTGGATTCACCAACCTTAGGACACTCAACTCCCGCAGAGCACCTTATCCAGATAAGGAAGAGGAAGCGTAAATCTCGGGATGACAAATTTGCTGAGATCATGCGCTCCTCCACAGAGACAGAATTGGAGATGCAGGCATGGCGGCTACCCTTGCCCAAGGACAGAAAAGCAGCACGGGAGCAGGATCATGAAACCTAAAGAGATGTTGTGGATCATGCGTGAGCAGTCCAACAGCCTGTGGTGCCTGGTTGAGCTCCAGGAAGAGCTGCAGTCACAGAGGTCCCCCTACAGCCCCTGGAGAATGCACCACAAGCTATGTTCCCTCTAAGCTGTATGGGTGCGTGGCCACGCAGTAGCTGTTGCACCCCCCATGCAGCATTGAAGGACCCCCGTGCAGCCCGGCAGCCCCCGCCACCCCCTCCAGGCTCCCAGGGCTGCGGCTTTGCCGCAGCAGACCCAGCCGGTGCCCGGCCTCTGGGCTGGCCCTCCCCGCCCACAGGACGGAGCAGGCAGGCTCAGGGCCGGGACAGGTGCGCGGGCCTGCCTGCCTGCCCCACGTGGCCAAGGAAGCAGGGTGGCCATGGCCGGGGTGGGGTCTCGGGCCCCTACCCACCGGCCACCTCAACTTCCTGGCCCGGGGCTGGGGTTGGCTCAGCTCCGCCGAAGGCCTCGGCCTCCCGGCACGGGGCCAGGATCAGCCTCTGGGGCCAGGGTCTGCTCTGCCCCCCTGGCAGCCTTCCAGGGCCCTAGTCAGGTCCCCCTCGCCAGCGGCCTTGGCTTCTTTCTTTCTTTCTTTCTTTCTTTCTTTCTTTCTTTCTTTCTTTCTTAAAAAAAACTTTTTAAAAATTAATTTTAAATAAAAACCTTTCTAAAAATTAAATTTCAATTCAAAATTAATTCAAATTCAATTAATTAAACCTAATTAATTAATTCAATTTACAATCACTTTAACATCAATTAATGTGTATAATTTCTGTTTATTCAGAAAAAGTTTTGCAGATGGCTTGAAAATTTTGCACACAAGCTGCCAAACCTTAGAGGGAACATTGACCACAAGTTGTGGTAGCCAGTCCTTCCCACCACCGACCAAGGAGGAACAGGGGCAGGGTGCAATATGTGGCTGCCTCACCACCATTGCGTTCTGGTTCAGCTTTGCAATGACCCCTTTAAGAAACTCGTCATGCACAGCTCTCCACCCATCCTATCAATGTTAATGCAATAAACTAATTTGCTTTCAAGACCTGAATTTATTTTTGGTGACACACTACAATTTGTTGTGGGTTACAGAATGGGGGTGGGGGCAGTAAGCAGGTTGTGGGGTGGGAGTGAGAGCACAGGGACAAACTTCATTGCTGCTCATTGCTAAACAGGGCTTTCAGTGCTTCCCTAAGATGGATGGCTCCATGGTGAGCACATACTGTAATGCTTGCATCTAGCTGTTCAAAATTTGCAGCCAGCCTTTTGGCCTTGGCAACCCAGCCTTGAGGGAACCTTTTCCTGTGTGTCTCACAAATATTATGTAGCACACATCAAGCACATATAGCTGTGAGTAGATTTTTTTTTCTCAGTCAGATCAAGCCTAGTCAGGATGCTCCACTTCCCTTTTAAATGCCCAAATGCACATTCTACCATCATTCTGCACATTCTGCAAGCCTATGGTTGAAATGCTCCTTATCAGTGTCCAGTGTAGGGCTTCATTAGCCACGGGAGCAATGGGTATGCTGGATCTCCCAGGATCACTATTGGCATTTCAGCATCCTGAATGCTGATTTTTTTGGGTCTGGGAAGAGAGTGCCCACCTGCATTTTTTTGGAAAAGACCAGAGTTCCTAAGGAAGTGCATGTCATGAACCATCCCAGACTACTCCATGTTAATGTCCATGAAGTATCCTCTGTGATCCACAAGGGCCTGTGGGACCATAGAGAAGTACCCCTTGCAGATTATGTACTCGCTGGCAAGGTGATCTGGAGCCAAAATGGGGATGAGTCCTATCTATTGTACCACTGCAGTTTGGGAAACCCATAGCAGCAAACCCATCCACTCTACCTGTCCCAGCAGAAGTCTCTGCACACTTGCATCACTAAGCTCCGATAGTGGATTTCTTGATTCCAAATTGATTGGCAACTGACCGGTAGCAGTCTGGTTTGCAAGTTTCCAGAGTGATGGCCACCCACTTCTCCATTGTAAGAGGCACTATCAGGCAACTATCCATAGGCCGGAGTGAGCTCTTTGCAAAGATCAGGGAAAGTGCCCTTTCGCATTCGTAAGTTTTGTAGTCACTGCGCATCATGCCACATGGGTCAGCATGATGCAGTCCCACCACTCTGTGCTTGTTTCCTGGACCCAGAAATGGTGGTCCACAGACTGCAGATGGAACATTACTGCCTACAGAAAGTGGGAATTATTTCGGTCAATGGCTTCCAGCAGGGTGGCCTCAGCAACATCGATCATTTCTGCACTGCCGATCCTCCTGCGCTGCTGGAAATACTCCAGAATAAGCCAAGATGTGTTTGAAATGTGTTCAATAATACTGCAGAGATGAGTAGGCTCCATGCCTGAAGCAGAGGGACACAGCACAAAAACTATTTCCTGTTTCTTTCCAAGAAGGAGGGCGGGGAAGGGGGTGCATTGCAACATGGGAGGACAAGACAGAGCACTTTGTTGCACTGTGGGATGGCTACCCACAGTTCAACACTTCTACATTTGAACTAACAGGTAGCAATGAGGACGCAAGAAGTCGAAGCAAGGAGTATTGAATGAATATGCTCCTCCGCTTTTATTAATTCGGTGTCCCAATGTCCACTTTACTCTGCTGTCACAGGCCATGTCTACACTGGCATGAGATTTAAAGTCCATCATCACCAATATCCTATTTCCTTTTAATTAATTTGCATACTACAGCTGTATTTTCCAGACAGAAGCATCAGCTACCCTCAGCGACTGGAAGTCAGGGATCTCAGCTATTCCCATTTCTAATTAGACCCAGTGTGTCCTTGGACAAATCACTTCATCTTTCTGTTCCTGAGCCTCCCAACCTGTGAAATGAAATATGGATGGTCCAGTGGTTAGACAGCCAGACTAGGACTTGGGAGATCTATGTCCAATTCTCCACTCTGCTATAGATTCCATGTGTCAGGTCAGTTTGAAGTTCAATTCCTTATATGTAAAGTGGGGATGTTGGTACTGCCCTAACTCAAGGGGGTTTGTGTGACGCTGTCAGGATTTAAGGAACCATTTATGATGTTATTTTGTATTATTTTATAATTGTTATAATCCATAGGAACTATGCCATGTTTGATGTCAATAGAAAGGTAATAATTTGTGGGAATGATCATATAGTTTGTGTAGGATTTGTATTCATAGTAGAAGTTAGGAATGTGATTGTTAAATTTTAACTTGTGTAAGGTTGGGAAAATGCCCCAGACTGAATGTCTGCCCAGCCATTGTCTCCTTAAGGGCCTATTAAGGAAGCTCCTCAGATAACAGGATAAAGAAGAAAACCTGTTGAGCCACTAGGACTTAAACATGTGACTCAACTCCAGTTTGATTGGAGAGACCTGCACATAGCATGGAGAAGGCCAGAGATGATATAAGGCAGCAAGTCCAACTCCATTTTGCTTTCAAGTCCTCAGTCTACAGCCAACACCCATCTCTGGAACTATTCCTCCGAGACTGAACAAAGGATTGAGGCCCACCCTAATGCTGGGTGTTTACCAGAGGAACAAGCCTGCAACTGCTTTTCATGAACTTTAAATCATTTGTATGTATGTGATTCTCTTTGACCCTTTAAGATCTCATACTTCGCTTCTTTTCTTCTTATATTAAACCTTTAGTTGTAGTTGCTAAAGGATTGGCTATCAGTGTGGTATTTTGGGTAAGATCCAAACCTATATTGTTCTGTGTGCTGTGGCTGGCCCTTTGGGGTCAGGAGAACCTATATCTTTAAGGGACTGTGCGGCTAGGTGGGAACCAGAGGAGCTGGAGTGCAATAAAGGGAGCTGTTTCTATTTTGGGCAGACTTCTTGGTACCCAGTGTGGGGAACCAGAAGCCTGGTTGTGACTGATAGGGAGACTGGTTTAAGTACCACCCATCAGTGTTTGGGGAGTTTGGCTCCCGGTTTTGCAGCTTGCCCTGATTTTTGCACGTCCAGGAGGGTATCCCAGGAGGCCCCGGTCACAGTTTGTATACTTGAAAAGGTTGTGAGAGTGTTGGATACCATGGTAACGTGGGCCACACAAGTTGCATTAGGCAGGCAGATTTATCTCAAATTTTTCATTCATGGTTTAATGACATTTGAAGTGCTTTGAGATCCTCACATGAAAGGTCCTATAAAATTGCAAATTATTGTAAAATCCCTTCATGTGATTACATTTTAGTTATTAACATTGTGACTAGCCACAGAAACATGGGATTTTAATAAAATAAACAAGGGAGTCTGGTGGCACTTTAACAAAGCAATAAATAAATTTGTTAGTCTTTAAAAGTGCCACCAGACTCCTTGTTTGTTTTGCTGAACTACACTGACATGGCTACCTCTTTGGAAGATGGGATTTTAATGCCACTCCACTTGTTCAGATCTGAATTGCAGATATAGTTTGCTGCACAGAGAGACATACAAACTAAGAGATGGGTGAAATGGTTACAGAATGCAAAATGCTCAGTATCCTTTTTAAAGGACTATGCTATCTGTTCAGAATTTTTAAGGTAGATATGCTTTGGACTGCTCATGGAAGCAGAAGTTTTAATTTTTTTCCTGCCTCTCCATGGTATTATTAGATGGAATTTTCTCTATCCCTGAATTAATTTTGTCTTCTGGGGTAAGCTTTTGGCTGATGTTTGTCCAGCCAAAGCATCATTACACGTTAACTGTCATTTTTATTGCTGCCAAATCACTGCCAACTATAGATGGATAAGGAAGAATCCCTTCCTGATTAACTTTATTTTTTTTTTTTTTTTTTTTTTTGCCACGTAAAGCCAGGCACAAGACAGAGATTCTTAGGCAGAGGACAAATTGGAATGAGCTCACACATTGTCTGATCTTGCTTTGAAAAAAATCAGCTTCATGCAGAGCAAGGGGCAAGTAGTAAATAAAAAAATAAATAAATAGTAACCCTGCTTTTGTTTGCCCGGTTGTCTGAGAACCCTGCAGCACTCTCTTTGAGTGTGCAAACCTTCCCCAGATGTCGACTCAGGTGGTCTCAATACAGGAGCTCCCAACATGAGGTAGAGTGCTGAAGGGGCCAAAGCTGGGTCCCAGAAGGTGGTGAAACCAAAGAGCTTAACCCAGCAAGAGAGTGATCCTAAGGAGATGACACACTGAAGGGCTCCTCTAGGAGATTTTTCCAGAGCTGTGCCAGAGCATGGGACCTGTGGATCATGACATATATCACCTACCAAATGCTGCAAGCACCCAACAAACACATCCCACACTTACTGTGCGCTTTGTCACAGCAGTATTTTTAAACAGGAAGGCCTTGTATACACGATCACTGTATTGCGCCTTAAAAATCATTACCACGCGATATCTAGCACGGTGTACATACATGCAACGGTGATGTTGCGCGTCAAGCGCCTTGCTGTAGTGCAATCCAACAACCACTTCGACGAGAGTGGTAACAGCTGTTGCGTATCATCTGTTGCGCGTTTGCGCTCGTGTGTACGCTTACCGCGCAATGATCGGCCTCCGGAAGTGTCCCATCATTCCCAAGTCGTCCTCTCTGGACTTCCCTCCACCCGCTCTTTGGCAGTGACGAAACTGTCCCCACCCAGAGTTGAATCCCGGGATTTTCAAATATTTCGTCAGTTTCATTTACTGGTCTTTTCCTCGTGGACTGCAGTGGAGTGCAGCAGTGTTCCCAGTAGCAATGGCGACCCGTCGCGGAAGACGCGCACCCCTTTGGTCCACGGCAGAGGTGCTTGACCTGATCAGCATCTGGGGAGAGTCCGCTGTGCAGGCGCAGCTTCGCGGCAGCAGACAAAATTACGATACATTTGGCATGATTTCTCGGGCAATGACGGAGAAAGGTTATGATAGAGACACATTGCAGTGTAGATCAAAGGTGAAGGAGCTAAGGATCAGCTATCAGAGAGTGAAGTAGGGAAACCGGCGATCGGGATCAGCGCCTGCTACATGCAGGTACTATCAGGAGATCGGAGCCATCCTCAGTGGTGACCCCACAACAACTTCAAACGCCACAGTGGACACATCTCTAAACACAGATGAAGTCAATGCCACAACGGAGCTGGATGAGGACCTTGAGGAGGTGGCGGGGGAGATGGAGGAGGACCTGGGGCAAAGCGCAGCAGTGTGTAGCCAGGAGCTGTTCTGCACCCCCGCTGATACGTCCTCTCAAGAAGACATTAATTGCAGCATGTCCCTTGAGTCGGCTGAGGGGGGCTCTGGTAAGTTTCTGATTTGTAAAGCTAAAAGTCTGTCTCACGTTAAAATATCATTGTGCGTTGCGGGGGTGCTTGCTGTGTCTCCCCACTGTGCACGCTCCTTACTCCCCGTCCATGAGAAGGGCATCAACACAAGCAGTGATTGTGAAGTAATCATCTGCATTTAGGTCAGTAAATGATTCTTCAATGTACCTCCAGAGCCTAGTACTCAGATTGGATGGGATGGCCTTTGTGCCAACGCTCCCAAAGACGGACACTTTGCCCCGCCAGCTGCAAAGCACAGCCCTGGGAACCATGGCCGCAAACAGTGCTGCAGCATAGGGTCCCGGCTGGCTGCCAGCGGCATGTAGGAGATGTATTCTAGCTGGCAGGGGCACTCTGAGGAGAGCGATATCTGGTTCCATCTCTGTGCCCAACGCTGATTATTAGCCCCCAGTAAAGCTGTCTACTAGGACGTACCTTGTCCGCTTCAGCAAGGCATAGGGTGTTGACCGCACTGCACCTTCCAGAGTAATGTGCTACTGGAAGTTTAATTTTCTTATCCTGGCTATGTGTAAACAGCAGCTTGACAATTATTTCTTTCTTTAGAACAGACCTTGAGAAGGCCGTTGTCTACCCCCGCTGCCCGAATGAGAAACATTCGGCAGCGTGCACGAAGGAACAGGGAGGATATGTTTCAGGACATGTTGAAAGCTACACAGGAGTCCTTGAAAACTGCACAGGAATCCTCCTCTGCGACTAGAGCATTCAGAGCTGAATACCAGCAGATGTTGAAAATACACACCGAGGAACTGATAAGCGTCATGAAGGAGCAAACAGAACTGTTCAAGAGCTTGATCGCTTTGCAGTCCCAGGCGATTAATGTTAGGGCTCCACTACAGACACTGCAGCCGCGTCTGCCTCCCACCCCCCGTAGTCCCTATAAGAATTTCTATGAAGTACACCCGTCCCACCATAGCATTCCAACAACTAGCTCTCCCCCCCCCCCCGTACTTTCTAGAGCCCCGCAGCTACACACACCTGTAACCCCAACCTTCTAAGTTTGAATAAAAACAGAATAAAATCATTTGATTAAGGCTTTATTTTTACACATGGCTACTTTCATAAGGTGCAGCAGATGCATCCTAAAAGAAAACTAGGGGAGGGCGTGATTGAAATGCTCCCTGAGTGCCTCCCTTATGCGAGAAGCTTCCCCTTTAGCCCCCCTAATACTCCTGGTGGCTGGCTGTTCGTAGGCCTCCTCGAGGCGCTGTGCCTCCGTAGCCCACACTGGGCAAAACTTTTCTCCCCGACTTTCACAAATATTATGGAGGACACAACAAGACTCAATCACAGCAGGGATGTTGTCCTCCGACAAGTGCAGCTGCCCATACAAACAGCGCCAGCGGCCTTTTAAACGGCCGAAGGCACACTCCACAGTCATTCTGCAGCGGCTCAATCTGTAATTGAACCGCTCCTTGCTGTGATCTAGGTTACCGGTGTACGGCTTCATGAGCCATGGCATCAGTGGGTAGGCTGGGTCTCCGAGGATAACTGTGGGCATCTCCACATCCCCCACTGAAATTTTTTTATCAGGGAAAAAGGTACCCCCTTGCAGCTTCTGGTACAGACCGGAGTTCCTGAAAATGCGGGCATCATGCACCTTTCCCGACCACCCAGCATTGATGTCAGTGAAACGCCCCTTGTGATCCACAAGTGCTTGCAGCACTATGGATAAGTAGCCCTTCCTGTTAATGTACTCGGTAGCGAGATGATCCGGTGCCAAAATAGGGATGTGTGTGCCATCTATGGCTCCCCTGCAGTTCGGGAATCCCATGGCAGCAAAGCCGTCCACAATCTCGCTAACATTCCCCAACGTCACCGTCCTCCATAGCAGCACGCGATTGATGGCTGTGCAGACTTGTGTTAGGGCTATTCCGACGGTGGACCTCCCGACTCCAAACTGGTTTGCAATGGACCGGTAGCAGTCAGGAGTCGCCATCTTCCAAACAGCTATCGCTACACGCTTCTCCACAGTGAGGGCTGATCTCATGTTGGTGTCTTTACGTCACAGGGCAGGGGCCAACTCTGAGCACAGTTCCAGAAATGTTGCTTTCCGCATTCTAAAGTTCTGTACCCACTGCTCGTCATCCCACAGCTGCATAACAATGCGATCCCACCACTCGGTGCTCATCTCTCGCGACCAGAAACAGCATTGGACCGTGTGCAGATGGTCGGTGAAGGTGCTGAGCAACGCGGTGCTGTTGCTCTGCATGGCATCGATCAGCCACTGCTCCTCTGTGTCATCCTCTGGCTGGGAGCTCATAACGTAATGAGCAACCATCCGAGATGTGTTCAGCATGTGGAGGGCGAGAGTGGAGACCAGAGCAGGATCCATGCTGACGCTGATTTTGTTGCTTTCCAATGGCGCGCTTCGTGCAAACACTATTGAAAATAGGCACGAGTTGCTATTGGCAATGCGGAAGACGCTAGGGAAACGCACTGCACCACGGGAAACATCTAGTTTACCCATGGTGCTTTGTGCTCCTTTCCTTCATCCCATGATTCCAAGCGCGGACTCAGGGAAAATGGAACGCTGGGATACGTGCCCAGAATTCAGTGCGAAAATGCGCATTACAGTGAGGAATTCTGTGACGGAACAAGGAGCGACGTGTGTACGTGCTACACCGCAATAAACATCACGTGCTTCTTATAGCGCTGTTCAGAAGTTGCGCTATAATCTGATCGTGTAGACAAGGCCGAAGACAAACACTTCTGATGGTTGGAGCCTGACTTTATGTAAATACATGAAAATCTATGCAAATTTGCAGGCTGCTATTAATTTGTCAGGCAGGCCTACGCCTGTGTTTGGGGTGTATGAACTTGCTAAGTGCAATTTACATTACAAGGGCAGTGTATTTGTGTTTAAACTTTCTGCAAAGATCTAGAACCCCCAGCAAGTGTCCTAGACCTGCCCCTCCCATCCTGGGACTTTAGTTGGGAAGAGCAGAGAGGAGCCAGAGATACACTTCCCTTACTTTCTGTCAGAGACAGCAACAGCAACTGCAGATTGTGTCCCATTGAAGCTCGGCCTCCCACATACATACAAGCAAAGCTTACAACTTCCAATCCAGCAGCCGTCCTGTTTTCAGTTAGGCAAAAAGAAGAGATGGCCAGTACAGGGGATAACAGGTAAGGGGCATCAGCACTGGGAGGGGTTAGGAAGATTGCATCAGTTTCCTGTAACAGACAACCCTTAGTTTTCTCTTTTTCTTCGTACCAGGGACTTGATAAACGTCAGGCACAGGAGCCATAGAAGTAAACACCTTATTATTAAAGATGGATCTAGCCATTTGCCTTGTGTCACGTGTCTGGATTGTGAAACATGGGAATGTGCAGTGACCTTGGGAAAGGTTATACTTGCACATTATGGGCCAGAAGATATGGGATTTTGGAAAGACAAAAATCCTAGGATTAGTAGAGAGAGAGAGAGATACATTGCCAATGCAAAGATAGTGTGCTCATACAATCCTTTCTGAAATCTAACAGCTTATTTGGATGGGATTGCAAATAATATGATTTTAGACAGATTTGCTTTCAGCTGGGCCAGAAGCAATGTGTATTTTCAAACCATAAAAAATCAGTCATCGTTGACAATCCTGTGTTTTGCATCAGATGCATTTCTCCAGTGGGTGACAGTGATCACAGTAAAGGGGATTGTGTTTTCAGCTGATTCCATGATGCTATTATTAGGTGTGCAGGATTGGGGATCTGGTTGTATATGGGGCACCATGCTGCATGTTTTAACGCATGCTGTCACAATGCTTGTACAGACCACTGAGTCCCTCTGAGAACCATGCACAAAGACAAGTATCGAAAGCTGGGCACCGCAATAATCACTTTTCACTGGTTCATGTGAGCATCAAGGACAGTTCCAACCAAATGAGAGCAGGTAAAAGATCCACATGCCACCTTGCTGTGACTTGCCTGACATCACAAAGGAGTTTGGCTCCCAGATACAACACTGTGAAGTTACTGCTCCTGCTTATAAGGAAATCCTTTCCTGTGAAACTACACACTATTCTCCTCAGTCAACCACCCCATCTTCAGCACTGATTGTTTGAGACCTATCCCAGGCTCCTGAAAATATTGGGGATGCAGAAATAATATTCATAGCCAGCTGCTGCCTTATTGCCCATGTGAGCATGCCTTTTTTACAAAAATCCGAGTTGATAAAGTGCAAAGTCAAATGATTAGGTCACAGTACAGAATTTGGCAATATCTATTCTGTTCTTAGGTTTACTACAGATGTCTTTTGTGCTCTTGGATAGGGTGCATAGGCTCTTTGGCTATGTCTACACTGGGTAATTTAAGTCGACTTTAACTAAGTCGACTTAGTGTGTCTCCACTTAAAAATAAAGTCGACTTAAAGGGGAACTTAAAAAGTCGACCTAGAGCATCCACACTGGACGCCTGGGTCGACTTTGTGGGGCTTAGGGGGACCTAGGGCAGGTCCATGGGGGCAGGGGGGCACCCCTTGCCCAATGCCAGGGGGCTCAGCCTTTGCCCCATTGTACCTATGTACAATGGGGCAAAGGGGGACAGGGACCCAGGCAGGGCATAGGGGCAGAGTGGGCAGGGCTCTGCCCTGCTCTGTGGGGGGGCATGCCAGGCTCCCCCTGTGCTCCCCCCCCCGGCAGGGAGTGCATTAGTGTAGCCCTAGGGTAGCCCTAAGTCGACTTAGGGCTACCCCATGGCTACACTGGCTTAAGTCGACTCTAGGGAGTCGACTTAAGCCTTAGGTCTACTAGAAATCAGGTTTAATAAAGTTGACTTAATTTTCATTAAGTCGACTTTATTTTCCTTAAGTCGACTTAAGCAAGCTGCTTAAGTCAACTTAAGGAAACTGTAGTATAGACGCACGGTAAATTAAGTTGACTTAAGCAAGCTTAAGTCGACTTAATTTACCAGTGTAGACGCAGCCTTTGTGCCTCAGTTTCTCTATCACATGTGGAACATGCATAGTTAGCAGAGGCATTGTGAAGATTAATTCATTAACATATTTAGCACTCTGAGGTCTTTGGCTGGGAACACTGGTGTCACTTTTGGCTGTTGAGAGACTCCATGGTGTACCTAAGAAAGACGGATTATCAAAGCTCCATTTATCATATTGGATATGTATTCTCTCTCTTTCATTTCATTATTGTTCCTTGGTAAAATATTTTTAGATAAATATATATTTTCCTGTTGTAAACTCCTTAATTCTTCTGCTCAGATCATGGGTGGATTTTATTATAAGTAGGGGGAGGTATAGCCCTGCATAGCTCCCCTCCCCCCCCCGATCTTTCTCATAGCTCCCCAAAAATCTTTCTTTGCCTCCCCTCCTGCTGGGACAGCATTAGGCATGGCCTGCAAAATCATTTTTCCTTGTTCTCTCTGCCTGCAGCTTGCTGCAGAGGCAATAGCAAGAGGCAGGAGCAAGCTATCTGTGACACCAATAGACACAGAACAATAGCAGCCCATTGGTCTAAATTTGGTGATAATTTATCCTCACAGATGGCCCATCCCAGTTTTGGAAGTTTCAGGTTACCAGTTAGATTTACATAGGCTGTTACAAGTACTGTGAAGAAATTTTTTTGTTTTGGGTTTTTTTTTTAAAACCAAATTTAGTGTTGCACTTTTTTAGAACCTGCTTTTTCCCTTCTGGGGAGTTGCTGGTCCTTATAATGCTTCCTCTCCTTATCAAACAGTTGCATCTGTGTGCAATGTCTGTGATTGCACATCCAACTAGTTCTAGTTTAGCTCCTTTTGCTTTTTAATATTTTTGAGGGGGCCAGAGTCTCAAACTTTATGAATCTTATTGAAGTTTGGTGTTTACTTTTAAAAAATTCTGATAGCTACATACTAGATTTGAGCCATTTTTAATTTTACTCCTCCCTTATTTGTTAATTATAATGCCCATACACTTTTTTTACTACTTTTTTTTGACAATTTTTTTTCACCATGCAACATATACAAAACTGGATGTGATCCACAATGGGTTAAAAGATACTGTCAGATTTGTGTTTACTACACATTGAAAGTGATCTGACTGAAGGCATTAACCCTGATCATGTCATTGAGGTCTATGCTGCAAAATCTGATGTGGGGCCTGGGTCTGCCATGGAGCTGCCTTCCCCTTGGGAAGCTCCAAAATCCACCTATGGCTCAGATCATGTGCTGTTGTCATAATATAGCAATTGTTAAATCACAATTCACTAGATGGACATAGTCTGGGATATCTATGACCAAATCCTGAGCTGGACTATGGACTAAAGCAACAGCAGTTGAGTGATTATAAAGGAAAAGCATCTATTATATAGACAAATAAATATATTGCTTGTCAGTAGGAGAGGGAAAAAACAAACAATGTAGGGATTAAGTTACCATCCTACCACAGGTTATGCAATTCTACACCAACATTCAAAACCCTATTTGTCAATGGTTAAACATTAGAATTTGTGGGAGTGTGGAGCACCTATTTATGGGAGCCTTCTCATGTGTCCTTTAGAGCTGCAAAAAGCAGAATCCAAATCTGAATGAGGTTTGTTCCCTAAGGGACAAACCTAAAACACCATCCAAAAGACACAGAAGTACAGCCTAGCAGTGTATCCAGCTGACTTGTGTATCTCGTTCTGGCCCTCTGCATCGGAATGAATTTCACCTTCCATTAGGCACACGATCTACTGCACAACCATCCACCGGATAGATAGCTAGTGCATTTATTTCAGCCGCTTCGAAGAATAGGAATAGTCGTGATTAAGGAATATTATCAGTACCATCTCCACCTTTCAAAGAATCTCAGCTCAACCTCAACACTAACTCCAGAAATCTCTCAGTTTTGCTCATTGAAGGCTGGATATGGATGCATATTTCTAAAATAAGCTTCATGCTCATGAAAAGATCTGACTTGACAGATGTGGGCACTGAAGGACTCTCTGCAAGACAGATACCACACAAGCGGTAGTAGTGCAAGCTTACCTTCTATAGTTCTTTTTCAATGGGTCACCAACTGGATAAGGCCGAAATATAGCAACATACTTAAGTCACAGGGACCACTCACATGAGGTAGTGTGATTAAGTACTTGGTTGAAGAGGGGATCTAAGAGGAGCCAGCTTACTTTATGAACCAGTAGTTCACCAATCCACATGTAAGCCTGTCTTCTAGTCAGAGAGATCAGTTACATGCTAACGGAGAGGCTAGGATCTGGAGTGAAACTACCAGTTTCTACTTAGGCCACCCAATAGTCCCAGATATTCCCAGTCCAGGAGTAATAAAGTGGACCGAATCTGAAGTGGAAACCAGAGGTGAAAGACCTGGATTACATTTAGTCAACTTCCAGAATGATCCAGTCCCAGTGAAATATTTCTAATTTCTAGATGTATTTTAATAGGAATAGTAAAAATCCCACTGTGAGGTGATGGAGAATGATTTCTTTCAAAACTGTGATATAATCATGTTTTATCTCAAAGCTGGACTATGAGATCAGAACCCTAAAATGACATTTAAGTATAAAAAGCCCTAAAATATTCTTTACAGATGTAAAAATATGCAGTATTGAATAATGCAGTATGGAAATGGATTAATAGATTTCAAGGCCAGAAGAGGCAAGTGGTTGAATCAGAACCCCAGGTTAACATAGGCTAGAGCATGTAATCTGCAATGGCTTGTGTCATGTATTAGGATTAAATAATGATCAGTAGACATAACAAGCTTCAGAGTTCCCTTATTAAGCTTTATTCAGCATGTCTGGCAAGGACTGCCAGCCGGCACACAGGTTTACCTGAGTACTTCACAACCCTCCCATTTATCACTATGGAAACCCCAAAGGCCCCAGTAACCTGAGACACCCCATATTCCTCCCCCTCAAATAAAAATGCCCCCCCACCCCAAAAATGCCCTCTTCCCTGCCAAAAAAGAAAGAATAAACATTAAACTGGGAGATGAGGGTAGACTGCCCCATCTCCAGGTGAAACCCTGGGGAATTATTCTGCCCCATGATGAAGGGGCTAAAGATCCTAGCTAAAGATCCAGCTGAGTAGGAGGCCTTCTCACTCTAGGTGGATTGTGGCGAATTTCTGGGTGGACCCACACCGGAAGGTGGTATTGGTGGCGGTGTGGCCACAGGTACCAGAGAAGTAGCAGGCTCCGGCGAAAATGTTGTGTCTGGTTTGGCCAGGGTGGAGGCCAGTGGTGTTGAAGAGGTGGCTGGAGAAGGAGACACATGAACCGCTGAATCATGACTCGATGGTATATCTCCGACAAGGGTGAAGTCAGTTAAGTCGGATTGAGATGTACCCTCAGGACAGATATGATGTGGTAGCAACTGATCAACATGCCTCTGCCAAGACAGGCCATCCGCTGTCTGGATAGAGTAGGAAACAGGTCCTGTTTTGGCGATGACTATTGCTGGAATCCATTTAGCTCCGGAAGCGTAGTTTCGAGCGAGGACAGGATGGCTAATTGTGAAGGTGTGGTCCTTTGTTCTTGGTGTACATCTGATGACCTGGTCCTGCTGTTGGTGTTGAACCACTTGTTGTGTTTCTTGTTCTTCTTCAACAAAACAAATCAAAGCAAGAGCGCAACTGCCGTCCCATCATAAGGAAAGCTGGAGACGCTTTAGTCATGGCCTGTGGCGTGTTTCTATAGGATAACAAGAAGTTGTCCAAACTTTTCTGAATGGGTGAATGTCCCCTCCCTGATTTTAGAGCTTGCTTCATAATCTGTATGAATCTTTCAGAGAGTTCATTGGTTGATGGATGACATGGTGCTGACCGGATGTGATGTATCCCGTTGGCCTTCATAAAACTTTCAAAATCCTGGGAAATGAATTACGGTCCATTGTCGCTCACCAGCTGCTCTGGGAGACCATAACGACTAAAGAAGCCACGTAGGTTTTAGATAGTGTTTTCCATAGTAGTGGATTGCATTACAGAGACTTCTGGCCATTTGGAACGGGCATCAACAGCAATTAAAAACATACATCCTTCGAATGGGCCAGCAAAATCAACGTGAATAAGTTGCCTTGGCCTTTCTGGCCAGTCCCACAGGTGGAGAGGTGCTAAGTGAAGTGCGTTCCGGTGCTTTGGCTGGTGGTGCAAGCTCTAGCCATTTCCTCGATGGCCCTGTCCAAGCCCGGCCACCAAAAATAGCTTCGTGCGATTTCTTTCATGCGCACTATGCCACAGTGACTGGAATGGAACTGTTCCAACAAATGTGGTTGTAATGAAGGTGGGATAATGATACGCATGCCCCACAACAAACACCCAGACTGGGTTGATAACTCCATCTGCCTAGACATATAGGGGCAGAGCTCAGGTGCAACCTGGGAGTCAGGCAGTGATGTTCCATGCATCACGAGATCCACAACTCGAGACAATTCTGCATCTATGCGTGTTGCTCTCCTTACTTGAGTAGCTGTGATAGGTATGTTTTCCACCTGATTGAAGTAAAAGATTCCTTCCTGGCCCGAATCTTGACGGGCTACTGGTAATGGCAGTCTTGAAAGACCATCTGCATTGCAATGCAAAGGGGATTTCCTATACTTGATCTTGTATGTATATCCAGAAAGTATCAATGCCCATCATTGCATATGGCTAGCAGCCAAAGGTGGAATCCTGTGTGTAGTCCCAAAATCAATGTTAGAGGTCGATGGTCAGTGAGAAGCATGAATTTATTTCCATACAGGTACTGGTGGAATTTCCAGACCCCAAGAACAATTCCCAATGCCTCACGTTCAATTTGGGCATAATTAGTCTCCGTCTTGGTCAAGGTGCGTGAAGCAAAAGCAATGGGCCTTTCTTCTCCTGAAGGCATAATGTGGGACAGCATGGCCCCAACTCCATAAGGGGAGGTGTCGCAGGCCAGCTGTAGAGGTAAGGACGGATCAAATTGTGTCAAAACCCTTGAATTAGTCAATGTGAGTTTAGCCTTGTTGAATGCAACATCATAGGCTTCAATCCAGTTCCCACTCCTGTTTCTCCCAAGGAGCTCATGTAACAGTTTCAGAAGCATAGCTAACTGGAATAAACTTGCCATAATAGTTCAGTAACCCTAAAAAAGAGTGAAGCTGGCTCACGTTCTGATGTGGCGGCGCCTCCACGATTGCCTTCATCTTGGCCGGAGACTTATGAAGGCCAGAAGCATCAATTATATGTCCCAAATATACAACAGAGGGCCGAAAAAATTCACATTTGTCTCGGTGAACGCATAGGCTGTATTCCTCCAATCTTTGTAGAGTAGCTCTTAAGTTCATAAGGTGCTCCTCTTCATTCTTGCCAGTGACCAGGATGTCATCAAGATAGCACTGTACTCCAGATAAGCCACTCAAGATCTGGTCCATGGCCCTCTGGAACAAGGCTAGGGCCGAAGTAATCCAAAAGGGCAAGAGACATTATCTGTACAGCCCCTTGTGCATTACAATAGTCAACAACTCTTGAGATTCTTCTTCGATATGCGTCTGTAAATACGCTTGCCTCAAATCAATCTTGCTGAATTTTTGTCCCCCAACCAAACCCATGAAGAGGTCCTCAATGCAGGGAAGAGGTTATTGTTCTGCGCGTAACACTGGGTTAACGGTGACCTTAAAATCTCCACAAATCTGAATGGTGCCATCTTTTTTCACTATTGGGAGAATTGGTGTCGCCCACTAGCGGTAAATGGCAATAAGGCTCCCTCCTTGTCAAGTCGCTCTAAATCTGCTTCAACCTTGAACCTGATGGCAAATGACACCAGTCTGGCCTTCAAACATTTCAGTTGGCAGTCAGGTTTAATATGTAACTTCACAGTGATTCCTTTTATGCTGCCTAAGTCCTCTCCGAAAACAGCAGCATGTTTCGCTAGTATTGTTGCCAGGTTTATTTCTTCTTTGGTCAATTGATGCACTTCTGCCCAATTGAGTTGGATCTTCCTAATCCAAGACCTTCCCATTAAGGCTGGGTAATTGCCTTTCACCACAGAGTGGTAGCTTTGCTGCCTGCCTATTGAGCTCTACTTTCACATCAATAGTACCCAACAGGGGTACAGCCTCTCCCGTGTACGTTTTCAAAACAACTATCATCAGTTTAAGTGGCAGATGTCTAAAGTCCTTCTCATAGACAATGTTGGAAACTAATGAAACAGCTGCACCAGTGTCCAGTTCATGCATACAGGTTTGCCGTCCACCAGTGGTGTCACCCAGAATTCACGTGGGCCAGCTGTTATAGATAAAACATGAAGTGACTTTTCCTCTTCAGAATGGGTGTCGCCATAATCACCGTCAGCCTGTTCTACTCCATGTAGAATTTTGCTCTTGTTCCATCGGACCACCTGCTCATTGTTCTCCGGTCTGCCTTTTTTGCTTGGCTCAGTCCTCTTTTGTTTGCAGGCATGTTCGATGTGTCCTTTCTTGCCACATCGTCAACACAGTAGTTCCTTACACCAGCACTCTGATGCATGATGACCCATTTTTCCACAACGGTGACATTCCCGCCTTCCCAGGGGCTGAGTGGTAGGTTCTTTGGATACCTTATGCGTCCTTGCATTCACCCTGAGTAGTTGCATCTCCTGCATGGCCCATTCCATAGAGACTGCAATATCAATGGCTTTCTGCAAGATAAGCTGAGCTTTGGTTAGCAGGCGTTTCGTTGTTGATTCACAGTACAGGCCACACATTAGCTTGTCTCGTAGCATTTCATCCAACATGTTCTTGAAACCGCAGTGTTCCACCAGCTCCCTGAGAGCTGCTATGAATTGTGCAATGGATTCACCTTCACCATGATTCCTGTGAAAGAACCAGTATCTCTCTGCTATTACCAATGGTTCTGGGGAAAAATGTGCTCCTAGAACTTCTACAAGATCATCATAAGATTTTGCCTCGGGTTTCTCCGGATAAAGCAAATTACATAGCAAATTATAGGTCTTAGCACCTATAATGGTCAAGAAAACAGGTACCTTCTTTTCATTGCATATATCATTTGCTACCACAAAGTTCTGAAAGTGAGGTATATACAATTTCCAACTGGAGGTGGTAGAATCAAAATGTTCTGGAAAACCAGTGAGTGAAGCCATGGTTGAACCAGTGATTAGAACTATGGTTCCCTCTTGTGGTTGTTTATCTCCCATGGAGATATGGTTCCCTCGTGTGGACTGGGGAAGGGCAAGGGGACAGGTCTGGAGTGGTGGCTGGCTGGAAAAGGCCAGTTCCCCATAAGGGGCCAGGTGAGTAGGGTCCAAGAGTGTGGACTCTGAGGATCTGCAGTTCAATGGGTGGTCAATATCCTAGGCCCACGGAGGCACTGCCTTCCCTGAGAGTTTGCCTCTGGGAAGCAAGGGGCCATAGTCCCAACTTTCCCCACCTCCCTGCTGAGACAGGCATGCTGCCGCCATTGTTGGGAAGCACGAGGACATAGCCCTGCCTTTCCCTGCTCTTCCTGCCTCCTCCAGGGCTGGATTAAGGGGCCTTGGAGCCCTGGCTGCCCATTATTCTGTGCCCCCTGGCCCCCCACCTTGGTGGCCTGTGGGTAGGCCAGCACTGGAGGGAAATGGGGGGTTGGGGCCACAGCCCACCCCACCTGCCAGCAGGCCCCACTCCCGGAGAGGAGAGAACACTATAGGCACCAGCTCGCTCTGCTCCCAGGAGTTGACCAGTTGGCCCAGGGGCGGGGTGGGAGCACGGAGCCCAGCCTCGGACTCCAGGGCACCATGCCCCCCACCCCAGTGCTGGCAGCATAGTGGCCTTCCAGTGCCCCCCCCAACCCCACCAACATTGAGCAGGGCAGTGGGGGGTGGGCTGGATCAGGCAGGTGCCTTGGGGGCCGGAGCCCACAGCCCCCCTTTAGGCTGGGGCCCAGGGCTTCAGCCCCTATAGTCCCTGAATTTATCTGGCCCTGGCCTCTCCACTCACTTCCTGCTGTGGCCCTGCCTTTCCCTGTTCTCCTCTCTTCATAGAATAATAGAATCTTAGGGTTGGAGTGGACCTCATGAGGTCATCTAGTCCAACTCCCTGCTAAAAGCAGGACTACTCCCACTAAATCATCCCTGCCAGGGTTTTGTCTAACCGGGCCTTAACAGTTTCCAAAGATGGAGATTCCACCACCTCCCTAGGCAACCCATTCCAGTGCTTCGCCACCCTCCTAGTGAGAAAGTGTTTCCTAATATCCAATCTAGACTTCCCCAGCTGCAACTTGAAACCATTGCTCCTTATTCTGTCCTCTGTTACTACCAAGAGCAGCCTAGCTCCCTCCTCTTTGGAGCACCCCTTTAAGTAGTTGAAGGTTGCTATCAAATCCCCCCTCAGTCTTCTCTTCTGCAGACTAAATAAGCCTAGTTCCTTCAGTCTGTCCTCGTAAGTCATGTGCCCCAGCCCACTAATTATTTTTGATACCCTTCACTGGACTCTTTCTAATTTGTTCACATCCTTTCTGTAGTGGGGAACCCAAAACTGGACACAATATTCCAGACACAGCCTCACCAGTGCCAAATAGAGAGGAATAATCACATCCCTTGATCTGCTGGCAACACTCCTACCAATAATGTTCATTAGAGATCCTGTCAACGTGGTAGGATTTGGACAGAACCCCTGTACTTAATTTGTGCCAGGGCCTGCTGGGCTGAGCCCCAGCACCTCTTTGCCTGGCAATTCATAGCCCCGGTGTTACCTGTCAGCTGTGTGTTCTTGGGGAACCAGGTTGAAAAACCCTTACTGTTTGACTCACCTAAAACCACCAGTCCCTTCTGAAAAACAGTGGGAGACACATCTAAACCCCTCTGGATAAGGGTGACAGTATTAAGGCAATTTACGTTAAGACAATTTACAAATCTGCATGGAAGATGGGAGGGAGGCATCTCCATTAGCACACCAAATGGAAAACAGAGAGCCTCATTTGCATCAAAGATGGACCAAGGAAACCTCTCAATTAGCATACCGAATGGACGACCAAGCTCCAAGACAGGAACTGAACTGAACTCTGGGATGAGAGAAGCAGGGAAGCACTGCATAATGGTAGATCTCTGCTCCAGATGTCAATGAACCCATGGCTCCACACCCCCAGCTCAGCAGTTATCAGACCAATTCTAGTCATAGATACTTTATTGATAGTGAATCTGCCTGATTGCATTGTGATCTTCCTTGAAGGAACACCACCTATAGCAAGGAATGATCAGTTCATTCCAGCCTAAACAAAACAACTCTGGTATACCTTTTGGGTGCATCTACATTAGTAAATTAAGTCGATTTAAGCAGGCTTAAGTCAACTTAATTTACTCTGATTCCACACTGGAGTTTCCTTAAATCGACTTAAGATGCTGCTTAAGTCGACTTAAGGAAATTTTAAATCAATTTAATAAGATCTGCTTTTAAGTTGACTTTAACGCTTAAGTCGACTTAAGCAGCGTGGACACCCTAAGTTGACTTACAAATAAGTCGACCTAGGGCAGGGCAGGGGAAAAAGGGAGCCTCTGCTCCCTTCTCCCCAGGAAGCTAGCGGCTCGTCCCAGCTCCCTTCTCCCCGGGACTACTCAGGTCCTGGGGAGAAGGAACAGCGGGGCTCCCTTCTGGCCAGGACCACAGTGGTCCTGGCTGAAGGGAGCCCTGCAGCTCCTTTCTGACTGGGACCCGAGCGGTCCTGGCCAGAAAGGAGCATGGGGCTCCTTTCTGCCTGCGACAGGAGCAGTCCCAGCAAAAAGGGAGCCACGGCTTCCTTTTGCCTGGATCCCGGCGGGTCCCTGCCAGAAGGAAGCCAGCGGCTCCCCTTTACCCAGGACCCCCGCAGGTCCCAGCAAAAAGGGAGCCGTGACTTCTTTCTTTCCAGGACCCATGGGTCCCAGCCAGAAGGGAGCGCAGGGTTCCCTTTTTGCCGGGACCCCAGCGGTCCTGGCCAGAACGGAGCCCTGCAGCTCCTTTCTACCCGGGACCGCGCTCCAGCTGCTAGGGATCCCCCGAGAGTTCCCTAGCAGCTGGAGTGTGATCCCGGGCAGAAAGGAGCCGCAGGGCTCCCTTCGGCCAGGACCGCTCGGTCCTGGCTAGAAGGGAGTTCAGGCTGCAGCTTCTTTCTGGCTGGGGCCTGATCGGTCCCGGTCAGAAGGGAGCCCCGCGCTCCCTGCTTGCCCGGACCCACAGGGTCCAGGCCAGAAGGGCGCACGCTCCAGCTGACCAGAAACCCTGGGGTTTCCTCTGTCAGCGGGGCTCCCTTCTCCCCAGGACCCCACTGTCCCGGGCAGAAGGGAGCCCATGCTCCTTTCTCCCTGGGAGTTCAGTGGTCCTGGGGAGAAGGGAGCCGGGAGAGCTGCCAGCAGCATCTCAGTCCCGGCAGAGCCAGTCGTGAGCCAGCTGGCTCTGCCAGGACAAGCCGCGATTGGTTTCTCGGTCCCGGGAGAGCCAGCCTTGCAGGGCTAGCTCTGCTGGGACGAGACGCCCATGGCTTCTCGGTCCCAGGGAGAGCCATCTGGCTCTCGCTGGGACAAGCCGCCAGTGCCTTCCTGGTCTGGGGAGAGCCAGCTCTGCAAGGCTGGCTCTCCCTCCACCTATCAAGTCGACTTAGAGAATCTAGTGTAGACTCTCTAAGTCGACTTAATAAGAGCACCTTTAAGTCGACTTAAGAGTCCTGTGTAGACTCTCAAGTCGACTTAATAAGATTGTCTTTCTTAAGTCAACTTTACTAAGTCGACTTTAAATCAATCTAAATTCCTAAGTGTAGACATAGCCTTTGAGTCATCATTTACCAATAAACCTAGTGTTCACGCTTGAACCATTGTTCTTTCCCTACAAAAATTCCTACCCAAGTTCAAAACTCTGTTCTGATGCCTGGATCCAAGGGTGAGTCTACACTAGTAAATTAAGTCGACTTAAGCAGGCTTAAGTCGACTTAATTTATTCTGCGTCTACACTGGAGTTTCCTTAAATTGACTTAAGCTGCTCCTTTAGTCAACTTAAGGAAAAATTAAGTCGACTTAATAAGACCTCGTTTTAAGTCGACTTAAGGCTTAAGTTGACTTCTTAAGTTGACTTAAGCCAGTGTGGACACCCTAAGTCGACTTACAAGATAAGTCGACTTAGGGCAGGGAAAAAGGGAGCCCCTGCTCCCTTCTCCCCAGGAAGCCCCTAGCAGCTTGTCCTGGGGAGAGCCAGTCCTGCACGGCGCTGGTACTCCCCAAGACCTGCAAGCTGCTAGTGGCTCGTTCCGGCTCCCTTCTCCACAGGACCATGCAGGTCCTGGGGAGAAGGGAGCACGAGGCTCCCTTCTGGCCCAGACCCCAGTGGTCCTGGCCGAAGGGAGCCCCGCAGCTCCTTTCTGCTCAGGACCCAAGTGGTCCCAGCCAGAAGGAAGCCTGCGGCTCTGGCAAAACGGGAGCCGAGGCTTCCTTCTTGCCGGGACCCCCATGGGTCCCAGCCAGAAGGAAGCCCACGGGGCGCCCTTTTTGCTGGGACCGCCGCGGGTCCCAACCAGAAGGAAGCCCGCGGGTGTCCCGGCCAGAAGGGAGCGCAGGGATCCCTTCTGCCCGGGACCATGCTCCAGCTGATAGGGAACCCCGGGGCAATTGGCTTTCCCCAGGACAAGCCCCTGTAGCCTGGGGAGCCAAGGCTCCTTTGGAGCCTCGCCTCCCCTTGGACCTAACCAGTCGACTTAGAGAGTCTAGTGTAGACTCTGTAAGTCGACTTAGTAAGGCCAGCTTTAAGTCAACTTAAGAGTCCTGTGTGGACTCTCTAAGTCGACTTAATAAGGTCGACTTAAAGTCGACTTAGTAAAGTCGACTTATTAAAGTTGACCTAAATTTCTAAGTGTAGACATAGCCCAAAAGCTGCATCAATTCCACTGGGACTTCACGTTTTCCTGACTGATCATGTTGGGGGCTCTGCCTCTCTTAAGCACTTCGGATCCTGACCTGACCAACCTGTCTCCTGGGAACCTTCATCTGGTTTAAGCTGTGCTGAGTGGTGAGCCACCAGCTCTCTCTCTCACTCTCTTTTTCTCTGGTTAAGGCCACTTTTCCCTTTGGACCTAATTTGATCTCTCTCTTTCTCTCACGCCAGGCATAACTTTCTAAACCTAACTTGTAAATAAACTTGGTCTAGATATCCTAAGTACTTCAACTGAAACCATGTAATACTGTATTTATTTTGTTTATCAGTCTCTCTTTGCATGGCTATTACTGTATATACTTGACAATAAAATAACTTTTATAATCAAGCTGGTTGCCACACTCTCTCCGAACTTCATTTACCCCTTCGTGTTCTCAGCTTCCCTATCTTGCTCTGCAGAAACACTTCTTTTACTTAAGCCAAAGATTCCTGTAATGCCCCAAAATCCCATGGGTTTGCTCATCAAGGGAGTTACTACTAGAATAATTGTAGCAAGAAAGTGAGGATAGTGACATGCTGAACCTGTTGCATATAAGGGTGACAGCTGAAAAGTGCTGCTTGACCCAGTCTACTGAGTTCAGGGACATATAAGGGGTCAGCTCAGAGTGCTGATAGATCTAGTCTGCTCAGACACTCTCTATTAATCTGTGAATGTGGGTGTTTACTTGAGCCTGGGGCTGGAGGAACCCATTCCTGAGAAGCTTAGGTCCTGCAGGGTAGCTCCAGTGGAAGGGAACATGCAGAAGGGAGAAGTAAGTTCCATATGAAAACATGAGTGACACAAGCAGTACATTAATAGAACTACAACCCTCCCCCACCAGGGAAGATAACCCAAAGCATGCCCCAAAGTGATGGTCAAATCTGGTAACACCTGCGCCTCTGGGTCTGGCACTTCTTAGCGCCGACACCCCTGGGCCTGCTACATCAGTTCTGAATGTAAAAAACTTGGTTGCGCGCCAGTGCCTCTTTCACTACAAATTAAACCCTGCTGACTCACTTGTGCGGGCCAGATGTGAGAGGTAAGCAAGCTGCTCTCCGGAACTGGGACAGCGGGGCAGATGCAGTGGCAGAAAAACAAATGGAAGAAACATTTTTATCACATGTAATGAATGAAGAGAAGCAGCAAGTACCAGGAGGTGCTTTGCAAATATCCCGCGTGATTTTAGCAGTGTCCCCCATGCCTCCTGCTGTTCCTGTCTTGGGCCCCAGCACAGTGCACCTCCTCTGGCCTAGCCTCCAGCATCCCAGCCCCTGCACGTGTGCAGCACCCATTCCCATTGTGGCTGGGGACAGACTGAGCCAGCTGTGCCTGCTGACAAGACCTTGGCCATGGGGGAAAAGCCACAGCAGTAATGTACCCTGCTCTGCCACTTGCCTCCCACACCTGCCTGTTGATGCTTGTGTTGTGAGAGGCTGAGAGGGGCTTTAAAAGCATCCTGCGTTTGGGTGGACCTTTTAAACCAGCTGCTGATCCTGCTGGTGAAATGGCCAGTGGCCCTGGTGGCAATGCTGGTGCTGCTGTTCCCCTAACTGTCCATGCCCCCTCCACCAGTCACTGTTAATTAAATGATCCAATTAAGGGCAGCGTTTTCCATGCACTGAGCTGTCACTGGGGAAGGGATACTCTTCAGGGAGCTCTGCATTCTCCTGCCAGGCTGTGGCAGTCCATGAAAACAACTAACCCTTCATCAGTGACTAATTGTATTTAGCACTTCACAGCTGCCATGCTCTGTGCGCACATTAATGTGTGAATCTGCTGCAATGGGGACATGGCTGCCTTCTCCCACCCGTCTGACTGATAGATGGAGAGACCAAGAAGGGAGTGAGAGAGGTCCTAGAATCACTCAGGAGCAGTTCTTGGTTCCCAAACTATTAAACCATGCTGCCGCTTCCTGACAGAACTCTCCCCATCACAGAGGGCATCATGTGTCTGCCAAGATGGGAGCTGGCAGATTGACGTGGGGGCCTCCAGAGCTAAAGCTATGTGGCTGGAGCAGTGAGACTAAGACCCTCTGGGGGATCTGGAACATACCCTGCCCTATGGATTACAGTCACATACAAGGTGGCCATACAGTGCAAGATGCCCAGGACAATAAAAATGTCTCCAAACGCCTCGGCAATTCTTTGAGGCTCAACCTGGATGTGTCTGAAGTCAGGCCATAGTCCCACCCACTGGGACAGGGTCAGAGAAGCAAACTGGGGAGAGCCAGGATGAGCTGGCATCTGTTGAAAGGAAGGAAAGGGCTCTCGATAACACCTTAGGCTAGGGGTAGGTCTGTGCAGCAAAAAAAACCCAGCTTTAGTATGGTGACAAAGTCTGGAGGGTAGCTGTGTTAGTCTGTATACAGCAAAAACAAGAAGGGCCACAGGACTCTTGTTGTTTAAGCTTTAGCAGTAAGTCTCAGTGCCTAGGTCAGTGGACTTGGGCTCATGCTGAAAACAGCAGTGTAGACATTTGAAGGCTCTGAGACCCAGCCGGGGAAGGTGGGGGGCAGCCCAAGCATTTGCTTGGCTGGTTTTAGCCATGTAGCAAGTCCCAGTTGGTTGACCCTCGGTTCTGGGTTTTGCTGTCATGAGTTCTGTGAAGTGTAGACATGCCCTTAGGAGCACTGAGCCCTGTGTAGCACAGCAGGGAACAGCAGCACCCCAGCCACCCACATTTGGCCTTTTAATTGGACATCCCCATGGAGGGTTGGGCAACTGGAAGGGGAGCCAACTGCTGTCAAGAAGGGCTGAGAGGAGACTGCAATATTGAGTGGGGAGGAGGACCAGTGTCTGACTGAGGCCTTGCATGGTGGTAAAGGCAGATTGGGCAGATTTAAAGCTGCAGAAATCAGTGACTGTATCAGGTGAGGGGAGAATGGAAAAAGAAAGAAGAGTCTGAAATGACACCAAAGATAAAAAGTTGTAGGACCTGTAGAATGGTATGAATGTGGCCAGTCGGGCTTGTCCATATTAGAAAGGGTTTGCTGGTACAGCCAATGGCTGCTCTTTGCTTTCTCTTCAAAGCTCCCGAACACCTTTATCTACCAGTGGATACAAGTTACTTCACAGTTTGTTCTAATCTAAGCAAACACATTTATTCTTACGATACAAACACTGCAGAGGAAACAGACACAGAACAATACAAGTTCCTATGTGTATGCTAACAGTTTACCAATGACAACCGAGTCTTGTGGCACTTTTAAAGACTAACAGATTTATTAATCGCATGAGCTTTCGTGGGAGAAAATCCCACTTTGTCAGACACTTTGAAGATAGGAAAGTTACAGAGTGGGAGGAAATTAAATGCAGGGGAGTGTATGACATAGCATCAGGTCAGGCTGTAACAGCAAATCAAAGTAGGTGTTAGGATTCAAAACACTGGGGAACAGCACATAGAGGAGGGGGGAGGTCAATTCACTTGATGTAATGCGAGAAAAATCCATAGTCCCTGTTTAACCCCAAGGCAACTGAGTCAAATTTGCATATAAGTTCGAGTTCTGCAGAACTTTCTACAATAGACTAACACGGCTATCCCTTTGGAAGTTTACCAATGGTCACTCAGCGCATTTCTGGGGCCTTAATAGGCCATAGTCCTTCCAATCTTTACCTATTTGCTGAATCAGAAAGCAGGCACTGTGTCACTTTAACTCAGGCTGTTCACCCCAGAGTCATCTCTTTATGTGTTGGTCTCCAAAGAATCTAATCTGAACTACTATATGCAACTTCTCCAGGTGTGGATACCTCTCTGGTGGTGCCACAACCCAAGTGAATTTGTCTAATCACTCCCTGCCTCCATAAAATTATATACAATTCCTGGTCCACAATGTTCAATATGGTCCTTTGATCATCCAGGCCCACAATCAGTGCATTGAATACAATAGAGTCCAAGGATACTTAAACTTAATTCAATATCTTTTCAGTGATATTGCAGGAAATTTCCATGTCTGTCACGACAGCTATGCCAGCAAAAACCATCTAAGTGTTGACTAGGCCTGAAAGGAGAAAGGACAGAGCAGAGGGAAGGATTTTGGACCTGGCATTGGACATTCATTTGTTGCCTGTAGACAGGAAGACTTCCAGGTTCATTGTTGGGAAAATATCTGGATCTTAGTAGAGGGAAGCCTTTGCTGGATTAATGCCTGGATTCTGCCGGCTGTTGTCCGGAAAATACTTCTTTGTTAAGATCTGCCTGGTTTCTGATTAAAGTTAGATCCTTAGGCTATGTACACACGATCAGATTAAAGTGCAACATGGCAATTGCGCTATAAAAACACGTGACCTTTATTGCAGGAGAGCGCGTACACACGTCGCTCCTTGCAACGCAACAGAATTCCTTCCAAAATAGCAGTGTAGTGCAATGAATTCTGGGCACCTATCCCACAGTTCAATTTTCCCGCAATTGGCGCTTGCAATCATGGGATGAAGGAAAGGAACGCAAAGCGCCATGGGTAACCTCTCATTTTCCCATGGTGTACTGTGTTCCCCTTGCATCTTCCTCGTTGCCAATAGCAACTCGCACCTATTTTCAACAGTGCAGTGACGCACTACTTGCAAGCAATCACAACTGCAACAGCATGGATCCTGCTCTAATCTCCACTGTCGCCTTCAGCATTCGAAATGCATCTCGGCTGGTTGCTCAGTACGCAATGAGCTCCGAATCAGACGAGGATGCCGAGGAGCAGGGGCTGATCGATGCCCTGCAGAGCAACAGCACCGCATTGCTCAGCTCCTTCACCAATCATCTGCACACGGTGCAACACTGTTTCTGGTCGCGAGAGACGAGCACAGAGTAGTGGGATCGCATTGTTATGCAGCTGTGGGATGACGAGCAGTGGGTACAGAACTTTCGAATGCGGAAAGCAACCTTTCTGGAACTGTGTTCAGAGTTGGCCCGTTCCCTGCGATATAAAGACACCAACATGAGGTCAGCCCTAACCGTGGAGGAGCGTGTTGCGATTGCAGTCTGGAAGATGGCGACTCCCAACTGCTACCGGTCCATTGCAAACCAGTTTGGAGTCGGGAGGTCCACCGTCGGATTAGCCCTCTCACAAGTGTGCTGAGCCATCAATCGCGTTCTGCTACGGAGGACGGTGATGTTGGGCAATGTTCGTGAGATTGTGGAGGGCTTTGCTGCCATGGGATTCCCTAACTGCGGGGGAGCCATAGATGTCACACATATCCCGATTTTGGCTCCAAACCATCTCGCGACCGAGTACATAAACAAGAAGGGCTATTTCTCCATGGTGCTGCAAGCACTCGTGGATCACAAGGGGTGTTTTACGGACATCAATGCTGGTTGGTCGGGAAAGGTGCATGATGCCCGCATTTTCAGAAACACTGGACTGTACCGGAAGCTGCAAGGGGGTACCTTCTTCCCAGATCAAAAAATTACTGTGGGGGATGTGGAGATGCCCATAGTCATCCTTGGAGACCCCACATACCCACTGATGCCATGGCTCATGAAGCCTTACACCGGGAACCTGGATCACAGCAAGGAGCAGTTCAATTACCGATTGAGCCGCTGCAGAATGACTGTGGAGTGTGTCTTCGGCTGCTTAAAAGGGTGCTGGCGCCGTTTGTATGGGAGGCTGGACTTGGACAAGGACAACATCCCTGCTGTAATTGCGGCGTGCTGTGTCCTTCATAACATTTGTGAAAATAGGGGAGAAAAGTTTTCCCCGGGGTGGGCTATGGAGGCACAGCGCCTTGAGGAAGCATACGAACAGCCAGCCACTAGGAGTATTAGGGGGGGCCCAACGAGGCGCTGCTCACATAAGGGAGGCACTCAGGGAGCATTTCAATGATGCCCTCCCGTAGTTCACTTCAAGGACGCATCAAGTGCACCTTATGAGATTTTCACTGTGTACAAATAAAGCCACCCTTCAAATTTTTTGTTACCGTTTTTATTAAAAGATAAAAGAGGCAGGGGTGGTTGGGGGGTTTTGGAGGAGTTACAGGTGGTTGTAGCTGCGGGTCTCTAAAAAGTAGCTCTGTGAGGGACTGGATGTTGCAGTATACCAGAGGGATGGGTGCCTTCAAATAAATGCTTTGAAGGACTACGGGGTGTTGGAGGCAGACACGGCTGAAGTGTCTGGAGTGGAGCCTGTGCATTAATCGCCTGGGTCTGCAGAGCAATCTTGCTCTTGAGCAGTTCTGTTTGCTCCTTCATGACACTTATCAGTTCGTCCCTATGTTTCTGCCTCCTCTGTTGGGATTCCTCTCTCCAGGCTTGATTCTCCCTCGCGGATGCCTCTGCTGTTTTCATCAGCTCCTGAAACATATCTTCCCTGTTTCTTCGAGCATGCCGCCGAATGTTTCTCATGCGGTCAGCTGGGGTAGCCACTGGCCTTGTGAAGGTCGAATCTAATAAAAAAAAGAATAATAAAGCTATTGTTCACATCTAGCCTAGATAACCAATGTAACCTTCCAGTAGCACATTCCACTGGAAGGTACAGGGCAGTCAACATCCTATGCTTTGCTGAAGCGGACAAGGTACGTCCTAATAGAAACCTTACCGGGGGCTAACATTCTGCACAGGGCACACAGATGGAACCCAATATCTCTCTCCTCAGAGTGCCCCTGCCAGCTAGAATACATATCCTACATACCACCGGATGCCAGCCGGGACCGTATGCTGCTGCCTTGTGTTCTGCCATGGTTTCTAGTGCTGTGCTTTGCAGCTGGCAAAGCTGAGTATCCTTATACGGGAGTGTAGACACATACGCTGTCCCATCTAACCTGAGTAGGAGGCTCTGGCGGTACATCGAGGAAACCTTTAGTGACCTAAATACAGATGATTTTTTGACAATCACTGCTTGTGTTGATGCACTTCTAATGAATGCATAGTAAAGAGCGTGCACAGCGGGGAACAAGACAGCAAGCACCCCTGCCCCGAACAATGATTTTTTAGCGGGAGCCAAAGCTGCACGGAAGAGAAACTTACCTGAACCCCCCTCTGCCGCCTCAGAGGACACGCTGTAATTCATGTCTTGGGTGGACGTCTCAGCGGGGGTGCAGAAGAGCTCCTGGCTACACGCTGTTACGCTCTCCTCCAGGTCATCCTCCATCTCCTCATCGATCACGTCCTCATCCTGCTCGGCTCTGGCATTCAGTGGAGGGGAGGGGGGGGGCGATGTGTCCACAGGACTCTTTGCAGTGGTTGTGGGGTCCCCACTGAGGATGGCTTCAATCTCCTTGTAATACCTGCATGTAGCAGGCGCTGATCCCGAACGGCAGTTTGCCTCCTTCGCTCGGTGATAGCTTATTCTTAGCTCCTTCACCTTTGATCTGCACTGCACAGTGTCTCTATCATAACCTCTCTCTGACATGGCCCGAGAAATTATGCCATATGTATCAAAATTTCGCCTGCTGCCACGTAGCTGCGCCTGCACAGCAGACTCTCCCCAGATGCTGATCAGGTCCAGCATCTCTGCCGTGCTCCAAATGGGTGCGCGTCTTCCACGATGGGCTGCCATTGCTAGTGAAGATCAGATCTGCACTCCACTCCACGAGGAAGAGAACAGAAAGTAAAACAGAGGAGAAATTCAAAAATCCCGGGAATTGAAACAGGGGGGTGGGGACTGTTTCGTCACGGCCACAGAGCAGGTGGGGGGAAGACTAGAGAGGACAGCTTTGGAATGCTGGGACACTTCCGGAGGCCAATCATTGCGCGGTAAGCGTACACACGAGTGGAAAGGCGCAACAGTTGTTCCACGTTAACTGCTACCACCCTCGTTGAGGTGGTTTTTGTATTGCGCTACAACTGGGCTGTTGACGCGCAAGAGCCCTATTGCACGTGTGTACGCTGTTGTTGTTATCGCGCGGTAATGACCGTTAATGCGCGATGAAGTGATCGTGTGTACATGGCCTTACTGACTTGGCACCAAGCCTGACTAGGCAAAGAAAACTACAACAGTGTACACAGTGTTCCCAAAAGAAAATGTATAGCCCATTCTGCAATCCAAATGGCAAGAGTAGAAGAGACTCCATTTTGACGGTGTACTGAGTCCCCTCTCCTCATGCCACTGAGCTCTCTGTCTGACCAGCCTGGGTTCCATCTCACACTGGGATGCAGTGACAAGCCACAAATATCTAGTAAGTAGGTGTTGTTCTCCATAGGCAGGGTCCATACCCAGCTGAGTTCAGTGAATGATTTCAAACCAAACATGAACCAACGATTGTCTCCACCCTAGTCAAAAGCCTGACAAGTGAAGTTTATTGTCGAGTGCAGTGGTTCCCAACCTTTTTGGTTCAAGGGCCACAAATATAATTTTTAGAACGCCGAGGGGACACCAGTCTATTTAATTAAGTTTACATTAAAATTAAATAAAATTCAAATTAACTTTTAATTAACACTAATTTAAAATCAATTAATTAAATTTAAATAATTTTTAAATTAAATAGACTAGTTGCCATTCAGGGTTGTAAAAATTATATTTGTGACTCTCAAGCCAAAAAGATTTTTTTAAAAATTTGAAAAAACCAAAGTTTTTTCTTAAAAGGGGTGAGGGGGGCTGGATGCCCATGAACAGGGGCAGTTTGTAGGCAGGTGTGGGGGTCCCAACAGCAATAGCGTGGCCCACGCTCCGGCTCCCCCACCCACAACCATGCCAGTCCATGGCCCCTGCCTCCATCCCCGGTCGCGCCACGCTGCCCGCAGCCAGCCATCAATGTCAGGTCACCAATCAGATTCATGCCAACCTGCCAATCAGAACAAGCCAAACCCACAAACCACAAGCCAACCCGGGTTTATTCTGTGACTGTGACATTATTAGTTGCTAGTTGTTTCAAGGCAAACTTGGCTTGTTTCCGGGCAGATATGGGCTTGCCACAGAACATTCCGAAAGAAGCCCAAAAAGAAGCTCAAACTGGCAGCCAGCATGTTCCACAGCCGCGCCAGCCCGCCCCTGCCTCTCCAGCCGTGTGCCATACCGGCCCGCGCCCCCTTCCCCCCCCAGCCAGGCACACCTTGCAGGCCCTGGAGTCCTGTCTGGGATCAGAGGAGAGGTGGGCGGCCACAGCAGGGTTCCCGGCAGTCACAGCAGGGTTCCCAGCTGCGTGCTGGGACTGGGCAGCTGTGGCCCAGTTCCCAGCCAGTGGCTGGGCAGCGCGGGCCATTTTTAAAAGCCCCGTGGGCCACTTTTGGACTATGGATCTCGGGTTGGGAACCCCTGGCTGAGTCTGTCCTTCCCTCAATCTGGAGGAGACATGCACTAGCTTTTGTTAATCTGAGCTCAGATTATCCAAACGGTCCCTTCAATTCAAGAACACACTGGGTAAAATAAAACATCAGCTAAGTGTATTAACTACATTAAAACAGATTTGAAGTGATTACATGTGGCAAGTGTAACGAGAATAGAAGTAGTTACCAAAAGAAATAAATATAAAATCACAATCTAAATTCTACACACTAACAGGATTTGAATTAGCAGCCTCACTCTTGTTAGCTGGTGCAAGCAGATGCAGTCTAGGCAGCCTTCCCTGCTTGAGACTCTTCTCACCTCTTTCAAATCCTTTTGTCTTCCAGATGATCCTTCCCAATTATAGGAGAGTGAATCTCAGTGATGCTGTTACCTCTCGCCCCCCCCCCCCCCATAGGTTCTCCCGAGTCCCAGCTTGCTTAGAGGACCCTTTGCACATGACATGGGGGCCACTCCCACAGGTCAAGCAGTATTCTATAGTGTGTACATGCTTCATCTGTGAAGTCTTTGGGAATGGCTGGGGGGAGGGGGGGAAATTGATTCCCTTTAATGGACCTTCAAGATGTCTGTCTACTCCTGTGTTGTACCTGAAAAGCTGTTTGTGGGTGTTTCCTACCTCACCACATCTTTCAGTAGCATTTACAGAAATACTTTATAACTTCACATGCATGGCAGCACATACATTTCAACAGGATATTAATGTTTAGCAGATCAAACTTTTTAAAATAATGCCAAACAAGGCATACTTTGTACAGAATGTATCATAACTACATGACCTTGGTTAACATGGGATTTCTGGGGTGTTGTTTTCAGACACAGAGTGTCACACCCATCCACAAATGAATATGCTTACAGGTACTGGTGTGAACTGAAAGAACCAATAGGCAAATGCAAAGAAGCCAGAGGGAGAAATACTGATGGTCCTCTGGACTCAAATAAGCCCTGGGGAATGGGAGGGAAAAGGCAGCAACACAACAACTTCAACTGGACTGTTTTCAAAGGCTATGTAACTGTTTCACTACCTCTTGTGAAGTCTGCAGTATTCAGAGAGATCAGACTCATATCGCTGACTATAGGTCATTCAGGGGCAGAAGATCTTTGCCAATTTTTAAAATGTTGCAGAATTTAAGGCCTGGTGTACACAAGAGAGTTGTGTAAAAATAGTGCTGGTGCACACACAGCAATCAACCCCTCGCCAACAAAACTGTCCTGTTTTTGCAACAAAATAAAGCCAACTCAACTAGAGGTATAGGGTTTTGTCAGCAGAGCTAAGCTGAGGCAGAGTCAGTGTACACAGTGTCCCCCATTACAGCAGGGGAGGGTTGTCAGATTGGCAAGAAAACCAGGACAGCTGGTTCCCGGTTCCAGCTGGGAGCAGGACAAGAAGGCTCAGCTACTGCAAGCACAGGGCAGTGGTTCCCAGTTGTCAGTTGCGAGCTGGGATCAGGTAAGTTGCTGGCAGCACCCAGCTCTCAGCTAAAGTGGCGGGACATGGCATCAGGCAGCTGCTCCCCACTGCCAGCCGAGACACAGGTGGCTGGAGCCCAGCTCACAGCTGTACACCAGGACTGGGTGAAACATGGACAGCTGGAGTTCAGCTCTGGGGTGCAACGTGGGTGGCTTCTGCCCGGTTCCTGGCTGCAAGCCCGGCTACTGGCTCTGAGCCCAGATGCAGGTGGCTGCCACCTGGCTTCCTGCTGTGAGCCTGGACAAGCCAGGACATGGCAACTGCAGCCACTTTCCCAGGTAGAACCAGGGAGTAGGGGATGCAGCCCACAGGGAGCTCATGAACCTGTGGGGCTCTCAGGAGGGAATTGAGAGACGGGTCTCTCAGCTCCCTGCGCTGCCCCGTAGGTAAGTGGAAGCATTCCTGGTGAGGACACCTCCACTGACCCAAGGGGAGCAGTGTCAGCCACCAGTGTAATTATAGCAGTGAATGAAAGATGACGTATTTTATGTCAACATTTTTCTGGTATAGAGATGGCCTTAGTTGAACAACCTTCCACTAAAAGCCAGGGCTATTTAGCATCCAGGGAGGATTTCCCCAATAAAGCAGGCCAGAACTAGCTGGAGAGCGATATGAAGAGGGATGTAATAAAATCAATGGGCTTGGCTTGTGGAGAGCTGATCACATGCCAGGAAGATAAGGAAGCAATTTTCTTGTTGCTCAATGCTCATTTCCCAGACTGGCTATAAAGGGTTAATGTTTTGTTTCTATTACTTCAGCACACAGATACCCTAATCGGGATCAGGGCCTCATGCTGGCTGCAGAACAAATATAAACACTACTGCCCTACATCACTGTGCCATTGAAAAGCTTCGAAAGCCTGCTGGAGTCATAGTCCAGATGAGGCTGTGGAGGCCTGAACAATTTCTGCTGACCCAAATGTAAGGCTGGTTAGCGATTGTTGCTGGCAGTTCCTCCAGTGGCTGGAAACTCCTGCTGATCAAGCCCACCCTTGGTCTCATGGTGTCAATGGGAAAAATCATTCCCGTCCCTGGGAGTGGGATTAGCTTCTTGTTTATGAGACAGACAATGAATGATGCAGGACACAGCACTGCAGTCATCAGCTCCCCTATGGTGGAGTCATATGCCCAAATCACCCTTTCCCTGCACCTGCTGGGTGATGGCAAAAGAAGCTACTGTTGTGGGCATTACTCTGTGGTGCTAGAAACCCAAGCCATACCCAGATGCTCTTTATCTGGAAATGTTTTCCCATTAGTGGGGTCTATTAATCTGCCTAAAAGCCTCCCCAAGCAAACAGTGGAAGCCCCATCACTTGAGACATGAAACAAGGCTAGAGCATGTAGTGCAGCGGTGAACTCAGCTAGCCAAGTTTCTCTCCAGCTATCAAAGATGATCCAAATGCTAGCAAATACTCCAGTCCTGTGCGTCTATTTAAAATGAGATGCAAATTAGTTGGTCTCTGGGGCTGCTGGCAGTTTTTCCAGTGTAACTCACTGCGTGGCAGTAGGAGCAGACCTGGAGGAAAGCTGTCCTAATAGTTGCATAATATAGAGACTGCCTTAAAAGCACAATTACCCATGCTCTGTCATCAGACCCTTCACAATCTTTCTCCCTCAGGATGGCTGAGGGGACCAGCAGATTGTAAAGAGAGCCCTGCCCATGGCCTGTGGTGCAGTGAACAACAGCTAGGTGATGCAAGATTTTTAAAACTTACTGCATATAATTGGGGCAGAGGTGAATAAGCCACTAGTGCTTCCTGCTGGGACGTGGGGGTGACGCCCACAGCTAGAGAGAGGCCATTGTGAAGCATTCCTGCCATAGGAACAACTTGCCAGCCGAGTCCAGCTGACAGATAGAGAGGACTGGGCCTGCAGGTTACAGGGGCAAGAGTGAATGTGTCTTGTGTGAAGGCTGTCATTAGTAAGGTTATGTCTTCACTGACAGTGGAAAATCGATTCTTTGAGCTCGAGTGGAAGTGAAGACCCTCTCAGTTGATCCAGAAGTCAATTTAATAAAACCACCTCTGGAAAAACAGTAATGCTGCACCAACGGGGCACATTTCCCATCAGCGCAGCGAAGTGAAGATGCCCAGTAAGTAGAAGTTAGGAAGTCGACGGAAGATATGAAAACTACCATCAACTGCTGCCAAATTTCTTGGTCAGTGTGTCACATATCAGACTCTGCGAGCAGATGCAGTAGGTGAGATCCACAGGCTGGGTTTGTGGTTAAGTTAAAAGCACAGAGGGACTGTAAGTGGGCAGAATTCCCAACCTGCTTCTAACACTGGACGCTCCCCAGACATACACCATCAGTGGACTTTGTCTGTATAGTTAACTTAAAGAATAAACTCAGCCCTCGCCTGACTGTTCCTAGGACTTCTCCTCTAGGGTGAGGCCATGTACACACTACAGACTTGTCCCGCAATAACTTTTACTGTGTCCACACTGCACTACTTCTAATGAAAGGAGCATTCACAAGCTCCTTTCAGTTTTAGCTAGAAGGAGCAGTTCATGATGGGTACCTAGCCCACCATGCACTGCCCTCCCAGCTGAAAGGCTGGCAGTGGTGCTGCCTTCTGCCCCAGTCCTGCTGGGGCTCAGATGGCTGGGGCTCAGCTGCTGCCGGCCAGCTGAGCAGCAGCTGAGCCGCGGCTCAGCCGAGCCCGGCTTCGCAGCTGAGCCAGGCTGCAGGGGTTCCAGCTCCCCTGGTGGGGCTCCAGCCACCAGGCAGCTGAGCCCCGCCAGGGAGCTTAAGACCCCCGCCGTGGCCGCCGAGCCCCACAGCCGGCCCTGGCGGAGGGCTTGGGACCCCTGCTGGGGCCACCGCTGCCGAAGCTCACAGCCGGCCCCGGCAGGGGCTTGAGAACCCCGCTGTGGCTGCAGTGGGGCTCCAGCCGCTGGCCACCTGAGCTCTCTGGAGCCTGGTGGGTGGAGGGGCTCCACCATCGGCAGCTATTGAAGCCCCACCACTCACTGGGCTCCAGCTGCAGGGGTTCGGGTGGTGGTGGGGGCTGCGGCACTTAAGCGCACAGCGCCTGCCCCCACCCAAAGCCCCGGGGCTGAGCTAGGAGTCTGGCCCGAACCGGCTGCTCTCGCCAGTTCAGGCCACCCCCTAGTCCAGCTGCAGGGCTTTGGGTGGGCTCCCGCCACCACCTGAAACCCCCAGGGCTGAGCTAGGGGGCTAGCCCAAACAGCGAAGGCAGCCAGCTCGGGCCATCCCCCGAGCTCAGCCCTGGGCCTGAGCTGGGGGCTTGCCCAAACCCACTGCCCTCGCTGGTCCAGCTGGCCAATCCCCCAGCCGCCAAACCTGGCAGCTTTAATATGTCAATTTCACTGCTCGGCTAGAGCAGTGAAATTGACATATTTGACAGCTCCAATGTCCCAGATTGGCCCGGTTTGGCACTCTGGGACATTTCCGAAGGCTGTCAACAGCGCAAAAAGCATCCACACAGGCTGTACCACGGAACAACTGTTCCATGGTAAGCCTTACCACCCTCGTTTAGATGGTTTACATGTTGCGCAGCAAGAGGGCTGTTGCCACGCAACAAGAAGCTTTAATGTGAGGACGCTTTGATTGTTATTGTGTGGTAAGGAGCCTTACTGCGCAATAAGTTTGTAGTGTGTACAAGGCCTCGGTCTCTGATCTTCTCCATAGCTCTCTCAGGCAATGTCTACACTTAGAAAGAGAGGCCGACTTTAGTAAGTCGACTTTATTAAATTGACTTTAGGTTGATCTTATTAAGTCGACTTAGCGAGTCTGCACAAGACTCTTAAGTTGACTTAAAGTTGACCTCATTAAGTCGACCTAGAGAGTCTACACTAGACTCTCTAAGTCAACTGGTTAGGTCGAGGGGGAGCCGGGGCCTAGGGATTCTAGGGGGGCTCGTCCTTGAAAGAGCTTGTCCTGGGGAGAGCCAGCTGCATAGGGCTTGCTTTCCCCGCAGGGACACACAAGCCACTGGTGGCTGGCGGCATGTCCCAGGGAGAGCCAGCTCCACAGACCGGCTCTCCCTGCAGGGACAGGCAAGCCGCGAGCAGCTCGTCCTGGAGAAAGCCAGACCAGCATGGCGCTGGCCCTTCCTAAGACAGTAAGCCGCCAGCCCCAAGCAGTCCTGGGGAGAAAGGAGTGCGGGGGCTCCCTTCTGGCTGGGACCACTCCCGAGGAGAAGGGAGCCCCATGGTCCCTTCTCCAGGACCGCCTGGGTCCCAGCCAGAAGGGAGCCACAGCCTGAACTCCCTTCTCCGGGACCCAAGAGGTCCCAGCCAGAAGGGAGCCCCGCTCTCTTCTCCCCAGACCCAAGGGGGTCTGGGCAAGAAGGGAGCGCTCTCCAGCTGACAGGGGATCCCTGGAGGTTCCCCTGTCAGCTGGTCAGCTGGAGCACGGCAATTGCCGGCTGGCCCTCCAGCTGACAGGGGAACCTCCGGGGATCCCCTATTAGCTGGACCACACTCCCTTCTTGCCCAGACCCCTGCAGGTCTGGGGAGCCTTCTGGTCAGGACCCAGACATTCCCAGAGAAGGGACTGCAGGGCTCCCTTCTCCCTGGGACCCAAGCAGTCCCGGCCAGAAGGGAGCCCCCATGCTCCTTTCTCCCCAGGACTGCTTGGGGCTGGCAGCTTGCTGTCTTGGGGAGATGCTGCAATGCCTCAGATACAGTTGGTGTCAAGAGCTAAGAGACTGCTGTGACCTTCTGTAGGAAGTGTGGTCATTTCTCCAGGAAGCCACACCTCTCGGGGCAGTCCTTAGCCAAGAAAGACTAGGGCCCAGCTGAGTGAGATACCACATCAGTATTTCTCCTAGCATGGCTCCAGCAGAGTGACAGGAAGCACTTGGTCTCAGGCAATGAGACTGAACAATGGACACTTCTGGGGCAATGAGAAGAGTAACCCAGTGCTACTTGGCCACATAGCTGAGGGGTGTGAGAAGAACAGGGTGAACCATATTTAAAAGCACCAACCCTAGACTAAAAAACGGGGGTGCCCTGTGCCATTAGGGGCTAGCAGAGTTTTGTTCCTGCACAGGCTCCCCTCGACCCTATCTCACAGAGTCATAGACTCTAAGGTCAAAAGGGACCAATATGATCATCTAGCCTGACCTCCTGCACAATGCAGGCCACCGAACCTCACCTGCCCACTCCTGTAATAAACCTCTAACCTATGACTGAGTTATTAAAATCCTCGAATCATGATTTAAAGACTTCCAAGTACAGAGAATCCACCAGCAAGTGAGTTGTGCCCCATGCTACAGAAGAAAGAAAGAAAGAAAGAAAGAAAGAAAGAAAGAAAGAAAGAAAGAAAGAAAGAAAGAAA
>ML688488.1:678142-690201 GCA_007922175.1 Pelusios castaneus
AAAGAAAGAAAGAAAGAAAGAAAGAAAGAAAGAAAGAAAGAAAGAAACGGAGCCTTTACTAATCTGCCTTGGGGGAAAATTCCTTCTCAACCCCCATATGGTGATCAGTTAAATAAACCATGCGCATGTGGGTAAGACTCATCAGTCAGACACCCAGAAAGAATTATCTCTAATAATTCAGAACCCACCCCATCAATCATCCCATTGGCATATTCACCACCAGGAGCCAAAGATCAGTCAACTGCCAAACTAGGCTGTCCCATTATACCATTGTGACATGCTGCATCCCCACACACCCCTGGAATGTGTCTCTGTGTATGCATCTACACTTACAAGTTAGGTCAACTTAAGAAGGCTTAAGTTGATCTAAACTACTCCACGTCCACACTGGGCTTTACTTAAGTCGACTTAAGCATTTCCTTTAGTTGACTTAAGGAAAAGTTAAATCGACTTAATAACACCTCGTTTTAGGTCGATTTAAAGCTTAAATCGACCTTGTTAGGTCGACTTAAGCCAGTGTGGACAGGGATTAGCGCCTGAATTGACCTTATTAAGTCAACATAAAGTGTTAAATCAACTTAATAAGGTTGAAAAGGGGCTATGTCTACACTAGAAAAGTTGTTGACTTTTGTTAAGTCGACTTAATAAGGTCGACTTTAAGTCAACGTAAAGTCGACATATTAAGTCGACTTAACTTTTCTAGTGTAGACATAGCCTGTATCCTGTCCACCCTTGCAATGTAATTGTGTGTTGTCTAATGCAAAGCATATCATATGCGGTATTTTTGTAATGTTCAGGGCATGCTCTGCATTACTGTTATGGTAGCATGTTTCTGCAACATCATACATTGTTACCAAATTTGCCCATAAATTTGGGGTTAACTCTTTTTGGTACTGCTCTGCATTCCTGCTTGCCTTGTCTCTCTCCTCTTGCATATTTCTCAGTAGAGTCACCATTTTAAGCTTTTCTGCAATAAACTCACACCCATCTGCCTCACATTTGTCCAGACACTGTTGCAACTGCTTTTTCTCAAGTTGCAATTCCTGCTTTTCCTTTATCATTTCAACCATATCCAAACATGCATACAATAGTGCCCATGCAGCAGCTGCGTCCTTTGCACTACCACGTGGCTTCATGGTTGTGCAATATTCTTCAAAGCTTAGAGCTGCCTCAGTCAGGGGATTCTCACCCTTGAAGCACCCCTTTTCCCAGGGGCATTTCCCCTTTTTCATTACCCATCTCTCTAACCTGCTGGTGTTCTCCTGTCTCAAGCGAGAAGCTTTTCCCAGCCATATCAATATCCCTTATCCCACTAAAGATCACTACCAACAAACACCAAAAACTCCTTTCACACAGTCACTCAACTCTCTTAACAGTATTGCTCTATAATCTTAACTCTAAATCACAGCCCTTAACTTCTTTATGGCACAGTCTTACAGTTATTCTAAGCACAGGTCTTATCTTAGAGGTTTACAGAAGGTGACCAAGTCTTCTATGAGAGAGAGACCTTGCTAAAGTAGCTTGGTCTGATAGAGGGAGGGAAAAAAAAAAAAGAAAAAGCTGAGTCAGCTTTGTGCCTCAGTTTCCCACTCTGCAGCAACTACTCAACAATTACCATGTGACTGGGGTCACGTGCTGCCCGCGTTACTCCACCAATTTTGTTACCAAATTTGCCCATAAATTTGAGGTATGCTCATTTATTAGGGTTACTTTCCGTGGGGGTGGGGAGCGTTGTACTCCTGTCAGTGTACTGCTTGTGTTACGTGCGTTCCTATATGGAGCTTACTTCTCCCTTCTGCAAGTCCCCTCCCAGTGGAGCTACTCTTGCAGGACCTAAACTTCCCAAGACTGGGTTTCTAAGTGCGTCTGAGCGGACCGGGTCTATCAGCACTCTCAGCTGATCCCTTATATGTCCCTGAACTCAGCAGGCTGGGTCACACAGCACTTCTCTGCTGCCACCCTTATATGCCCCTGGCACCGCACTGGACTAGACTTGAGCACACGTTTGAGCAGGCTGGGTCAAAACAGCACTTTCAGCTGTCACCCTTATATGCCCCTGGACTCAATCAGGCTGGGTCAAAGCAGCACTTTCAGCTGCCACCCTTATATGCCCCTGGACTCCACAGGCTGGGTCAAAACAGCACTTTCAGCTGCCACCCTTATATGCCACAGGTTTAGCACGTTAGTAACCCCCTTAGTGAGCAGACCTTACAGGATTTTGGGCATCATAGGGATCTTTAGCTAGGTAAAAGAAGCGTTGCTGTAGAGCAATATAGGGAAGCCAAGAACACAAAGGAGATGGAAAGAGTCTGGCAATCACCTTGAATACAAAAGTTACTTTATTGCCAGGTACATAAAACTTATGAATAGTTATAAAAGGAAAGAAAACTATCCAAACAATTACAATATCAATAACCATACAAAGAGAGAGAAATGATCAAAGAGTTACAATATTACCCAGTTTCAATTGTAGCATTGGGGAAATCTAGCCCAAGTGGATTGCAAAGGTTAAATTTAGACTAAGAGGAAAGAGAGAGAAAAAGGGGGGGCAGAGAGTTGTCTCACCACTCAGTGCAGCTCAAAGGTACCCAGGAATCAGGCTGTTCAGCTTAGGGTCTGGAGTGCTGGAGACAGGCAGAATCCCCACCACGATCAGCAAGGAAAAGGTGACGTCCCAGTGGAACTGTTGCAGCTTTTTGGGTCCAGGCAGCAGAACAGATTCAGGCAGCAGAACAGATCAGAGTAATTTAGAACTAGCTTCTGATTCAGAACTTGGGTAGGGATTTTTGTAGGGAAGAAAACAATGGTTCAAGGCAGAACACTAGAGTTGTTTTGGTGTAAATAAAGACTTAAGGGAGTATACCAGAGCTGTTTAGTTTAAGTGGACAATAGGAGCTGATCATTCCTGGCTATGGGGGCATTCCTCTGAGGGAGCTCACAATGCAATCAGGCAGATTCAGTGTGTTGGATATCAATACAAGATCTATTGACTAGAATTGGTCTGATAATTGCTGAGCTGGGTGTGTGCAGACATGAGTTTATTTGTCTCAGGAGCAGAGATCTCCCATCATGCAGTGCTTCCCTGCTTTGCCAATCCCAGAGTTCAGTGCGATTCCTGCCTTGGAGCTTGGTTCTCCATTCAGCATGCTAATTCTGGTTCCATCCTTGATGCAAATGAAGTTTCTGCTGTCCATTCAGTGTGCTAATGGCTCACATTTTCACTGTAGATGAGGCTAGGGGAGTTGCCCTAATTCCATCACCCTTGTTTCAAGGGGTTTAGGTGTGTCTCCCACTGCCTTGTCATTGGTTTTAGTTTCTGGTTCAAGCAGAGGCTGGGGGGGTGGTGAGTCACAGAGGCAGGATACTGTGCCTGGTTCCAAGAACACAGAGCTAACCAGTAACAAGTCCCCCCGTTGATGGGGTGCTTGCCTTGAGCAAGTATCCCCATCACACCTTTACTCGATGGTACCGGGTCTGGTCTTCAATCCATTGCAGCCGCCGCATCAGTCGTTGGATCCAGCAAACCAGCATAATCAGACCAATTACTAGTATAATTTGGAAGCCAATGATCACCACAATGGGGTGAAGCAAGATATTTAAAACACCTGTTGCACTGGGGCTCCACCCAAGCAAAGTCTCCCACCAAGAATGATGGCCTGCAGTTTTAACTGTGGCTGCTAGCCTAGAGATTTCCTGGTTGTGGTGTTGAATTTCAAGTTTACCATTCTCTCCCCAAGTTTTGAGTCTTTGCAATTCAGCTTGCAGAGAGGGATGTGTTAATAGTTTCTTAATAACAGTAAGACCCATTCCCAGTGAAATGGGGGAAACCTCCTTGTATAACTCAGGGTAAGCATTTAAATGCTGAACAGTCCATATAGGTACCGTAAACTTAATATCACAAGTAACAATGGTGGTTACATTACAGAAACAGCGATTAATGTAAGGTACCATGGGCTGTATCCGCTGTCCATTAATTAATACAATATCACATCTCGTTCTTACACACACACATGCTTTACCAATATAGACAATAACAGATTCACTTTCCTGGGTAACATCAAAGGAACAGTGAGACTTATTTCCAGGTTGTGGGAAGAAGCATTCATCATGTTCTTCCCATGTTTGGTCTTCACAGATGTACCCCAAACCTTCCTTTTTCCTACATCCTTTTACATTCACTGTATTCCACACATTATTTTTCTGCCCAAGTGTTATGATCTCTGGAGTACATGACGGAGTTATCATCAATCTGTAATCCCAGTGGAACTACTGGGTAGATAACTCTCGTTTCCTTGCTTGCCACAGTTATTAGGAATAACTGCAAACTTTGCTGGTGGTGATTGTATGAAACGTTAACTAATCTCCACCAGGGCTGGAGGGCTAATTCTGCCTCTGTTACATGTGGCCGAATTAAGTTGATTGCCTCCATGGGAATTTGTCCCGCTGTGGCTTGCCGAATCATTCCCATGATTACATTTTGAGTAAGAGCCTGAGCCTGCTCACACGCTGAGGCCAATGAGATATTATTTTGGAGGGACTGTACCCCGGACATTATTAACCTTTCATCTCTTTCTATGAGTCTTTCCCATTCAGGAAACACCTTACTTATTAACTGCTGTTCCTCACTTAACTGTTTCAAGGATGCTGTTAATGGGGTTCCCATTTTCCCTATATTTTCTGTGGCATAGGACAGTTTATTAGCTAGAACTTCTATATTTGCAGCATCAATTAAAGAGACTCCTGCTCCCACAGGTGCAATCCAGTCACTTAATTCTCTTTTTACTTTATGTACATGGTTATCCCCTTGCCACATTTTTACCCATTCATTCCAACCCTTATGGCTGGTTCCAATGAAGGGAGTGCATGCAGGTACAATGTGAGAGATGTTCATGCCTTCTAAGTGGATTTGAACCTCCTTCAACGAGGTCTGAGGCTGAAAAACCAATTGTTCTTGTTGATCCAATTTTAACACATAAGGTCCCGAAATTGGGGCTCTTAAATGTCGGAGGGGAGCAAGGTTTGTGATCAGGGGGTCAAAATTTAAAACTGTTTTTTGTTGTTGGCCCAATTCCACCCTGTACAATCCAGGCTCATAGACTTCCTCCGAAATGGCAATGTGCCCATAGAATTTAAACCAAATTGCTGGCATGAGTTTGTCACAGTACGTGCCCTTTAGTGGAACTACCCAGTCTGGGGGACCTTGCTGGAGCAGGTCATGGCCAGCTAAAGTCCAGTTCAGTGGTTTCCAATTTACCAGAAATCGCGTGATATTTTTGCCTGCTGGTGTGATCAGGGACAGCTGCAGTTCATCTCCTGGCAGTGGAGGCGTTTGGCTTCCGGCAACAATGATGACACGTAGGGGCATGTCCACTCCCCAAACAGCAGAGGATACCAGAGCTATCATGCAACTTCCGCTGCGCTGGTCAGTGGTTGCTCGCGATGGTTTAAGTCTCTCTCGGGTCCACAGTGGTTTACAGAAGAATGGGACGGAGTCTGTTGTGGCCTTAGTGTCATAACACAGCTGGAGTGGCTCCCCGGTGGCACTCTGCGTGCAATTGGCAGTGCTTTGCCAGGGACAACCTGAGGAGTTAGCAGCATAGAACTGGTAGCGACGTTGCAGAGCCAAGGGGTTGCTCCCATTCCCATAGAATCCATGCATGTGGCACAGCAATTTTACTTCCTGGGCTCCAACTGGCAAACACCTCCAAAGGTTCAAAGGGATCCCTGGTTCAGCATAGAGCCTGGACAGCATCAGCCCCCAGACACTTATGACCAGCAAGATTCTGATGCAGCAATGGGATGTCATGGCTTGTGTTCAGGATCTGTGAGGGGGCAGAGAAGAGAAAAAAAAAACAAACTCCCACACTCCCCCCGTATATACTGGGGGAATTTGGGACCAACAGTGCAGGACAAATATGCAGTAGTGACCTACAAGAGGGTGGCCATAATAAGACAAGGACTTTTCTGGCCTTTTCCTGCCTTAACATCGGCATAGGCACTGACAAGCCCATCCGACGCGTATTTTCCAATGGCTCAAAGCCATTCCTTCTTGCTAGCCAAGAAGGGTGGCTGGCAGGATGAAAAAGACTGTTTATAACATTTTTTTTTTTTTTTTTTTTTAAGGGTCAGGAGGTTTACCCTTCCATTCCTTAAGCTGTGAGGCATGAAACCATTTTCGCCAAGGCTGACCATCTTTTCCATTTAGGATTTCAACTTGATAAACACTAGGGCTGGCCCGGTTATCAATAATGCAGGGGCCTTCCCAGGTGTGTGTCAAAGAGTGTGTCTTTGATGAAAACCTCCTGTACATTACTGGTTGGCCTAATTCCCATATCAAAGGAGGTTTTTCCCAACCTAGCTTCTTGTCTGTGTTTTGCTGTATGATGCCCAGCTGTGCTGCCACTTGCTTGTGTAGAACAGCTATCGTTTCCACTAGAGTTTGTACCCATTCATCAGTCACCACCTTCCCTTCCCAGGCACTAGGCAGCTCCACTCCCAGCCACCAGCTCTCAGGCATGCGCATTTGCCTTCCAGTCATGACTGTAAAAGGAGTGTACCCATGTATGGCTTTAGAGCCTCTTAGAGCCATTAGGATGATGGGTAGCTTTTCATCCCAATCCTTTCCTGAGCTTTTTACCTGTTTTCTCAATGCTTCCTTTATGGTGCGATTAGTTCTCTCGACTTGTCCAGAGGACTCAGGGTGTCCAGCTATGTGGAAACGTTGTTTAATGCCTAAAGCTTTACATAATTCTTGCATAACATTTCCCACAAAGTGGGAACCTAAGTCTGAATCGATTACTCTGGGAATTCCCATTCTTGAGAAAACTAGGTTAAAGAGCTGCTTAGCCGTGACAGAGGCAGTGTTGGTTTTAGTAGGGATGGCTTCTACCCATTTGGAGAAGGGATCTACAATGACCAGGCAGTATTTGTTTCCTCTACTGGTGGTGGGCAAAGGGCCTATGTAATCTATTTGAATTCGGGACCATGGACCCTCTATTCTCTGATGACCCAATGCATTCTTTTGAATCTGGCGATCAGCATTAACCATGGCACACTGTAGGCAATTATCACACCATTGATCAATATCAGCCTTCATGCCTGGCCACCAGCCTGTATCTTTAACCCTGTTTAAAGTGTCCTGTTTTCCCTTATGCCCCTGCTCATGCACAAACTGAATCAAGTCCCCTTGTACCTGGCTGGGGACTATCCAGTGTCTGTGACCATTTGTATCTACTGCCCACCAAACACCTTCACACTGCTCAATCTTGTATCTGCCTGTGTGATCTTTCCCTGCCTTGGCTAGGGACTGGATTTCTGTGTCCCCATCCTGAAGGGTACTTAAGTCTAAGGTATCCATTCCTTTGCCTAAAGTATTTCCCCGGGTAGTCATCGCCTCTATTTGCTCTGTCTGATTACTGTCTTCAGTGTAGTTATTAGTAGCAGCAGCTTTGGCTAAGGCATCAGCTCTGTTGTTCCAATGGGCTTCTTCTGAATGATTTTTCTGATGCCCCTTTGTGTGAGTTATCCAGGTGTCCCCAGTTCTTTCCTTGATCAGATTAGCAATTACTTTCCATTTGTCTGCATGAGAAATAGGACGCCCATCAGCAGCTACCATCTCTCTATTCAACCAAAGGGGGAGCCACACTGTGATGGCTCTGGCAGTCCAATCAGAGTCAGTGTAAATAGCAACAGGGGTGTCATGAGATTCATAAGCTAGGACAGCTTTTACTGCTTCTACTTCAGCTGCCTGGGCAGAATGGGGACGAGCTGGTCCCTGGAGCGTTTTTCCATCATTTATACGGATGGCTCCATACCCTGTTCGGGGATGACCCTCTTGGTAAAAACTTGAACCATCGGTAAACCAAATTACAAACCCCTTCTGTTGTGCATCTGCAAGCCTCTTGCCTCCTGTGACTGACCAGTCCAGGTGCTTTATCAGAGGAAGTGGGCACGTATGCTCCTCTCCTTCTATGATTAACCCATATGGGGCGGGTGAAACAACTTGTTCTTTTTTAAATTCTACTCCTCGATTGACTAGCATGAGAGTCCACTGAGCAATGCGTGGGTTAGAGACCTGGCCATCCTGTATTTTTCCTGATATGATGTACTTGAGTGGGGAATGCACTGACTGCACAATGACCTTTGATCCTCCGATAATAAATTCCCAATGTGTGAGGCTCCAAATCAGGGCCAGGCACTCCTTTTCACAAGGGGAAAATCCTTGCTCCGTTTGATCCAGAAGCCTGGAGGCATAGGCAACCACTCTGAGCTTGTCACATTGCCTTTGATTAAGGGTCGCTCCAATGCTTGTCTCCGAGGATGCCAATTGAATTACAAAGGGCAGGGCAGGATCGCGATAAGCCAGGGCAGGGGCACTAGCCAAATCTTGTTTTAGGATGGCTAGGGCAGTTTGTTGGTCTGGTCCCCATTCCCAAATCCTGTTTTTCTTTAATAATTGGTAGAGAGGCTTAGCTTTGTCAGAGAACATTTCAATGAATTCTCGAGAGAAATTAACAGTTCCTAAGAACGCTCGTAAAGTGTGTGTGTCAGTGGGAGCAGGTAGCTTTCCTATTGTTTCTACTCTTTGCTGATCCGGAGTTCGGCCATCTTCCCCAAGACACACGCCCAGGTATTTCACTTGTTGCTGTACTAGTTGAGCCTTTTCTCTATTTATTTTGAATCCTGTTTTTTGTATTATAGCTATTACTTCCCTGGTGATTTCCCTATTCATTTCTGAAGTGGGGGTGTGTATCAAGATATCATCTACATATGAAATTACATGTGAGTGGTGTTCAGGAAGCAAATGGGTCCACATTTTGGTGACATGGGCATGACAAATACTAGAGGAGGAATGGAACCCTTGGGGGGTTCGGCTAAAGGCATACTGCTGTCCCCTATAGGTAAAAGCAAACTTATACCAACAGGAGGGGTGGAGGGGTATAGCCATGAAAGCATTAGCCAGATCAATCACAGAAAACCATTTTGAACCAGCTGCTATTGCTGCTAAAATTTCATTGTACTTAGCCACTACAGGGGCAGCTGCTGGAGTAGCTGCATTTAATGCACGGAAGTCTATTGTCATTCGGTAGGTAACCCCATCTGCCTTAAGGACTGGCCATACAGGTGAATTGCAAATACTCTGCATAGGTACGAGCACCCCTTGTTCTAAGAGACAGTCTATAGTATTTTTAATGCCTTCCTCTGCTGCAGCTGGATATTTATATTGCTTTTGAGGGGGTGGATCTTTTCCTTCAATTAAAACCTCAGCATTTATTTTTCCACATTCTGCCTTATTCTTAGTCCATACACTGGGAAATTCCTGCACCCAGGGATCACTAGGGGAAGTTAGGGTGGCTGTGGGTGCTTTTACAGCAGCACAACGATGCATAGCAGAGATTTCTGCAGGCCCCTGTTCTAACTTCCATAATATTCCATTGGCTAGATCTACAGTTAGCTGAAATGCTCGTAGGAAAGGAACTCCCAGGATTCCCCTTTCATTTCCCTCATGCACACAGCATTCCACACACCCCTGTAGCTTATTAATTTGCAATGGAACATCCTGCCAAACGGGAGCTTCTTGGATCTCTCCCCCATATCCACTGAGCTGAACCTGTTTAGTGGTGGGTCTTCCACCTGTGATCCACTGGGGACTTAGGATATTTACTGATGCTCCAGTGTCCACTAACAACTGGGCTAACATCCCTGGCTTCCCCACTGTAGCCCTCACAGTGGGTCTTCCCCAGCTGTCACAATGAAGTTTTGCAATTAGCTGGGGAGGCCCATGGGAAACCGGGCACCCCTATTGATCAGCCAATTCCTCTGAGGTCTGCCCCTCTCTAGAGGAGACAGAGGTCTGACCTTGATGGGGAGTCAGTGTGGGGGATGCACTCTGTACTGGGGCAGTAGGTCGAAGGGGTGCTCCCTGCATTAACTCCGTCCTCCGGGTCGCCTGAGACAGAGCATTAATCAGGACACTAAGAGGCTGGCGATCATATTTCCCCATATCCTCCCCTAGGTTCACCAACTCCTTCCAAATTATATTCCTAAGGGTTCCCTTGGGTTGACGGGGGCCAGGGTTGTGAGAGGTGGAAGGGCTAGAGTGTGTGGTGCGGTTGGCAGAGTGAGGACCATTATTAGCAAAGGTGATAGCCTGCACAGGCTCTGGGACAGTTCTTTTGCTTGCTTGTCTTTTTAAAGCATTAGTTTCTCTTAGCAAATCTCCTGCCTGCTTGATTTTTGCCACTAGTTCATGCCAGGTTAGTTGTTCCAAATCCACTGCCCCTAGGGTCATTTTGGTCTGAGAATTTAACCCTGCATAGGTGTTCTGTACCAATTCAGGTCCCTGATAATGGAAAGAGATTATCTCATTCTCCACTGTCTGGGGTAATGAATCAGAGAGAGCTGCCAGCATTTTCTTTTGAATTAGGTAAGCTTCTGGGGCCTCTCCTGGTTTTTGTTCCTCCATTATATACAGTTTCTTAAGGGAAGAAGCAGGCAGTAATATTTTAAGAGCACTTATCATCCATTCTCGGGGTCCAGCAGCAGTCCGCTCCCAAGAACCTATGCCTATGTCCAGTGCATCTGCATCACAAGGGGAGGCACATAACTGAGCCAACTTGGTTAAGTCCATGCCATCAGCAGAGGGGTACATTTGCCAAATGCGAGCCAGCCATGAAATGGCAGTGTCACGGTTCAGTGGTCCCAACCGCTCAGCAATGGCCTTGGCTTGATTGGGGGACCACCTCACCACATCGGTGACCATCTCTGCTGTGGGGAGGTCAGCTCCTGCCAGTATGCGTTTTACCTCCCTTGTGGAAACAGGGGCAACATTATGAATAGGGGGCCAATTGGGGTTCAAAGGGCTTTTGGGGACAGCATCCAGGGGGATTTTAATTTTCTCAGGGGGCCCAAAATCACAATCCTCTCTTATCCTGACAGCAGCTACCACCCCCTTATGGGCACTGAGTTGGGCACGCAGTTTACTGATCTCTGCCTCACACTCATGGTGGCTGGCTGCTGCCTTGGCTGCCTTGTTCTCATCTGCCAAGAAGCGAGTTGCTGCTCTAGCTTCTTCTAACAAAGTCTTTGTCTCTGTTAACTCTTTTTGGTACTGCTCTGCATTCCTGCTTGCCTTGTCTCTCTCCTCTTGCATATTTCTCAGTAGAGTCACCATTTTAAGCTTTTCTGCAATAAACTCACACCCATCTGCCTCACATTTGTCCAGACACTGTTGCAACTGCTTTTTCTCAAGTTGCAATTCCTGCTTTTCCTTTATCATTTCAACCATATCCAAACATGCATACAATAGTGCCCATGCAGCAGCTGCGTCCTTTGCACTACCACGTGGCTTCATGGTTGTGCAATATTCTTCAAAGCTTAGAGCTGCCTCAGTCAGGGGATTCTCACCCTTGAAGCACCCCTTTTCCCAGGGGCATTTCCCCTTTTTCATTACCCATCTCTCTAACCTGCTGGTGTTCTCCTGTCTCAAGCGAGAAGCTAAGAGAGTTTTCCCAGCCATATCAATATCCCTTATCCCACTAAAGATCACTACCAACAAACACCAAAAAACTCCTTTCACACAGTCACTCAACTCTCTTAACAGTATTGCTCTATAATCTTAACTCTAAATCACAGCCCTTAACTTCTTTATGGCACAGTCTTACAGTTATTCTAAGCACAGGTCTTATCTTAGAGGTTTACAGAAGGTGACCAAGTCTTCTATGAGAGAGAGACCTTGCTAAAGTAGCTTGGTCTGATAGAGGGAGGAAAAAAAAAAAAGAAAAAGCTGAGTCAGCTTTGTGCCTCAGTTTCCCACTCTGCAGCAACTACTCAACAATTACCATGTGACTGGGGTCACGTGCTGCCCGCGTTACTCCACCAATTTTGTTACCAAATTTGCCCATAAATTTGAGGTATGCTCATTTATTAGGGTTACTTTCCGTGGGGGTGGGGAGCGTTGTACTCCTGTCAGTGTACTGCTTGTGTTACGTGCGTTCCTATATGGAGCTTACTTCTCCCTTCTGCAAGTCCCCTCCCAGTGGAGCTACTCTTGCAGGACC
>ML688488.1:705201-732441 GCA_007922175.1 Pelusios castaneus
TGCTCCTCTGCAGCAGTCGGCTTTCCCCCATCCTCTAGTTTAAAAACATTGTTATTGCCACGAGTTACATTATGGAATGTCTGTACGTAACTAAAAAACATTTAGACCTAGGGGTGACCTTGGTACGCGCTGTGCAATTCGATCCAGACCCTAGCAGCGTTCTAAAGAAGATTACTGAACCGGAGGATGCCCATTTGGAGCGTTGTATGGACCGGCGGTCCGCACAAAATGTTACAGATGTCTACTTAGGAAGCAGACTACGCGTAAGAAATACAAAAGGATTAAGTTAGAGAATGCTGAGGCGTCATACACGAGATATAAACCATCTTGTTAGCTGTAAATAAATGCATCTCTGGAAAAGGCCTGCATGGGCCTCAAATGTAAGTGTTTATTTCAAGGTTGCCACAGGTGTTTTAAATAAAAATGTTTTTTGTGTACTTACAGCATTCTGTGGGAAAAAACAAACCCCCAGAAATATCTGTTTAAAATAAAGCCAAAGGGTTAGAAAGGGAGCATGGAACAGGGGCTCTGACTCACCACCCCATTACAAGGAGCCACCCTTTGTTTTCAGCCAGGGTAAAGTTATCAGGTAGTTAGGTCTGATGGGCCTAGGTCACAGTAAAGGAGGTTGCTGAGTGAATGCTATTGGATAGTTTACAGCAGCCTTGAGAGTTTGTAGATCACGATTGGACAGTTTAAAAATACAACCTCAGGAATTTCTGGGTCAGTTTTCTTTTTTTTTTCCTCCTCTTTTGTTTCAGCCAGGGCTAGACTTTTCAGGTAATTAGGTTTGATGGGATTAGCTCACAGTAAGGGGGGAGGCTGAGTGGAACTGTAGAGCTCTGATTAACAATACATGAACTTTAAGGAAAAAAAACAAAAACCCTTTCCTTAACTTTTAAAAACCCCACAGACAGTTTTAAAACCAAATTTCAGGAAATTTTTTTCTAGCAACTCAGTCATTATAAGATTAAAATCATACATTAACAAAAATCAAAGCCCTCCTTAAAATATTTTAAAGAAGCCTCCCCCCATACTTTTAAAAAACATAAGTGGACCGTAAGGTGGATCGAAAACTGGTTAGATCAACGGGCTCAGCGGGTAGGAATCAATGGCTTGATGTCTGGTTGGCAACCGGTAACGAGTGGAGTGCCCCAGGGGTCGGTCCTGGGGCCGGTTCTATTCAACATCTTCATTAATGATCTTGATGATGGAATAGACTGCGTGCTTAGTAAGTTTGCGGATGACACCAAGTTGGGGGGAATGGTAGATACTCTGGAGGGCAGGGACAGGATCCAGAGAGACTTGGACAAATTGGAACACTGGGCCGAAAGAAACCTCATGAGGTTCAACAAAGACAAGTGCAAAGTCCTGCACTTAGGACGGAAAAATCCCATGCACTGCTACAGGCTGGGGACCGATCAGCTAAGTAGCAGTGCTGTAGAAAAGGACCTGGGAGTTATGGTGGACGGGAAGATGAATATGAGCCAACAGTGTGCCCTTGTTGCGAAAAAGGCCAATGGCATATTAGGCTGCATCAGTAGGAGTATTGCCAGCAGATCGAGGGATGTGATAATTCCCCTCTATTCGACACTGGTCAGGCCGCATCTGGAGTACTGTGTCCAGTTTTGGGCTCCCCACTACAGAAAGGATGTGGACAAATTAGAAAGAGTCCAGCGGAGGGCAACAAAAATGATTAGGGGGCTGGGGCACATGACTTATGAGGAGAGACTGAGGGGAGATTTGATAGCAACCTTCAACTACTTGAAGGGTTGCTCCAAAGAGGAGGGAGCTAGGCTGTTCTCGAGGGTAACAGAGGACAGAACAAGGAGCAATGGTTTCAAATTACAGCTGGGGAGGTCAAGGTTGGATATTAGGAAAAACTTTCTCACTAGGAGGGTGGTGAAGCATTGGAATGGGCTATCTAGGGAGGTGGTAGAATCTTCATCTTTGGAGATTTTTAAGGCTCGGTTAGACAAAACTCTGGCTGGGATAATTTAGGGGGAGTGGTCCTGCTTTTTAGCAGGGGGTTGGACTAGATGACCTCGTGAGGTCCCTTCCAACCCTATTATTCTATGATTCTATGATATGTTGTAAGAACATTTAAAAGCTATAAGTATGTGTAGAGTGCTTGCTATAGCTGTGGCACATCTATTTTATGTAAGGATTGGAAGAAAGTACTCTCACCATCAGGAGTTCTTAGGTGCTATCAGACAGTTTTAAAACCAAATTTCAAGTGTAGCAGCATTTTGTGGGAAAAAACAACCCAGAAATATTTATTTTAAATAAAGCCAAAGGGTTAGAAAGGTAGCATGGAACAGGGGCTCTGACTCACCACCCCACTACAAAGAGCCACCCTTTGTTTTCAGTCAGGGTCAAGTTATCAGGTAGTTAGGTCTGATGGGCCTAGGTCCTAGGTAAAGGAGGTTGCTGAGTGAATGCTATTGGATAGTTTACAGCAGCCTTGAGAGTTTGTAGATCATGATTGGACAGTTTAAAAATACAACCTCAGGAATCTCTGGGTCAGTTGGTTTTTTTTTTTTTTCCTCCTCTTTTGTTTCAACCAGGGCTAGAGTTTTCAGGTAATTAGGTATGATGGGATTAGCTCACAGTAAGGGTGGAGGCTGAGACAGAGTTAGAAGGGTATAAAAACCTCAGCTTTTCTGGAGAATGTCCTTTCTCTTCACAGAAGCTATTTTGAACAGCTGCTGGACTCCAGGCCTAGGTATGTTACGTATTTTTACTCTGAAAAAACATATACAGTTACTGTTCTGTTCATGCTGTCCTTATTAATGATGATACATGTCTTTATTGCAGCGTGATCTCTTTCTGGCATGGAAATAGCATCTTCAAGCAGCCTTGTACCGGGGCAAGGTAAAACCCTGTTTATGGTTGGGCTTAACTTTAAATCTGGGTTTGATGCATTTGTGGTAACTCAAATTGCGCTTGTTCTTTAATTCAAAGGTGCATCTACATGTGAGAAAAATCATGTCCCAGCTTGTCTTTACCCTGTGGGGGAAGGTAAATATTTGCAATTGGTTTTTAAGTGTGTATGTGCTTAAAATGCCTGTTTTTTATTTTAGCCTGATCACAAGGCAATGTGTTTTAAGGCTTGAATTTTTGTTTGTGGGGCAGGGCCTTGAGTAAAGTTAAGTGAGTAAAGTTTCTAGAAATGTATTTAAATGGTCTGGTTTTTGAGCACATGGCAAAGGGTTTTTTTAAAATGACTTCTAAAAGTTAAGGGATTTCTTGAAAAGTATTTAAAACTGCCCTGATTTTCTTTTTAGTCTGAGAACATGATAGTATTTTTTTAAATTGACTGGGCCTGGGCTTTTTTAAAAGTATATGCTGTATTTAAAACTGCCCTGTTTTTTTCTTTTTAGTTTGAGCACATGATAGTGTCTTTTTTTAAAATGATTTTTGAAAGTTACATGTGGGGATTTCTTGAAAAGTATTTTGTTATAAACTGATGGGATATGTATAAAGTGCGTTTTAAGAGTGACTAGGCCTGGGTTTTTAAAAGTATTTAAAACTGTCTGGTTTTTGAGCACATGGGCAGGGGTTGTTTTTTTAAAATTATTTTTAAAAGTTAAGACCCTTTTATAATAATGTTGTTTGCTTTACATTTTTCAAAAAATGAAAGAAGTTTAGGTCTTCGGATAAACAAGCTCAAAAGAAAAAGGAAAGAGACAGCTGAAGAGGAAAATCTACCACCCTCAATGACTGACAGAGAGCTGAATTCCAGTAAATATATTGGGTTTTTTCTATTTTTAATTAGGAATCTAGCCAGTGTGGTAAAGTTAATTTTTTTAAGATGCTAAATTGGAACATCTATTCTTTTCCTTCTCAGGCACGGACAGCTCTCCTGATGTTGTTATAGTTGACTTTCCAGGGACACCTCCAGCAAAATCACCTCCAAAACTTTTAACAGCAGCAGCACCTGTGCAAAATAGCAAAGGAGCCCTGATGAAGCAACAGGAAACCCCCGAGCGCAGATACACCAAACCCAAGGACAAAACAAAATACTCTGGCACAAAGCACCACACCTCCAGTTCCTCAGCGGTCAGCACCACACCAAGCCCTGAGAGAGCTGCGAGTGAAAAAACACACATTCACAAACCCGGAGCACGCGCTCTAGGGGTTGTGAATCAAAAACCAATAAAACACCACACCCCCAGTTCCTCAACGGCCAGCACTACACCGAGCCCTGAGAGAACTGCGGGTGAAAACACACGCATTCACAAACTCGGAGCACGCGCTCTAGAGGTTGTGAATCAAAAACCACGGAGTGAAAGCTCCAGCAATGATGATAATTACTATCCACGTCCACACCACGATAGGCTTGACAGAGTTCTTCAGTATTCTAAAGAGATGTGGGGAAAATATGATGCCTCATTTGGAAAACTGATAGAGAAACAGAATTCTTTATTTGGAAAGATGCTAGATTCATCCAGTGAGCTGCTGGGGACTGTATTTTCCAGGGCTCCAGAAGAAAGAATGGCTGGAAACTATGCAAAAACTGTCGATAAATATGTTAAAAAATATTTCAGCTTTCCAGAAGGTGTTTTTGAATCCGCACAGCTAGTCACGGGGAGGGGTACCTGCCCTAATAAAAAAGGGGATGGTCTTTTAAGGGATAAGCGGGTGGCTGCCAAAAAGTTACGGGCCAGGGTCGCTGTAAAGATTTTAAAAAAGGCTAAGGAGGTGATGAGGAGAAAAAAAGAGAGGTCCACTAGTGATGTGCCTGAGAATGAGGAGTTGGAAACTGACCCCAGGGTTGGTGGTTTAGAATATTCCCCAGAAAGTTCTCCCATGGAATCTGGGGTAGATTCAGAACCCCATCCTGAGACGTATATAGAGCGGGTGAGGAGCTGGCAGCGGGAATTACCTAGATTTAGGGATGTGGTATACAGTCAGGAATTTCATTTTGTCAATCTCGAGAGAATCGGTTCAGCTGGGCGGGTAATTGAAGCTGTGCATGGGGGCGTACAGTCGGTTCTTAACGAGATTCAAGGTAGGGTAGACCCAAGCGACTACGTTCAGTTGCGTTTGGAGGGGAGGAATTTAACCAACCCTCTGTTTTCGGTAAGGAGAAATAGGGATGAGCTTTCCTCTGAAGATTTCTTAAATCACACTACTAAACTGTTACAGAGTAATAGAGAGGTGCACGTCGATGGGACGTTACGCTTCATTGTGACAGTTGTAAAAAACATGGGCGGGGGCGGGCGTAGGATTTTGAATTCGATCCTTAACAACGAAATTCTCCATAAAAAAAGGCAGTGTTTGGTAGACTTGACTTACGCTGACTTGAATCTGTGTTTTGCTGGCAGCCTCTTGGCCGTCATGTCGGACCGTTGGCTTACAGACGCAGAATTATTAGATGGGGCGAGAAAGCTGCATGGAGACCTGGGCTGGTCAGATCGAAAAAAGGTGATGCTCAGTGACATAGCGGTGGTTGAACAGCATTTGCGTGTCAATATTCAGGCGGTTCTTTATACGACGAAAGGCCGGTGGGGTTTTTTTAAAACGGGAGGCCCTGTGTACCCCAAGACATTTTTTGTCCTGCTGCACGATGACCATTACTATGGGGATTTGGACATGAAAAGGTTGTTTGGGGCCAAAAATTATTGCGAGTTTTGCCATAAGGTGTACAGTCACGACCACTCTTGCAGATACCGTTGCCGCCTCTGCTTGAGCGTGACATGCTCAGAAAACACAGTCGTGGGTCAGAGAGGTTTCAAGAGATGCCCCAGCTGTAGGCTGTATTGTTGGTCCAAAGAGTGTTTAGATGGCCATCTAGAAGCAGCATCTAAAAATCATGTCGAATGTCGGTTTAAAACTTTGTGCGAGAGTTGTGAGTCTTATGTGGACAAAGGTCATAAGTGAGAAGCACGGTACTGTAAGCAGTGTCACAGCAGGATTCCCCCTAAAGTTGGTATAGACGGTCACTTGTGTTTTCTAGACAGCATTATAAAGCCTGAGAAGTCAGAAAAGTATATTTTTTACGATTTTGAGTGCATGCAGGAGACGGGGGTGCACGTGCCCAATTACATTTTTGCCGTGTCCCTAAAGCCGGAAAAATCTTGGGAATTCAAGGGTAGTGAGTGCCTTTCTGACTTTGTTAAAACCTTTATTGGCAAGAAGTTTCGGAAGTACACGTTCATAGCGCACAATTCCAAAGGTTACGATGCTTACTTTGTGGTCAAGGAGTTACTGAAGGAAAAGATGAATGTGGAATTGATAACTCAGGGCAGTGAACTGATGTGTGTGGAAGTTAAGGCTCTGGAGATCCGTTTTATAGACTCTCTGAACTTCCTCCCCATGAAACTTAGCAAGCTCCCGCTGGCTATGGGGTTTGAAGATGCCAAAGGGTACTTCCCACATTTTTTTAATACTCTGGAAAACCAAAATTACGTGGGGCCTATGCCCGGGGTGGAGCACTACGGGGTTGACAGCATGATGCCCCAGGAGAAAGCAAGCTTTCTTGACTGGTACAGGGACAATCAAAATAGGACTTTTGACTTAAAGAAAGAGCTCGCGTATTACTGCCAGCAGGATGTAAAAATTTTGAGGCGGGCCTGTCTGCTGTACAGAGAGGAGATTATGAACATGACGACAATGTTTGATACTGTAGAGAGAGCCCCTGGTAAAGTTGCGGAGGTGAAACTATGTATAGATCCTTTCCAGTACATAACTCTGGCATCTGTCTGCATGGCCATGTACAGATTTATGTTTTTAGAGGCTAAGACGATAGCCCTTCTCCCTCCTGACAACTATCAGAGGCAGAAAAAGAGATATTCTACCCCGTCTATTCAGTGGTTGCTGTACATTGCTCACAAAGAAAAGATAAAGATACGTCACACGCTACAAGAAGGGGAGGTTCAGGTAGGCACCTACTTTCTAGACGGTTACGCCGTCATTGATGGCGTGCCCACGGCCTTTGAGTTTAACGGTTGTTTTTTCCATGGCTGCATCACCTGTTACCGTGAAAAAGCTCTAAACCCTATGATGGGGACAACTTTTGGGTTTCTTTATTATAAGGCGCAGCACAAGACCGACTATCTGAGAAGCAAGGGGTATGCGGTCAGGACTCTCTGGGACCACGAGTGGGAGACCATGATAGAAACAGACAGGGAGCTTGTGGGTTTTTTAAAGGAAGCCCAACTACCCCAGCCTCTGGTCCCAAGGGACGCTCTTTTTGGGGGCAGAACTAATGTGGTACGTCTGTATTACAAGCCCAAGCCCGGTGAAAGAAATCCACTATTACGATTTTACCAGCCCGTACCCTTTCATAAACAAAACCAAAGAGTACCCCCTCGGACAACCCGATATTATTTCGGACAAATTCGGACCTCTCTCAAATTATTTTGGCATTGCAAAAGTTAAAGTGTTTCCCCCGCGAGGGCTCTTTTTCCCATTGCTGCCCGTCAGGGTAGGCGGCAAGCTCATGTTCCTGCTCTGTCGAACCTGCGCGGAGACTGAGCAGCAGGAAACATGCACCCACACCGACGAGGAGCGGGCCCTTCTGGGGACTTGGTGCACGGTGGAGTTAAACGCCGCTGTAGCGAAGGGGCACACAGTGGCTAAAATCTACGAAATCTGGCATTTTAAAGAAAAGTCCGATGCACTCTTTTCAGAGTACATAAAATTACACTTGCGTCAGAAACAAGAGGCTTCGGGGTATCCCAGCTGGTGCACGGATGAAGAAAAACGAAATAAGTACATTAGCGATTTCTATCAAAAAGAAGACGTGCGTTTACGCCCGCACGAAATCACTGTGAACCCCACTAAGCGTCAAATCACTAAACTGTTCTTAAATTCTCTCTGGGGTAAATTCGGTCAAAGAACAAACTTGCCCAAAACCAGCATCGTGAGAGACCCCGATGAACTCTTTCAGTACCTGTTTTCCCCCAATTACGAGGTTTCATCCTGCGAGTTTATCGATGATGAAACAGAGTGCGTGTCCTGGAAACACGCCAAAGACCGCTATACAGTCTCTGGCAACACCAACATCTTCATTGCCTGTTTCACCACCGCTTATGCCCGCTTGGAACTGTACAACCTGCTAGACAGGTTGCAAGAGCGTTGCCTGTACCACGACACTGACTCAGTGATATTTGTGCAAAGGGAGGGTGAGTGGAATCCCCCTCTGGGGGATTATTTAGGGGACCTCACCAGCGAGATCCCGCCAGTTGAGCACATCACCAAGTTTGTGTCAGCTGGTCCAAAAACGTACGGGTACAAGCTGTCGGGGGGAAAGGCCTGTCTGAAAGTGAAAGGGATTACCCTGAACGTAGCAAACTGTGAAAAAATCAACTTTGACAGTTTGAAAGAGCTGGTCCTGCACTATGGCGCGGACCTGGGATAAAACACCTCCAAAAAGATAGAGGTGCAGCACCCCTCTATCATGAGGAACAAAAAACAGTGGGAAATAGAGACCAAGACCCTTAAGAAAACTCAGAAAGTGGTTTACAACAAGAGGGTCCTCAGAGAAGGGTTTAAAATGCTGCCCTACGGCTATTGAAAAAAAAAATGGACACACTGTGGAAACATCCTTTTTCTGTAATTCTTGCTGGACCTAGCAACTGCGGGAAAAGTTACTTTATAAAAAACGGATAATGCCGAGAAAATGCTGTCTGTTATGCCTGAGAACATCGTGTGGTGTTATAGTTGTTGGCAGCCTCTGTATAAAGAACTGCTCTGTAAATATCCCTTTATCAATTTTGTGGAGGGGCTGCCCGATGCTTTTGATGATGACCGGTTGTTTCCTACCAATAAAGTAAATATGGTTATCGTAGACGATCTGATGAACTCTGCTTGTGAAAGCGACAAAATTGAGAAAGCCTTTACCAAGTACGTGCATCACAGGAACCTGAGCATTATGTACATAGTTCAGAACGTGTTTTGTCAGGGAAAGAAGAGTCGCACGATTAACCTGAACGCCAAATACATGGTTCTGTTCAAAAACCCCAAGGATAAATTACAAATCAGCACGCTCGCCCGGCAAATGTACCCGGGCAAGACGCAATTCTTTCTAGAAGCTTTTGAGGACGCTACCAAAAACCCATACGGTTACCTGGTGGTGGATTTAAATGCTTCCACGCCAGAGGCTTATAGACTAAGAACCGGTCTTTTCCCTCCTGACCGGCCAGTGGTTTACACTTTAAAAAGAACAGCCGCGTACAAAAAGAGATAAATTTTCAGCGGGTCCTTCTTAACAGCGGAGGCCGCCGTCTGGAAAACATGTCTAGCTGCATGAAAAGAAACCTGGCCCTTTTGAAATTACTTACTGATTTGTCCCCGCGGCAAAGGAAAGCTATACTGTGTTCGGCTTCTGACGATTTAGTAGCGGCCATCTCAGAAATAGCTCTGAACACTTTGAAAGGAAACATACCTTTGACGCTGAATCAAGTGCGTGTGCTGAAAAAGAGACGCACGTTGATAAAAACCCTGGGTAATGAAAGGTTCTCGATTAAAAGAAAAAAGCAACTGGTGAGGCAGTCCAGCGGGTTTATCGGACCTCTGTTAAGGTTCACTATCCCTCTGATAACTGGACTTTTGACTAATCACTAATGGAATATGCGGAAAAAATGTACCTGGTGCCAAGCCACCAGTTGGAGCAATTAAGGGCTCCCCCTCCACTGGAGGAAAATATCAGAAAGACCGCAACTCGCTTGCTGGATAGTGAAATGAGGTCTGTTCTTCAAAGGACTGACTTGGACGAATACAAAAAAGCTAAACTATACACCGCCGTGCTTGAAATGTATCTAACGTATGTGAAGCAGAGCGATTTGGATCAAGGGAAAATGTCTCTTTCTACCGGAACAGGAACAGAACGTCCCCGCCAATCCCCCAGAAACACCCAAAACCTTTGACTCTGTTGCTCAGGAAATACTGGATAGCGTCGGTAAGCGTTATAAGAGAAATGCAACCGTATTGCTAAATAAGCTGGGAGAGGATAAAAATATATCTTTGTGGAATGATAAAGGGGCTTTTGTGTACAAAGGCTCGGTGGTTAACGGGTCTAACATACTCAACTTAGTCAAGGCCGTCACACAGACGTGTTCCGTTCCTAGCAAACATGTGCCCAAAGGCTGGGATGCGTTCATGAACGCCATGGCAGAACTAAACATGCCATCGTCCGTCATGGGCAACGTGGCCAACAGAGATCTTTTGGAGAGCCTGAAGGCCTCAACGGCTGATCCCGGAGCAGATTGTGAACCCTTTTTGCCTTCTAAAAAACGAAAACTGGCTAAAAGAGCCAAATGGCTCACTGTGTAATTTTTTTTTCTTTTCATGCTCTGAAAAACAATTTTTAAATGGTCTTTTTTTTGTTTGTTTGTTTTTGCTTTAAATAAAAAAATCTTGTATACTTCTTAAAAATTTTTATTTGTCACGTGTATTTTTTTTGAATTGGCCCTTTTTAAAAACAAACAAACACAAAAAGACCACCAGACACGAATTGTCTTTAAACCCCACGCCTGGGGTGCTTTATTGAGAAACACGGCTGTAAAATTAATTGCAAGATGCACACGTCTGGGCTTGCTGAAACATGTTTTGAGCGAACCTAGGCATGCCCAAGTATTTACTTTTTATTTTTCTTACAAAATTCACCACCATTTGGTCATTTTGCACCAAATCATTAGAATACAATTTCAAAATCTGGTCAAAAGGTAAACCCTTGCTACGGTGATGCAAGAAAAACACGCAGTGATAGCCGCAGGCGAGTGAGCGGGGGTCCTGCAATTGTCTAGTGTGAAACGCAATGTCGGTGGCATTTTCGTTTAAAAATTTCATGATGGTTCTGGGGAACAACATGCTGTTTGGGGGGTGCCCGTACGAGTCAAAAAAACTCTCCGCGGTTTCCTTCTGCCAGGTACAAAGCGAGCCAGTGTTCGCCAGGTTGGTTGTGCGGGTGCGTGTTGACCACCAAACCTAGGGGTCTCCGAGACAGCCTCCTTCTGGGGAGCCAATCTCTGGGGAATACGTCTAAGAAAGTCTCTCGGGTGGCAGGGTCCGCCAGTAAAACACGTGAGAGCTGCACGGTGTCCATGCTCACATGTAGTCGAACAGGACGTTTCTCCTCTGATTGATCTCTATGACGTTGTCAAAAACCCCATACACGATCATATTGACGGTGGCCGTCAAAGCCTTCGCAAAACGTATTTCTGCTTTCAGGTTCCCAGTTTTTATCAGGGAATAGTGATCAGCGCATTCCTGGTCGGGGGAGAGGTCGAAGGCAAACAAGGTATAAACCTGGGCAAACTGCACATGGTCAATGAGCAGCGCACGATCTTTCATGTGTTTACCGGCCGTCTGTACCAGATTCATGTACTCCCTCACGCAGCGCCCGGCCTCAAAGTCCGGCTGCAGTGGCTTGGTCGGTATCTGTTCGCCATCCACGTACAAGGCCACAAAGTTAATATCGTAATGTTTAAATTTAAAGGGGTTTTTAGCGTAACTCCCGCTGAAGGCGTCGTTATCCACGAACCCCAGGACGAGCATTTTGGGTAGCTGTCCCAAGAACAGGTTTTCCTGGTTACTGACCCTGCTTCCCGCGGGGATGCTAAACACTTTCATTCCCACACGGTCCACAGGGTATTTTGCATTAGCGGTGAGCAGGGTCTCCGCATGCCCCAGACGGATGCCCGGGGTCACCCGGACATTCTTCACAAAAAGGGACGCTGATACAATGCACAGTTTATAGCCTGGGGCTGCATCGCCCATTAAGCAGAAGGCGTCTTTACTGTGTGTCAGTTTAATTTTCACGTCCACACAGTTCAACAAAAGTTTTTCTTGAAAAAATAGTTCGCTGTGTAGCTGGCCCAGCAGCTCGATTGTCCTGCTCTGAGCCATCAGATCTGCACGCTTCACACACCCTAGATTCTCGCCATCCAGCTCCACGGCTTCGTGTTGCCCAGGGGTGTCTTTAATAAACAGGCCGCCGGAAAATTGTGTAGCGAGAGTGTCGCCGCTGTAATTGAGCATCGATTCTATAAAGGCCCGGTAAGGGTAGCAGTTGTTGCTTTGAGTTATGAGTCGGTCTCCCAGCGTGACGTCCAGCTGACTGAAAACAGATGCCATGGGGTAATTCACCAGGCCCACCGCGGCGTCCCGGGCGAGGTTGGTTCCGTCTTCCTTTACGATCTTGCAACAAAGGTACAGAAGCGTATTGTTCAAATCCATGTAATCTATTCCGTTCCCCGCTATAAAAAAGTCAAGGGGGGGCCGCCTCCGTAATGGCCGATAGCGGCGGCACCTCGATGTAGATGCTTTTCTCGATGCTGGTCTGCGTGGGGGCTATTTGGAACAAGTCCAATTCAGATTTGGTGCACTCTTCAGACCCGCAGTGAACAAAAGCCATGTTGATTAAAATAGATCTCTCTTACCAGGTGGAGCACGTTTCCTATTTCTCCTCCACCTCCCCTTGGTCTTTCGCTTCTGGCTAGCCCGGTGCGCCAGAGTTCTTCTTTTAAAGGGTTTTGGGGGACCTTGGCGTCGCAGGTATGACGTGTTTCTCTTTCTCTTCCTTCTTTTGATGTACATCAGCCCCGACCCCTCCTGGGCAGGAGGTTCCCTAACCTTCTCCAGAACAGCACGGGAGACGTGGCCTACCACGTCTCTAGTTATGTTTTGAGTGGCGGTTTTGACATGGGGTTTAATAATCTCCAGCCCTCTCCTCAAAAGCAGAACAGCTTTTCGAAAGAGGCTACGGAATATTCCACCCACGCCAGCCCCGTACATCACGGGGGTCCCGTGACAACCAGGAAGGGCATATCCGGCCTGGGCTTTGTAATAGTTGCTGTAGACGGTGGGGTCACCGTAATTTTTTAGGGTCACCATGGTGCTTTTTCCCCCACTCCTTTTAGAAGCCTCTCCGGGGACGCAGGTGCAGCTTGATGATCACCTTGCCAAAGCGAAATGAGACGTGTCTGTTCTGATCAGTCTTTATTTCAATGGTGATGGTATCGATGTGATGCTTGCTGACGGGAACGTAATGCGGTTTATCGTAGGTGATGGTGACAAACTCGTTCCTGCCTCGGACGGAGATGCAGCGTAAGAGGGAAACGGAAAAATCCCCCACGAACTGGTGTTCCACGATGTCCGTGTACAGGTACAAGGAGCTGAAACCTCCTGTGATGTCTGCTGAGAAAGGGATTTTGTTGACACGGCTGTCGGGGGACAAACCCAAAATATTAGCCAGCTCTCCTCTGGTAGAAAACGTGTAAGCGACATCGGTAGACTTAAGTCTAACTTTTCTACCCACAGGATCATAGTTCATGATCACCTCGGGTGGGGCAGGATTACAAGTCACGACACCATTCATGTGCTCCAGCAATTCGGATACAGATGAGTAATAACCTCGTCATAGGATGTAATTCCATTGCTTATCTCCGCAGGTGATTTCAAAAGGGACGTCTTCGTTGATGTTGTTCCAACTGTGCGGGTATTGTATTTCCACCAACCCCCACCTCCCAGGCACCTGGGAGATCCAAAGGTTTAATGAGCTGCACGGTAAAGTTCCAGCTGGTGTTTTGGGGAAAAACCCCAGAGCTGGCGTTGCTGGGCAAAGTGATGTAAAACCCACCGTCGTTCATTTTCCCCCTTCACAGATTTGAGAAGCTTTCACCCAGCTGTTAAACTTCTCGGGCCACCCCAGCCACTTCACCAGCAGCTGATTTTTTCTCCCTCTTCCTTTCGCCGCTAGAACTTTTTCAATCCTGTAAACCCTGTCCCGCTTGGGGTTTACTTTTTTGCAGTTCTTCAGGGTAAAAAGATCCAGCAACCGTCTCACCCTCGTAATCTTTTACTCGGTATACGGGCCTCCGGCCCTTGGTTAAGGCTTCGTCGACTGAATATCTCATCAGTAAATGTTTGTTCATATCCTTTCTCAAAAGCTCCTTTGGTTTTAGACAGCCTCATGTGGTCGCCTTTTCTAAAAGGGCCGGCAGCCGGTTTTACTTTTAAAGCGTCTCCGTATACTCTTTTCCACACCTTCAGAGAATTTGAGGGGTTAACGTCAACGGGTCTGGCACATATGGTTCTGTGAAAGTTCCGATTATAACTCTTTATAAGCTCGGGTAACGCGTCGATGTAGCGAAAGGTGTTGCAGGAGGTAAAATATCTCCACATCCGAGATTTTAAAGTTCTGTTAAACCGCTCCACCACCCCCGCTTTGACTCGTTATTAGTCACAAAATGGTGGACGCCGTGACGCTTTAACAGCCCGCTTAAAGGTTTGTTTAAAAATTCTTTTCCCCGATCGGTTTGTAATTTTTGAGGCACGTGACCTTCGCTGAAAATGGCTTTAAAGGCCTTGGCTACTTCACCTCCCTTCTTGTCTTTGAGGCCTAAGGCCCAGGTGTATTTGGATAGAATGTCTATCGCTGTTAAGATGTACTTAAAACCACTGTTGTTTCTGGAGAATCTTTGCATATCCACCAAATCTGCCTGCCATTGCACGTCCACGTCTGAAACGACCGTCTTGTTTCTTTTAAAACGTATATGGGCCGGTTTGTGTAAAGAGTAAGCCTCCTGGTCCGAAAGCCAAGCGGTTACCTCACCCCTGTTCAAAGTTTCGCTATGCTTTTTGGCCTCTTGAAAAAGAGCGTTCACCCCTCCGAAGCTCCCCACTTCCCTGGGGGTGTAATAGATTTTTTTCTAAAAGAGCTGCCTGCGTTGGCATGGCTGCCGTTTGTAACCGACGCAAGTATAAAGAAAACACGTTCACACCGGTGAATTTAAATGAGCTTTTTATTAATCGCCTGGTTTAGCACCCTTTTTTACAGCGCCCTGTGAAAATGGATGCCGCCCACGAAGGAGTCTGAGTCTCTCCCTCTCAGAGCTGTGTTTCAAACAGGAAAAAAAACAGCTGATGCAAGACACATTTGCTCGCACGGGACTGCCAATGTGTAGGTTCTCAAAGGCCCGTATAAAGTCGTCGTCGAGCTGCCGAGAGATTTTCAGGAAAAAAAAAAAAAGCTGTAAGTCCTGAACACCGCTCGGTTTGTACTTAACCCCCACCACCACATTCCCCTCCATAACCGTCACTTATCGTTCCTTTACCTGCACCGGTTTTTTTCCTTGGGCCTTGTCTGCCTCCGACTCCTGTGAGCCTTCCTCCATGGGGGTGGACAACATGAGGCCATCAGGCTCGTCAGGCCGCTTCCCGGTCTTCTGGGTTTCAGGGTCCGTCAACATCTTCGCCTCATCCTCCTCCTCCAAACCGTCAATGTCGCAGTGTTTTCTCCAAGGGCCGTTAAAGGTTGGAGCCAAAACAAAGTGCGGAGGTCTCACGGGGGTGGCGAAGGCGTCCATGTTCTCCACGAGCTGTGAACCACGCGGTCTTGAGAAACCACGCTCGGGGTCTTCCGCTTTTAAAAAGGCCCGAGACTTCCAGGGGGCGGCGCTGCCGCCCGACCAACCGCCGCGCCCTTCCGGGATGCCCCCAAGTGGCGGAGGGTCGCCCCACCCCCACCACATGCCCTTTCCAAGCCAACCCCACTCTCGGGGTGAAACACGCCCCGATGGGCGGGGAAAGGGTCGCAACGCCCACTTCCGATCAGGTGACCCTGGTCAGCCGGAAGTCAGAGCTTGGGGGCGAGACCAGATGTCATGGGGCAGGACTTCCGGTGACAGGTGGGCAGGGAGTGGGACCGGATGTCAGGTGACCGGCTGGGGCTGGACTTCCGCTGACAGGTGGGGTGGGGGGGTGGAGTCAGATGTCAGGTGACCTGAGGGGGCGGGACTTCCGGTGACAGGTGGGGCGGGGGTGGGGTCGGATGTCAGGTGCCTGGATGGGGCGGGACTTCCGGTGGCCAGGGGCGGGACTGGATGTCAGGTGACCTGAGGGGGGCGGGACTTCTGGTGACAGGTGGGTGGGACCGGATATCAGGTGACCTGAGGGGGCGGGACTTCCGGTGACAGGTGGGCAGGGCTAAAGGTTGATTGACGGTAGGCCCCTTGTACTACTACCACTTTATATCCATTTGTTCTTGAGTCTACATTGGTGCTGAACTTAAATAATTCCTCTCCCTCCTTGGTATTTGATGTATTTATAAAAAGCAATCATATCTCCTCTCAACCTTCTTTTGGTTAGTCTAAATAAGCAAAGTTCTTTGAGTCTCCTCTCATAGGGCAGGTTTTTCCATTCCTTGGATCATCCCAGTAGCCCTTCTCTGCACCTGTTCCAGTTTGAATTCATCTTTCTTAAACATGGGGGACCAGAATTGCACAGAGTACTAGAGCCCTGCGCAGATACAAATATGCGGCTCTGCATCTGATCTGTACATGCAAGAAGTGGTCCATGGATATCCATGTTGCATCCGCGGATGCGGATATAATGCGGATATCTGTGCATATCCAGGGGTAAAAGTAAGCCGGTACATGGCAGAACGCCGTTCCGGGGCCTGCAAATTTTGCCGGCCAGCGTTTTGCCAGCCAGAAACAAAGAAAACTCCGGCGGAATGCATGTTCTGCTCTGCCCTGAAGGCAGGCTGCCGCTCAGCTGGGAGGAGCGGCAGCAGGCAGGGCTCGGGAGTCTTCAAATCTCCGACCCAGAACATCCTCTGAAAGAAAACCTTTATAAAATTAAATTTCAATTAAATGTAAACACAATCAATTTTAATTACAATTCATTATTAATTCAATTAATTAATTTTAAATTTATTTTAATTAACTAAACTGGCGGTCCTTCAAGGTTTTAAAATCTGAATTTTGGTCCCTCAATCAAAAAGGTTGAGAACTACTGATTTATAATGCAAAATTTTAAGTGTGTTCATTTGCTTATTCTTTGTCTTTCTAATGATACTGCTGTCTTGGGGGGGGGGGGCGCCGGGTGGGAAGGAGTCCTGTGGTACTTTTAATGACTAACAAATGTAGTTGTTAATTTGTAAATTTGTTAGTCTTTAAGGCTATGTCTACACTTGCACTTTTAAGTCGACTTAACTAAGGCCATGTACACATGATCACTTTATCACGCATTAAGAGTCATTACCGCGCGATAACAGCAACAGCGTACAGACGTGCAATAGGGCTCTTGCGCGTCAACAGCCCAGTTGTAGCGCAATACAAAAACCACCTCAACGAGGGTGGGAACAGTTAATGCGGAAAAACTGTTGCGCCTTTCCACTCGTGTGTACGCTTACCGCGCAATGATTGGCCTCTGGAACTGTCCCAGCATTCCAAAGTCATCCTCTCTGGTCTTCCCCCCACCCGCTCGGTAGCCGTGACGAAACAGTCCCTGCCCTGTTTCGATTCCCGGGGTTTTTGAATTTATCCTCTGTTTCACTTTTTGCTCTCTTCCTCGTGGAGTGGAGTCCAGCTCCGATCTAACCAAGCAATGGCGGCCCATCATGCAAGACGTGCACCCATTTGGAGCACAGCAGAGGTGCTGGACCTGATCAGCATCTGGGGAGAGTCTGCTGTGCAGGCGCAGCTACGCGGCAGCAGGCAAAATTTCGATACATATGGCATAATTTCTCGGGCCATGTCCGAGAGAGGTCATGAGAGAGACACTGTGCAGTGCAGATCGAAGGTGAAGGAGCTAAGAATAACCTATCACTGAGCGAAGGAGGCAAACCGCCGTTCGGGATCATCGCCTGCTTCATGCAGGTACTACAAGGAGATCGAAGCCATCCTCAGTGGGGACCCCACAACCACTGCAAAGAGTCCTGTGGACACATCGCCCCCCCTCCTCCACTGAATGCCAGAGCCGAGCAGGATGAGGACGTGATCGATGAGGAGATGGAGGATGACCTGGAGGAGAGCGTAACAGCGTGTAGCCAGGAGCTCTTCTGCACCCCCGCTGAGACGTCCACCCAAGACATGAATTGCAGCGTGTCCTCTGAGGTGGCAGAGGGGGGTTCAGGTAAGTTTCTCTTCCGTGCAGCTATGGCTCCCGCTAAAAAATCATTGTTCGGGGCAGGGGTGCTTGCTGTCTCATTCCCCGCTGTGCACGCTCTTTACTATGCATTCATTAGAAGTGCATCAACACAAGCAGTGATTGTCAAAAAATCATCTGTATTTAGGTCACTAAAGGTTTCCTCGATGTACCGCCAGAGCCTCCTACTCAGGTTAGCTGGGATAGCGTATGTGTCTACACTCCCGTATAAGGATACTCAGCCTCGCCAGCTGCAAAGCACTGCACTGGGAACCATGGCAGCACACAAGGCAGCAGCATACGGTCCCGGCTGGCATCCAGTGGCATGTAGGAGATGTATTCTAGCTGGCAGGGGCACTCTGAGGAGAGAGATATCGGGTTCCATCAGTGTGCCCTGTGCAGAATGTTAGCCCCCGGTAAGGTTTCTATTAGGACGTACCTTGTCCGCTTCAGCAAAGCATAGGATGTTGACTGCCTTGTACCTTCCAGTAGAATGTGCTACTGGAAGGTTACATTGGTTATCTAAGCTATGTGTTAACAATAGCTTTATTATTCTTTTTTTTATCAGATTCGACCTTCACAAGGCCGGTGTCTACCCCAGCTGACCGCATGAGAAACATTCGGCGGCGTGCTAGAAGAAACAGGGAGGATACGTTTCAGGAGCTGATGAAAACAACAGAGGCATCCGCGAGGGAGAATTGAGCCTGGAGAGAGGAATCCCAACAGAGGAGGCAGAAACACAGGGATGAACTGATAAGCGTCATGAAGGAGCAAACAGAACTGCTCAAGAACATGGTTGCTCTGCAGACCCAGGAGATTAATGTACGGGCTTCACTCCAGACAGTTCAGCCGTGTCTGCCTCCCACACCCCGTAGTCCTTCAAAGCATTTATTTGAAGGCCACCCGTCCCCCTGGTATACTGCAACATCCAGTCCCTCACAGAGCTACTTTTTAGAGACCCGCAGCTACACCCACCTGTAACCCCTCCAAACCCCCCCAACCATCACCACCCCTTTTTAATCTTTTAATAAAAACAGTAACAGAAAATTTGAAGAGTGGCTTTGTTTGTACACAGTGAAAATCTCATACGGTGCACTTGATGCGTCCTTGAAGTGAACTACGGGAGGGCATCATTGAAATGCTCCCTGAGTGCATCCCTTAAGCGAGCAGCTCCTCGTTGGGCCCCCCTAATACTCCTAGTGGCTGGCTGTTCGTATGCTTCCTCGAGGCGCTGTGCCTCCATAGCCCACCCTAGGGAAATCTTTTCTCCCCTATTTTCACAAATGTTATGAAGGACACAGCACGCCACAATTACAGCAGGGATGCTGTCCTCGTCCAAGTCCAGCCTCCCATACAAACAGCGCCAGCACCCTTTTAAGCGGCCGAAGGCACACTCCACAGTCATTCTGCAGCGGCTCAATCTGTAATTGAACCGCTCCTTGCTGCGATCCAGGTTCCTGGTGTACGGCTTCATGAGCCATGGCATCAGTGGGTATGCGGGGTCTCCAAGGATGACTATGGGCATCTCCACATCCCCCACAGTAATTTTTTGATCTGGGAAAAAGGTACCCCCTTGCAGCTTCCGGTACAGTCCAGTGTCTGAAAATGTGGGCATCATGCACCTTTCCCGACCACCCAGCCCTTCTTGTTTATGTACTCGGTCGTGAGATGGTCTGGAGCCAAAATCGGGATATGTGTGCCATCTATGGCTCCCCCGCAGCTAGGGAATCCCATGGCAGCAAAGCCCTCCACAATCTCACGAACATTGCCCAACGTCACCGTCCTCCATAGCAGAACACGATTGATGGCTCGGCACACTTGTGAGAGAGCTAATCTGACGGTGGACTCCTCCGACTCCAAACTGGTTTGCAACCGACCCGTAGCAGTCAGGAGTCACCATCTTCCAGACAGCAATCGCAACATGCTTCTCCACGGTTAGGGCTGACCTCAAGTTCGGTGTCTTTACGTCGCAGGGCAGGGGCTAACTCTGAACACAGTTCCAGAAAGGTTGCTTTCTGCATTCGAAAGTTCTGTACCCACTGCTCGTCATCCCACAGCAGCATAACAATGTGGTCCCACCACTCTGTGCTCGTCTCTCGCGACCAGAAACGGTGTTGCACCGTGTGCAGATGATCGGTGAAGGAGCTGAGCAATGCGGTGCTGTTGCTCTGCAGGGCATTGATCAGCCCCTGCTCCTTGGCGTCCTCGTCTGATTCGGAGCTCATTGCATACTGAGTTAGAAGCCGAGATGTATTTAGAATGCTGAAGGCGACAGTGCAGATTAGAGCAGGATCCATTCTGTCGCAGTTGTGATTGCTCGCAAGTAGTGCGTCACTGCACTGTTGAAAATAGGCGCGAGTTGCTATTGGCAACGAGGAAGACGCAGGGGGAACACAGTGCACCACGGGAAAATGAGAGTTTACCCACGGCGCTTTGCGTTCCTTTCTTTCATCTCAGGATTCCAAGCGCCGATTGAGGGAAAATTGAACTGTGGGATAGGTGCCCAGAATTCATTGCGCTACACCGTGATATTGCAAAGAATTCTGTTGCGTTGCAAGGAGCGACGTGTGTACGAGCTCTCCCGCAATAAAGGTCACGTGTTTTTTACAGCGTGATTGCCATGTTGCGCTTTAATCTGATCGTGTGTACATAGCCTAAGTCGACTTAAATTAGACTTAGTTAAGTTGACTTAGTGTGTCTATACTTAAAATTAAAGTCGACTTAAAGGGGAACTTACAAAGTCTACCTAGAGCTTCAACACTGGGTGCTCTAGGTCGAATTTGTGGGGTTAGGGGGACCTTGGGTAGGTCCACGGTGGCAGGGGGAGCACTCCTTGTGTGCAATGCGGCAAAGGGGGACAGGGACCCTGGCAGGGCATGTGGGCAGGGTGTCATGCTGTCTGGATTTAGGAAGCATTTATGATATTATTTTCAATGGATATCTCCTAAATGCTCTATAATCCATAGGAGCTATGTCATGTTTGGTATCAATAGAAAGGTAGTAATTTGTTGGGAATGATTATATAGTTTATGTCTGGGAATTCTATTTCGATTAGAAGTTAGAATTTGGTGTTATAGCCATACTTTAACTTATGTTAAAACCATTGTGTCCTTAATGTTTAGGAATGTGCCAGGACAATGGTCCCAGGGAGTTATCTGATGAGCCATTAAAGACATAAGGAATACAACCATTGTGTCCTAATGGCTCATCAGGTAACTGTCCCTGCCAGCAGGTAGTGGATCTTGGGGGGCAATTACCGCAACAGTGGGGTGCAAATCAATCTTTATTGAAAAATGTAAAACAGTAAAATTTTAACAATGGGGTGTATGGGGTTTGTCACAGTAGGCAATAATGGGGTGTATGGGGTTTGTCACAGTAGGCATTTGGGGAGGGGGTTTCTCTTATTAAGCAGTGTGAAAATAAAGAGGTGTCACAGCGAGTCACAGTTGTTGGCTAGCGATTCTACAAAAGAAAAAGGCAATATGTCACAGTGGTATAGGTGTAGAGGTACAGTAAAGGCAGTGGTAACCAATGGGGTTTTATGAATATGAATGAGATACAAATGACAGTAAAATTGCACAATAAGGGTGATTAGTGAATTTACACAAGTGTAATAGTACAGATGAGAATTAATAACTTGGTTATTAGGACTGCAGTAGCAGGCAGTCTGTAAAAGTGTACCTAGAGGCCCGGTTAAGGAACAAGGGTGGGGTGGGGTGAGTAATCAGTGGCAGGGGAAGAAGGAAGAGTACAGCTGCAAGGGATTCAGCAAGAGGCACTGAAGCCCTGCAGGGTGAGGCTCAGAGCAGTCTTCAGGAGCCTGCAGGCTAAACGCAGAGGAATCAAAGAAGAAAGGCAGCAAGGGGCTTTGGAAGTTCAGGGAGAGGTGGAAACAGCAGCAGAGGACTTGGGGTGTTCGGGGAGAGATGAAGACACAGAGGCACTTATTTAACAACTTAACAGCAACTATACAACTTATGCTAATAATGAACAACAGAAAGAAGGAAAAACAAAAAAGAGAGAAGCAATACAGCAAAACAATTATCTTTAATCTAGCTTCACTATGGCCACACAATATAACAGGTAATGGCAAACAAGTATCCCACTTCACTACCACTAAGCACAGACACAAATTCAATTCTAACAGGACTACAACTTATAAAAGCTAATAAAATACAACTTAACAAAACTAAGCCTAAACCAATTTATGAAACTAAACCTAATGGCACGCCTTATACTACACTGGTCCTATTGACCAGGGGGAGCAGTCCCAGAGGCAGAGTGGTGTGAGCCCAGGAGACAGCTCCTGAGGGAGTTAGGGGATGGTGGCTGCAGCAGTGGAAACAGCTGAAAGCAGGGAGCCCCGGGACAGACCACACAGAGGCAGAGCTTAGCAGCGGCACAGGCTTTTCTTTAAGCAGCAAGGGAACTGCGGAGTTAGAAACAGTTTCAGGCACAGACCAAGGAATTAACTTGAGTCTGTCTGCTGGGGAAGCAAGGCCAGCAGCTAAGACAGGGAGAATTTGCAAGAGGAGATCCTTACCAATTCCCAGGACAGCAGCAGGAATAGAGGCAGGCACAGCAGCAGCATCAGAGGATGCAGAGGAAGCTCGGTTTGTTTTCAATCGTCAGGAGATCTCACAGGAAAATTCGGTGTTCATGGGAGGGGAGTTTAAAATGGGGGTATGCCCAAAAATTAAACGAGAGCGGAGAAAGGGCCCCCCAAAGACCCCTAGCTGATCAGACCAGGTGGCAAAGCAGGAACCTTTCTGATGTCTGACTCAAAAATGTCTGGTTTTAAAGACAAACTCAGGCAGCTTTCCGCCAGTAACTCTGATTGGCTCCCTCTGCTACAGGGGAAGAGAGAGGGCAGGGAAAACTGAAGGTAAGCACAGAACAAGTCGGGGCAAAGATCTGAGCCACAGGTATGACTCATGCCCTTAAGCTTAACAGGCCATTTAAGTCTTGCACTCCTGGGCATTGTCCACCCTACACCGAGCCAGGGCTGAAACAATAGTTAAGGGGCCTCCTCCCTAGGCAGGGCCATGGCACCAAAGAAGCTGTAGAAAGGCCATTCCCATGAGCAGCCTGGGAGGGGTGGCCACAAAAACAAAGGAGACAAAAACTGGTACAGGGGAACATCTGTCAGGGACAGTAACTTCCTGGGACCATTGTCCTGGCACATTCCTAAACATTAAGGACACAATGGTTTTAACATAAGTTAAGCAGTTTCTGTTATGGCTAGTTGAGTTCTCAGTGTTTTTCCTTTCCTGACAGTAATTCCTTGCTTTTGCTATCAGTGAGAGCTCAGAGCATTTCACAAAAGAGTCTCACGGACCCAGGAAAAATAGCGGGAAACTGAGGCACAAAGTCAGTCACACAACGGGGTTAGAATCGGGGTCTCCTGCCTTGTAGTCTTGGGCTATATCCTCAACCCCATTCTCTCCCTCTTGCCGAAGCCTTTCATGGAAACTCTCTGCCTGCTTATTTCCCCAAGGTGGTGACTACAACAGGCTCAATGAAAAGCTGTCCTGTGGCAGCAGGGAGAAGGACAGAGATGGAGGGTGGGGCCACAATGGCACTGATCCATGCAGTAAGGCAGGAATCCAGCCAAAGAGGAGAAACTGGTTGACTGACACACACTGTCCATACCAGCCCTTCCAAGCACAGAGACAGAAAGAAGATTGCCATCAAAGGTGATTCCAGATGGGGAGCCACCACTCGAGGGGAGCAGACTACCACACAGTGGGTGCATCTACAGTAGTAAATTAGGTCAACTTAAGCAGGCTTAAGTCAACTTAATTTACTCTGCGTCCACACTGGAGTTTCCTTAAGTCGACTTAAAGAAATTTAAAGTCGACTTTATGAAACCTAGTTTAAAGTCGACTTTAATGCTTCAGTTGACTTCTTAAGTCAACTTAAGCAGTGTGAATGCCCTAAGTCGACTTAGTCAACTTAGGGCAGGGGAAAAGGGAGCACCTGCTCCCTTCTCCCCAGGAAGTGGATAGCAGCATGTCCTGGGGAGAGCCAGTCCCGTGCGGGATGCTCTCCCCAGGACAAGCTGCTAGCAGCTCATCCTGGCTCCCTTCTCCCTGGGACCGCTCACGTCCTGGAGAGAAGGGACCGTGGGGCTCCCTTCCTGCTGGGACCCCAGTGGTCCCAGGGAGAAGGGAGCGCGGAGCTCCTTTCTGCCCGGGACTGAGCGGTCCCAGCTAGAAGGGAGCACGGGGTTCCTTTTTGCCGGGACCCAAGCGGTTCTGGCCAGAACGGATCCCTGCAGCTCCTTTCTGGCTGGGACTGCACTCCAGCTGCTGGGGAGACCCCGGAGGCTCCCCAGCAATTGGAGTGCAGTGCTGGCAATTGCCGGCGCTCCAGTTGCTGGGGATACCCCGGAGATTCCCCAGCAGCTGGAGCGCCGTGCCGGCAATTGCTGGCACTTCAGCTGCTGGGGAGCCTCTGGGGTCTCCCCAGCAGCTCGAGCGCAGTCCCAGCCAGAAAGGAGCTGCAGGGCTCTGTTCTGACCGGGACCGCTGGGGTCCCGGCAAAAAGGGAACCCCACACTCCCTTCTAGCTGGGACCCACAGGGGTCCTGGGCAGAGGGGAGCCGCCTGCTTCCTTCTGGCCGGGACCCGCGCTGCAGCTCCCTTTTTGCTGGGACCTGCAGGGGTCCCAGAGAGAAGGGAACCCCGGGGTACCTTCTGGCCGGGAACTGAGCGGTCCCGGCCCAAAGGGAGCCAAGCAATCTGGGCCAGAAGGGAGCTCCGTGCTCCCTTCTCCCCGGACCGCTCTGGGGCTTGCTGTCTCCAGGAGAACCAGCCCCATGCGGGGCTGGCTCTCTGAGGACAAGCCCTCCTAGCCTGGGGAGCCAAGGCTCCAAAGTAGCCTCACCTCCTCCTGAACCTAACTAGTCAACTTAGAGAGTCTAGTGTAGACTCTCTAAGTCGACTTAGTAAGAACAGATTTAAGTCAATTTAAGAGTCCAGTGTGGACTCTCTAAGTCAACTTAATAAGGTTTACTTAAAGTCGACTTAGTAAAGTCGACCTAAATTTCTCAGTGTAGACATAGCCTGAGTGAGTCACAAAGGGCAGTAGTTATTTACTTGTATTGTGGCAGTGCCTGGACACCCTGATCATGGCGCAGGACCTGGTGTGCTAGGCATTGTACAGACACAGAACACACAGCCCCAGTGAGGTTCCCATGTAAACAGGGAGGCAAAAAAGACCCTAAAGGCTGGTTTTAGTAAAGATGCCAAGTGGCTACTCTAGTTTTTCCAGACCAGTTCCATTTCCCCCTGCACCTCTGGTGTCTGAACTCCCCATCCTCATCGTCCAAGCCGCAGGACTTCCAGTGTGGAGTGATGGCAGTGGGGCTCTTGATCTCCCAGTGTGCACTGACTCAGCAGTCAAGGTGGGTCTAGCTCCTCCTCCTTTTTGGGTTCAGTTTTCTTCATGAGATCACTGTTCCCATGCCTGGTCTTCATGCCTGGTGCTAGACATACAATCTAATGTGCAGAAAACAGTGCAGAGAGCATAGAGCTGCCCTCTTTGCAGTGAGCCATGAAAACCAGGGTAAAGTTTCATGGCAGAGGTTGGCTGGGCACTGGTGTCCAGCAACCTCATAAAGCAGCCAGATGATGGGACTGGTAGTTAGAGGATCAGTGCTCACTCCCGCTGCCCTGACCTCTCATTGGCCAATCCTGTGCTATTTGTATGTGAGCTGGGGAGGCTGAGCTCACATCATAGCCATTTCTGGGAATGTACATTTGTAGCTGTGGAGAATGTATTGCTTTTTATGAATAGCATATGTGATTCACTTTACCTGCTTGATATTATTCTGTCTGACCACATGGAGTCAAATTAAAGGATGCTGTTGGGGAGAACCAAGCATGAATTGAAACAATGACTGACAGAGATATCTGCTGGGGTATACCAAGGGGCCTTAAAGAAACAATGAGGGCACAGTTAATTGGGAAATACCCATCTGCTTGGCTGAAATCAGACTTGCAAGTTTATTCTTCCAGGACTGAGCCCAGGATCAAACCCCCAGCTCTAGGGGAAGGAGAGATTGAGTGGACAGCAGCTGCTCAGGCAAGACACAGAGACTTCAGCAGGGGATATCTGTTTCTCCTAGCTCAGGTTTATGGGTGTTAGGGGTAAGGACTCTGGCCAAAACCCACAAACGATAATATTTAGGTGAGAGCTGATATGGGTTATTATAACTCACCTTTCTGAATGCTACATACCTGTGGGTGAATAAATAATACTAGGTTTTCACTGAGGCCATGTACACACGATCACTTTATCGCGCATTAACAGTCACTACCGCGCGATAACAACAACAGTGTACACACGTGTAATAGGACTCTTGCGCGTCAACAGCCCAGTTGTAGTGCAATAGAAAAACCACATCGACGAGGGTGGTAGCAGTTAACGCGGAACAACTGTTGCGCCTTTCCACTCGTGTGTCCGCTTACCGCGCAATAATCGGCCTCCGGAACTGTCCCAGCATTCCAAAGTCATCCTCTCTGGTCTTTCCCCCGCCTGCTCTGTGGCCGTGACGAAACAGTCAGTCCCCGCCCTGTTTCGATTCCCGGGATTTTCAAATTTCTCCTCTGTTTCACTTTTTGCTCTCTTCCTCGTGGAGTGGAGTGCAGCTCTGATCTTCACTAGCAATGGCGGCCCATCGTGGAAGACGCGCACCCATTTGGAGCACAGCAGAGGTGCTGGACCTGATCAGCATCTGGGGAGAGTCTGCTGTGCAGGCGCAGCTACGCGGCAGCAGGCGAAATTTTGACACATATGGCATAATTTCTCGGGCCATGTCCGAGAGCGGTTATGAGAGAGACACTGTGCAGTGCAGATCTAAGGTGAAGGAGCTGAGAATAACCTATCACCAAGCGAAGGAGGCAAACCGCCGTTCGGGATAAGCGCCTGCTACAGGCAGGTTTTACAAGGAAATAGAAGCCATCCTCAGCGGGGACCCCACAACAACCGCCAAGAATCCTGTGGACACATCGGCCCCCCCTCATCCAGTGAATGCCGGACCCGAGCAGGATGAGGACATGATCGATGAGGAGTAGGAGATGGAGGATGACCTGGAGGAGAGCGCAACAGCGTGTAGCCAGGAGCTCTTCTGCACCCCCGCTGAGACGTCCACCCAGGACATCAATTGCAGCATGTCCTCTGAGGCGGCAGAGGGAGGTTCAGGTAAGTTTCTCTTACGTGCAGCTACGGCTCCTGCTCAAAAATCACTGTCCGGGGCGGGGCGGGGCGGGGGTGCTTGCTGTCTCGGTCCCCTCTGTGCACGCTCTTCACTATGCATTCATTAGAAGTGCATCAACACAAGCAGTGATTGTCAAA